>CM065389.1:8860000-9007500 GCA_033060915.1 Euryodendron excelsum | reverse complement strand
TAATATTTATAATTAAGCCTTAAGTAATTACTAATTACACTAATACCTAATGAATATGACAGAACGAGACAAGATGAGAGAGAATTTGCATCTATTTTCGCCTTCATATCTGTATGAATTTAATTTAACACTTTTATTTCTGTTTTCATCTCTATTTTAAAACTTTTATTTTATCTTTATACGAAACTAGTTCGGCCGAATATCACTTGTCTACTACCACCCCTAGGCATGCATGTGGCCACATCGGCGGATGAGAATAGGCGGTGTAATTTGTCGTGATGTGTAACAGTACTCGTAAATTTTAGATGGCCGCTATAGTGTTAAGTGAAGATAGGCAAGAAGAAGACAGATGGCTGCGACTGCTATTCAACAAAGCCGGTTCATAGTTTCTCCCCACGGGCTTTTCCTACCTTACGCAAGTGGCCGTTAATATCTCCACTAGCATCCACATTAGTAGACCCCCAGTGACCCACAGGTGGACTTGCAGTGAAAGAGCTTTGGACTATGATTGTTATATTTGTTTCACTTTCCACTTCAGTAAGATGCACCCATTATTTTTGTAACAAAAAAAATATAAATTTTTTACTGTATTTCATAATTACAAACAAGTGGATCTCATATTAAATAATAGGAACTCTTCACCTTTACCTTGTATTTATTCATGATAAAATTTGAGTGAAAAAAAAATCCTGCCATTAGTTACTCTTATTTGTACAGTATTTGTGATAAAAAAAAAATACTAAAATTTCAACGTATTTTAATTTTAATTTAAATAAGCAGGCACTAAAATTTTTTCTTATTCATTCTCTTACTCAAAACATAAAGAAGAGCACCCAACTTGGTGAGTTTTTTTTCCGTGATTAATTAGATCGTAATTTTGGCCGCTTAAAGTAAGTAAATTTTACACTATCAAAATTATGCTCGCAACCCAAATCAATAACCAAGTGTCTCGGCTATCCTGAATTGCTATTTTCTCCGTCCTCTGTCTCAGTTTTCTATCTTAATCTTTGAGAGAGAGAGATCCTTTTTCATTCTTACAAACATGGAGACGGACCAAAACGTTGACAGAAAAATGAAGAGAGCTCTCCTCCTGCTCAGCGCCACCCTCCTTACCATCGGCCACTGCGGCGGCCCAGTGATGCGCCTCTACTACATCCACGGTGGTAAGAGGATATGGCTCTCAAGCTGGTTGGAAACCGGTGGTTGGCCCATCAATTTTGTCCCTCTGATCATCACCTACCTAAGCCGCCGCTCCAAACAAGGCTCCAGAGCCAAGCTCTTCTTCATGAAGCCTCCTCTGTTCCTCGCCGCCGCCGTCATTGGAGTCCTCACCGGAATCGACGACTACCTCTATGCCTACGGGGTGGCACGCCTCCCCATATCAACCGCGTCTCTAATCATTGCCGCCCAATTGGGTTTCACGGCGGTTTTCGCATACCTTCTTGTGAGGCAAAAGTTCACTTCGTATTCGATCAACGCGGTGTTTTTGCTGACAATTGGGGCTGGGGTTTTGGCTCTTCACACGAGCAGTGACCGTCCGAAGGGCGAGTCTAACAGGGAATACTTTCTAGGGTTCTTCATGACAGCTGCGGCGGCGGTACTGTACGGTTTCATTCTGCCGTTGGTGGAGTTGGCGTACAAGAAGGCAAAACAGAGCATTACCTACACGCTGGTGATGGAGATTCAACTGGTGATGTGTTTCTTCGCTACTGTTTTCTGCACTATTGGGATGATTATCAACAATGACTTCAAGGTACCTCTCTCTCTCTCTCTCATGCACACAATCACCCAAAAATTTTCATCCATGAGTAGGCACAAGAGTCAAAACCTCAAGCTAGGATGAACATCTAATGTGCCAATTCTAAATTTTCATCCATAAGGAGGCACAAGAGTCAAAACTTCAAACTAGGACGAACATCTAATGTGCCAACACTACAGTCATCAAATGGCTTGTAAATGAACGCATCATATACATGATTCAATGCCTCAAGCTGGGATGAACATCTAATGTGCCAACACTAAATTTTCATCCATAAGGAGGCACAAGAGTCAAAACTTCAAACTAGGATGAACATCTAATGTGCCAACACTACAGTCATCAAAATGGCTTGTAAATGAACGCATCATATACATGATTCAATGCCTCAAGCAAGGATGAACAGTGGATACTGGGGTCCTTTTCTTGTTTCTAGATTTTAATTGATAGGCAGTAGTAGAGGTATCGAGTAGGTACAGACCGACCACACATTTCTCATATAGAGACAGGTTGGCTTCCAGCCAAAACAAGAGGAGAGAGAAAGAAGCCACTTGGCACATAAGTACAGAATAGGAATGACAATGGGAGTAGAAAATTTAAATTTGCTCCAACTCTATCTTGATAATACAGGTTTGGTGTATGAATACACGGGTTAGAATCGGATTAAGGGGAAGAAAATAAAATACGAAACAGGTTTAGGATGAGACAGGATTTAAGTCACCCCGAATGTGTCCCAATTATTTGTACAATACATTAAATACCGCTATTATATATTAACACAATATATACTTTGTTTATAAAAGTAAATGCTATGGTTTTGGTGTTATATTTTTATTTTTTGGATTTAGTCATTTTTTTCAATCTTATAGTGTTTATACTTCTATAACTTGTATTATTTTTAATTTTGAGAAACTATTTTTATTTTGAGTTTTTATGCAAGTTAACAAGAATCAGATTAGTTTAAGTGCAATGGGGTTGGATGGAAAGGTTCAACCCATCACAGATTCGTAGGAAAAGACAGGATAAATATTTTTCATTAGCGACGGGGTAGAATTTAGCCTCATCCATTACAAATCCATCCCGTTGCCATCTCTACACAGAAAACTTAATTGAACATCATCTGCCACCCAGATCTCAGCCTGCATTAGGCTATTTCACCGATTCACACAGGGAAAAAGTCACAAAGGCAATAGCACGCAAAGACTATGTAAACGATGGCCGCCCCCAAATTTTATCCCAATTCTCACGATCTAGGCCCAAAAAAAACATAGCAGTAGTTCAAGTTGGACTATGTGAGTATGTGACACCACTTCTTGTAAAAGTGGATTTAAGAAATCCAATAGCATGCCCAGCCGCCCACTTCTCGTGCAAGTGCTTGAAGAAACCCAATAGCAAGCAAGTCTTGCCGATGCTTGGACCCAATACGGGACTTTTACACACTACTTGGATTTGGAATTTGTGCAGAGAGAAAAAAAAAAAAAAAAGGGATAAAATAGATAAAGAAATGAAGTGAAATTTATTTTTGTGTTTGGTTACTTTTGAAAAAAAATGAAGATGTATGAATAATTAATTTTTTATTATTATTTTCTTCTTGACAAATCTAAGGTCCAACATTACTGCCATTAGATATTCTATTTCAACAAAAAAAATAATTTTTAGGAAATAATATATATAAATTAATTTCTTAATTTTTTTTCACTCACAAGCAAAAGTAAATAAATTTTATGTGTATTTATTAATGTGGGTTTTATTATATTATTTTGTGAGTGAAAAAATAAATTAATAAATTAGTTTATATATGGTATTAGTTTACTTTTTATCGTACAATTTTTAAACCCCGAGAAAAAGACATTTACTTAATGAGAGAGAGAGGGGAAGTGGGGCTTCAAACCTATGAAAGAGATCTACCACGAAATACAAGACCACATATACACAACACTACAAATTAAGATACTAGATTTTCAAAAGTTCTGAAGGAACTCAGGCTGGCCATGAAAGATTTTTTCAAAAGTAGTGTTTTTAAAAAAAAAAGGTTTTAAGTTTAGATAAAATTACATCTTAACCCCGTGATAATTTAAAATTAACTTATACCTTGATATTTTGTAGGCAATTCCGAAGGAGGCAAGGGAATTCGAACTTGGGGAAACAACATATTATGTGGTGCTGGTGTGCAGTGGCATAATTTGGCAGTGTTTCTACCTGGGTGCAATAGGAGTCATCTTCTCCGCCTCGTCACTGCTCACCGCCATCATAATCGCCGTCCTACTCCCGGTGACTGAAATCGCAGCCGTTATTTTGTACAGGGAAAAGTTTCAAGCAGAGAAAGGGGTTTCTCTTGTTCTTTCTCTTTGGGGATTTGCTTCCTACTTATATGGTGAGATAAAACATAGCAACAAGAAGAGTGAAAAGTCTCAAACTCCGGAAACAGAAATGCCACAGGCTGACAATAGCGCTCCCTGATAATGTTTGTGGATATAAAGCGATATCGATAAATGTATTTCACCTTCTCAAAAGTCTAACAAAAGGATCCTTCTTTTGACATCACTTTTGGTTACATATTTCTAATTTTTTTGAGATCGCCCCCTCGGGAAATGGGATGACAGCCCAAAATCACAAGGTAGACTCAAATTTTAATTTTTGTTGAAAGCATCCCGGAGCCCAAAATTACGGTACCAAAGGGGGCAGTACTAGGCACACGCACAATACTAATAGCGGGAATCCCAGGCCAACCCTACAGTTCCTATCTTTCGAGAGTCGAAATAGGATTGGGAACAATAGGAATGTCACTATCCTTATACAAATGATAACAAGTGATCGGACTAAAAATTTGATACTACTGTAAGTCACATTCCTAACCTTAAAACAAAGCCGAGGTGAAGAGAATTCCTCAAATTCTCGGAGGAAATTTTTTGCGGTTTTAGAATTAGGATTCTGTAGGGCCTTGGCGGCCCGTTGGAGCTGTAAGGGGTTCATACCTGTGAAATATCTGAAACTCTTTTTTGTTCTTCTGGGTCGGCAAAGCGTTACTGAATTATGTAGAATTTGGTCTGGCCAGTCCCCGAAGGCCACTGACATTGCAGCTCGTTTAGGCCCCTCCTGTCCCAATTACCCCAAAGGGTAGAGACCTAATAATATTGTCACACTCGGATAGGGTTGCCACGCTTTGATCACCCCTACAAACATCTTTCAGAGGAAGAAGGGAAAATAGTTTCCTAAATTGTTAATTTCTCAAGAATGGTCAAAAATCAAGAGCAAGAAAATCAAAATCCAGAACCTCTCTCCACCATTTTTCTCGCCTTTTCTTTTTTTTTTTTCTTCGTTCTCATACTTTTCGTAACTGATGATCATGCAAATTTCCTATCCAACCAACAAAAAGAGTGAACCTCTCAGTCTCTTTCTCTCCGTCTCTCTAGTTTTCTAGTTTTCAGATTGTTTTGAGTGTTCTCGAGAGACCATTTGAAAAAGACTTCAGTAGTATTTGAACAGCTTGGGGTAGTAATATTGGATTTTGCGTTTAAGGTATTCATCCAATCTCCTACTAAGTTATTTATATTTTATATACATCATAAATATATAAAAATAAATGCAGGCCGATGGAGAGCATTGAACGAGGGGCCAAGCTCTTGCTGTATATAGCATGATCTAACTGTCCAAAGGTTCTTATGACGAGTAAAAGAAAACTACAGAGAAGTCTGCCGATTTCAACCCAAATACAAGCTTGCCTAACTTCAACATCAATATTCAGTACCAAGAGATTGAAATACTATGAAAAACACAACAGATTCAAATTTGTGGAAACCTTCTCCCTAAGTAAGATATTATCAAAGAATTACCTTTCTTTACCGAAATTTATCGAGGTCACCATCCCTATCATGGTTGAAAGAATAGTGTCGATGACGAAGAATATCAGTCAAGATTTGCACGCAGAAAGTTTTTTTTTTAATACGTTTTACGAGTAAGTTGTTCATTGAAAGATAACTTTAGAAGAGTTGAAAATTATACAGGAGATTAGGATCGTACAGATTAAAGTAAAAGCATTTTTGGAAGCCTCCTTAAAGGCTGAAAGTGGGAACATATTGCCCGCTTAGTGCAATATGTTAATTATTATAAATTTTAAATTAATTTTGAACAAATTTGTGCAATGTGTAATGGACGGGTTGACGTATATATAGTCTAGCACATTTAAGAATGTTTGCCATTGTCGGGAGACAACTATGACTATATTCCTTGAAACTATAGTAGTGAAATGCTGTCTCTTTAGAAGTGTTGTCTCTTTATAAGTGTTATTAGTTTTTATTTTTTGTTGTGGATTATAAATTTGTGTTTTTATTTTTTATTTTCTATGATTTTATGATGGCATTTATAGGTTACCGTTCTGTTATCAGTATCAGACCAATATTTTAAAATAAAAAAATACACCTATTTTAATATTTTTTTATATTTTTTATTTTAAAAAAAATAAAAAACAGAAACGAAACATACCCGCTTCTTACAAATGTAGGGTAATACTTCGAAACAAGTGTCTATAGATTACGTGTAAGTGAGCAAGCGCATAATTTACGACAGATTTCGAAAAAGCGTATACTAGTGCACCCATTTTCATGTTAAATAAAATATTTCAACGCAAGGAGTATCTAGCTGTCTACCGTTTGAATTTTGAATTGTGAATGAAAAAAAAATTTAAAGAAAATGAAGTAAATGAACTTACTTTCATTTTCTTTTTGTTGGGTTAGAAAAAATTAAAAGAAAAGAATAGGTATTACTAAAAATAAAATCTTTTTTTTGTTTAGAAACCATAAAAAAAAAAAAGAATTGTGTACAAATAGATTCTTTCTTTTTTTCTCCATAAAACCAAGATCCAAATATTACATAAAAGATATCTATAGAGGAGATTCATCACCCAAATTCTATAATTTGTTAATATGTACTGGTAAGTGCAAGGAGTTTAGAAATATAATAGAGTCAGAAAATGATGCATAAGAAACAAACATATCTTCCGCTTCTCAGGACTATGGCCCCACCAATGTATATATACATGTATGTATATGTATATATATATGTCTCCAGTCAACAAAGATGGCAAGAAAAAAAAAACAGATGGTAGGAAACAAAGATTGAAAAGATGTTTTAGTATGGAAAAAACCAGACACCATTTACGAATCGTTATTAACTTATCATCATAAGAATAGCGACTACTACCATAACAAAACTTTGAAAAGTGAAAACACTACGCACATGTTTGATGCACAATGTAATAGAAAGCAAAATAGAGGGTTCATAGAAATAGACTCCACCAAATACTTTATTACATTATTATGAGTTTGCACTTTCCCCCTAAGGCTAGTCCGAGCACAAAGTAAAGCACCAACGACTAATGTATCCACTAGCATCCACAGACCCCACAGCTGGACGTGCAGAGAAAGACGCAGACTATAATTGACCACTTTATCACACTTGTCCAGTTCACTATGATAGCACAGTATTTGAGGAGGGGTAGTGAGATATGGCCAGAAAAAAATTCATATATTATTTCAATGATTGGAATAGTGTTAAATGAGAATTTTTTTTATAAAACAAATATACAGATAAATTATTCTACTTGAGTACTAAAGAATATGTTTAATTTATTATGGTCGAAACTTAAGTTTCATTACAACTTGAGTACTAAAGAATATGTTTAGTTTCACTAATTAACTATGAAAACTCAAACCTAATCATTGCATGAAGAAATTTAAATTTTTAACTACTGAACTAATCACTCTATAATCAAATGAGTCATTACTTTTAAAATAAAATATTATTATAATAATATTTAATTATAAAATTATTATAATCATATCATTCTAATAAAATTTTTGTACTAATTATTGAAAGTAATAACATTTTACTTTGAGTAGTGGAATTGGTCCAATGGTATCCCATCCATCCTCGAGATCGAGATCGTAGGCTCGACTCCCCTCCCTCCCTCCCTCCCTCCCTCCCCATAAGGTATGATGCCCTACCTTTTTAACTCTTAAATGCTGCAAACAAAAAATTATAATAATAATAATAATAATAACAAATCCATTATTTGTAGGATAATACTATACATTCAGAAAAAAAAAAATTAAATTTTTTATACAAAATGATATACTTAAATAAAAATTATTCTTTTTAAAATAAAATACTTATTATAATAACTAATAATTACAAAAATGCTATCATCATATTATTTTGGCTATCCTCGATACTGCTTCAGAAAAAAAAATCTTAACATTCCACAAATATTAGAAAATGTCCATAAGTCTTTAATCAAACCGTCTTTACTTTTGACAAGCCATCGTCTTATACTTGAAACTTTCATAACAGTAATTATTTGGGACAACTGTCACGTCACGTTATCACGTATTATGTGGTGTGATATTCTATTTAAGTTGTAATATTAAGATCGGCTTAAGACAACTTGAAATTTAAGACAAGTAATTTTAAATGAGGTTTTTTATATTTTTAATTTTTAAAATAAATTTTTTCATAAAATCAGTAATTTTTTCTAAAATTTATCAGTATGCTAATTTTGGACCTTCTTCTAATGAGCCTTTTTCAGTTTGAAAATATATATATATATATATATATTTTAACTAGTATAGTTGATTTCGAGATCACTTTACAGGGCATTTTTTACCATCTGTACTGAAACGTTTTTTGATACTCCGTTTGGTACTTGAATTTTCAGTAAAAAAAAATAAAGACAAAAGAAAAAGTAAGAGAAAAGAGAATAAAATAAAATAATATTTTTATTCTCTTTTCTCTCACGTTTTCTTATCCTCTAATTTTTTTCACTAAAAGTCGGAGTTCTAAACGGAGTGTTAAGAAAAAAATTTATAAAAAACATATAAGGCTTTGATTATAGCATATAAGATTTAGAAAAAAAATTGAGGCCTTCTATTTATTATTGGTTAAAGTGATATTTTTTTTCCTTGGGTTTACTAGTGTAGTTGATTTTAAATTTTTTTTTTCTAACAAGTATATTTTTTTCTCATTCAAAATGGAGATCTTTGTAAAAAGAGATGAAAAACCGATACTATAACCTATACAGACTTTGAAAATTAGAGGCTTAAGACAAGCGTCTTGCTCGCCTAACTCTAAAACCGGGCCTAATAGTACTAACATGTGTAAAAAAATTTATAAAACAAGAATTTTAAATTTAAAAACTTATCGTACAATTACGATAATGCTTATAAATTTTTTTAAAAAAAATTATTTCTCTCTACAGTATGATAACATGATGCGACAAATCACCTTGAATAACTTCTCCTTCCTTGGGGGTTTGAATGATTTCCACCCAAGGCACGTTATCATAAATCATTCAAACCACATGATAAATTTACATCATGATTTCCACTCGAGTAACACATTTAATAAGAAAATATTATTCTTTCAAATAAATTGTACCCATAAAAAACAAAACACGATGTAGGAGTGATATTTTTAAGATTAAAAATTTTATAATAAATTTTATAATAAATTTTATTTAATTTAATATAAATTTAATATTATTTAATCCATTGATAGGTGGAATTCAAATGCTTCTCAGATTAGGATTGCCATAAATAAACACAATTAACTCAAACCAAAAATTGCGCTTTTCTCTCGTTCCTCAATCTCGCTGTACTATCTAAACCTTCCAGACACTGAGAGAGAGAGAGAGAGAGAGACTGCGAAGAAGAGTCTGTCTCCTTCATTCAAACGAACATGGAGACGGGACAAAACGACAACAAAACCATGAAGAGGGCTCTCCTCCTGCTCAACGCCATCCTCCTCACCATTGGCAACTGCGGCGGCCCATTGATTATGCGCCTCTACTTCATCCACGGCGGCAAGAGAGTTTGGCTGTCGAGCTGGTTGGAAACCGGCGGTTGGCCCCTCAATTTCATCCCTCTGTTCATCACTTACCTCCACCGCCGCTCCAAACAAGGCTCGACAGCCAAGCTCTTCTTCATGAAGCCTCCCGTGTTCCTCGCTGCCGCCGTCATTGGCGTTCTCACCGGAGCCGACGACTACCTCTACGCCTACGGGGTGGCGCGCCTCCCCATATCGACCTCGGCTCTAATCATTGCCTCCCAGTTGGGTTTCACGGCGCTTTTCGCGTACCTTCTCGTGAAGCAAAAGTTTACTGCGTATTCGATCAACGCGGTGTTTTTGCTCACAATCGGGGCCGGAGTTTTGGCTCTTCACACGAGAGGTGACCGTCCGAAGGGCGAGTCTAACAAGGAATATTTTCTAGGATTCTTCATGACCGTTGCGGCGGCGGTGCTTTACGGATTCATCCTGCCGTTGGTGGAGTTGACGTACAAGAAGGCAAAACAAAGCATTACCTACACTCTGGTTTTGGAGATTCAATTGGTGATGTGTTTCTTCGCAACTCTTGTCTGCACTATTGGGATGATTATCAACAATGACTTCCAGGTCTCTCTCTCTCTCTCTCTCTCTCTCCATTGCCGGGCGGAGTATACTCATATCTCATCCACATAGGAAGATACACCAATCACAGTCTATTTCAAAAACAACAAATTTTATATGTATAGTAATAAATTTATCCTTTGGAATATATATGTGTCATATTTTACGCTTGTAATATTTCATTTTTATAAAGATAATTACTCTTCACCTTATCGTAAAAGAATTGCTTATCACATTACCTACAGAAATATCTTTGCCATATATATACTTATCATTTTTTTCTTAAAAAATTATTCAAATATATGCATCTATATATATGTTCCTGTATCTATATCTATCCAAGATTTCCTTAATGTTATATTGTTACGAAACTCAGAAATTAATGAAAATTGAAACCAATGATGAATAAACAAACAACGAGAGGAATAAAAAAAAAACTATAAAAATATTACTTGGACTCTTTTTGATTGAATAAAAGATAGAGAATTTTTTAAAAGAAAATTCATTAAGATGTTATTAAGGAGAGAGAAGCAATAAATTCCAAGGACAGTATGTCTGTAAGAGGAGAAAGGTAACCTAATAATAAATTTGATTACTAAGCTAAGGTTATTACTTATTTTTAATTTATAGTTAATACTCATATAGCTCGAATATTTGTTTAGGAGTAATGAATTATTATTAGGTTGTTTGAAATTACTTTTTTTTTTTTTTCAAGAAAGATCAAATACAAGTATATTTCGTAAGGAGGGGAAGTTAGTATGGCGCAATTACTTTCCACCAAGTCATTATGGAAACTAACTGTGGACTAGTGAATAAGCATCTCATATGGACTAAAAAGAAGTATAAATTTCACTTTTTTCTTTTTAATTTTTCATCTTAGGCATCTGATAACATAAATGTTTTTCTACATATTAAATTAGTATAGTGTGTACTCTTTTCTCTAATTTTTCTTATAATTGTGTTTGAGAGAATTAACTCATCAATCCATTCATTCTTAACTGCGAGTAATTATCTAATGTGACGGTCACATCACATCATCATACTTAAGTGGTGTGATATTTCATTCAATTGTGACGCGTGTAAAACTTTTTATATAGTGAAAATTTTAAATTTGAAAAATCACTATACAGCTAGGGTTATAATTTCTCAAAAAATATTTTCACTCTACATATGACATCATATGAATAAATCATCACACCAAGTTTGACAGACATCCTAAATAATTTTTCCTTAATTTGTCCCATTTCTCTAAAAAGCTTGAGAGTTAGGTAGTACTTATTCCCATTAAATTGTGACATCTAAGTATTTTATTAACTTAACAATATAAATTTGTTATTATTTATTAATTAAAATTTTTTAATAATATAAATAACACAACATGAGTGACGAAGAGCTCCGTATTACCTTACTACTGACATGTTTTTCCCATTTCTGGCCAACACTGGTGATAAGAAAGTATCTGAGATCACTTATTGTAAAAGTGGCTTTACACTTATTGTAAAAGTGGCTTTAAGAAACCCAACACCAAAGTCTTGCAGACCACTTCTTGTAAAAAGTGACTTTAAGAGACCCAATACCAAGTCTGGCCAACCCAACATGGAACTTATAGATTCAATCGAAAGAATGTTTTTTAACACAAACGTGAGGGAGAGAGAGAGAGAAAACCTATGAAAGAGACCTATCACCTAACGAAGTACAGGACCACATCTACACAACACTGCAAATTAAATACTCAAACTAAAGCAAGGTTTTCAAAAGTTCTGAAGAAAATCAAGCTAGCTATGCAAGATTTTCAAAAGTTTGTGTGCTTTAAACAAGAAAAGTTTAGCTAAAATAACAAGCTTAACCCTATGACAAACTAAACTAATGACTTACATCTTTATATTTTACAGGCAATTCCGAAGGAGGCGAGAGAATTTGGACTTGGCGAAACAACATACTACGTGGTGCTGGTGTGCAGTGGCATAATTTGGCAGTGTTTCTTCCTGGGTGCAATAGGAGTCATCTTCTCTGCCTCCTCTCTGCTCTCCGCCATCATAATAGCCGTTCTACTCCCTGTGACTGAAATCCTAGCGGTTATTTTCTACCGGGAAAAGTTTCAAGCAGAGAAAGGGGTTTCTCTTGTTCTCTCTCTGTGGGGATTTGTTTCCTACTTCTATGGTGAGCTAAAACATAGCAAGAAGAAGAGTGAAACTCAAACTTCAGAGGCAGAGTTGCCGCAGACTATTAGTGCCGTATGATGGAGTGACTACATATAAGCATTATTGAATGTAGTACTTAAAATGAATGTAGAACTTAGTCTGGGCAGTTCACCAAGGCCACTTGTTGATTCAAGGTTAATTTTCATGTTGATTTTAATGATAACAAAATCATGTAGTTATTATCTAATAATTTCAATTGAGTGTGCAAGTTACATTATAATCATTTGATAGCAAGAAATAATTGAGCTGATCGGTTGAGTATCCAACAAAAAGATCATTTAAGTAATTTTATTCTTGAAGAGACAAAGTTTGGGTATGCATATGTTTGGCAACATTCATGGTCAACTTATTCATTATGAAAGCTCTCAATTTTTATGGTCATATCTATCCACTAAAGCATTAATAGCATAAGAAAGGGGAAGTAAAAGTTTACATACTCTAAGACATAAAGCACAAAAGAAAATGGGAGTAATTTTTTGCTTATCACTTTGAAAGATGTTGAAGAATTTGTGTTGAGAAGCCTGTTAAAAAAGATTAAAGGTTGAGCAAAGAAGAAGAGTAACATCTATTGAAATATCAATCAAAGAGATTTGTCTTAGAAGAAATTAAGGATATTAAAGATCTAATTAATGATCTTGAAGATCTGAACTTGAAAAAGAGATCGACAACAAAAAGAAGGAGCTCGGTAACAAAAAAAGGAGATCGACAGCAAAAAGAAGGAGTTTGGCAACAAAAGGAAAGAGCTCGACAATGAAAAAAATGAGATCGGCATTAGAGGAGGTCACAAAGGTTGTTTAAGTATGATCGTCAAAAAGAATTCAATCCAAAATTGAATTGAAGAAATTCTCGAAGAATAACTCTAGTTTAAAGATCAACATACCCCAAAGAGAAGACTTCTTAAAAATCTTAAAGCATTTTGAAACTAAGCTTGATCAAGAAAAGCATGAAAGAAAAGTATTGAGCTGATGTGTTGACACATGGATTTGAAGTGTCAACACATGAAAACAGTGCCAAAACCTGAAGAATGAATGATCATGTGTCAACACATGGGGTTGATGTGTCCACACATGAAGGCAGTGTAATATCCCTAATTTTTTATTCAATAATTGATTGCGTAGATGAAAACCTACCCAAAGTGATTAGCGACTTTTCAATTCTCATTTAGCAAATTAAGAGAGATACTAAGAAATTAATCCACAAGTAACACCTACTAATTGAGCCGGTTTTCCTAGAAATAAATCGAGAAACATTATACAATATTTTAGAGAAATTTTTAATTATCATTTGGGTCAATTAGCCCAACTAAGAATTAATTAAAACAACTAAACTCATTATTGCTCAAAAGTCCATTTTCCATCATGTTGTGAAAATGAGAAACATTAGAAAACTTTATGCAAAATAAATTGGTATTCACCCATGCCCGCCCCACCCACACATGCACTAGCTACTTTACCTTTTCATCCATTGATCCATTTTGATTATACCATGCAATAGGATGAGATTAAGCCAATCAAGAGATCTCACATAGCAATAGCCATATTATTAGCCACGGATCTATACTAGAACAAAACATTATCTTTTGTCAAGAAACATCCCATTTGAGGTGTCTCTCCATGCATCAACCGGACAAAGAACACATTTTAGAAGGTAACCCCTCCAAAGGTCACCCCACACTTCTAGTATTTCACCGGCCAAGTGACACTTCATTTCTCATGTGGCCATAACCTTTCATCCAGCCAAAGGAGTCACCCCCCCCCCCCCCCCCCCCCCCCCCCCCGACCAAAATCAATTCTAGAAGGAGACTCCTTAATTAGCCAAAGGACACCCCCCCCCCCCCCCCCCCCCCCCCCCCCCCCCAATGAGAGCATTTTGGCCAGCTTTCCTCATGCCAAGACACGTGCTCCTCTCCCCACTCCAAGAAATGACACCTCACCTCCATCTCAAGCTAAGAACTTGTAAAAACTCTCTCCTTCAGTCCATTAGTCGTGCACCATGATTTTAGCAAAAGAAAAGAGGAAGAAAAGAGAGAAAGGGGGCTGCCATGGTGCAGCCAAGAGAAACCAAAGAAACAGGGAGAAAGAAAGAGATTGGGAAAAAGAGAGAGAGGGAGGGAGGGAGAGGAAGAAATCTGAAAGGGTGAGAGAGTTGGATTTCGATCAACAAGGAAGGTAGAAAAGCTTCTCTCTTCACCTCTTACACCACCTGTTGCACCGAAGGCAAGAAGAAAAGGCACGGTTAAGAAGGTATACACCTTCCCTCTACGCCTCTGTTTGCATGTTATCGCAATAGCTTAACAAGGAAGAAGTTTAAAAAGTTTATTTGGTCAGTTACAGCCTTGGTTTTGTCAGATTATGAAGAAAATGAAAGAAATAAGCTGTTGCAGGTCATTGGTTCTAGAAAACCCAGAAACAGTGACACTGCATAGCTGTTCTGGAAGCCCAAATGACCTTTGTTGTTAATTCTGAGACTATAAGTGGAAGTAACACAAAACATTACTTGATTTGGACTTAAATTTCGAATGATTCTATTGAGAAATAAAGAGAAAATACTATGTAAAGTTTGAAGAGTTTCTGATGCGAAATCTGCAAAAAACAGCAAATTTCGGAGGCTATTTAGCCTACCTAAATATCTTCTTCTAAGATGAATTTTTGTACACCTAAATTTGATATCTAAGAGAAATCTAGGCATTGGTTTCAGCCAAAAATCTTTAGTATTCAAATTATGGTGAATTTTCAAATTAAGCTGCCACTGTAAAATTTTGAAGCTCTACCCTGAGACCCCTACTTTGACAACTGATTTAACCAAGTTAGAGTCTTCAAAAGATCATAAAAATTTTACTGAGTTTTCTGGATATGTGGGTGAGGATGTGTACCAAATTTCAGGCCTGTTGATATTATTTGCCTAGGTTTCAAACCTCTCAAAGTTGGACAATTTGCTATAGAAATTTCATCTCTATAGCACTACCCTATCTTGGAGCCTACCAAATAAATACCTAGACTTGTCCTCAAATCATGAAATTTGGTATGAATACTCCCTGAAAGGTCTATTTTCAGATCCCACAAGTTTTGAAATTTATTGATAAAATTTTATAAAGTTATGTCCATCTTACCAAATCTAGCTCAAAATTGGCAGCTCGGAGGACTTAGGAGATGTTGGTGTTAAAGTCCTACAAGCTATTAGAGTTTGAAAGAACTGTTTTAGGACTTTATTCCCAACATATTAAACCTTGATTTTGGAGAGTTTCATAAATAGTAGACGTGCTTACCATTATCGAGTTTATTTTCAAAACCAGACTCAAGCCACATTAAAAAGTTTTTGGAAATGGCTTAATTTTTATTAATTCTTAAGTTATGGACTTAACAAAGTTAATGGGGATACTCTGGAAATCTTACCAAAAAAGTGAAATGCATATGAGATTGGGTACGAAAATCAAGAATGCCACCGAGCTAGCCAAATAGTTTTCAAGTAGGAAACTGTGCATTCTTTAAAATACATGCTCATTTCTCTTTTATTCAACGTTTTGTTTAAATGCTAATTTTATATCATGCTTTATTATATAGCATAAACTGCAAGAGTTACATTTCATGTATGTTGGCATCACTGGGAAGGAATAAGGGAGGCACAACCGGATAAATAAAAGAATCCCGGGTTTGTATCATAGATGACTGCTGATCAACTAGTATCGGGGCTACCACGAATCACTATTCATTAACTTGATATGGGCTAAATAATCATGGGTGGGCCCCCACTAAACTTGAAGAGCAAGAGTGTCAAGGGGGGCCCACTGGGCTTGATGATGCCCCAGGCAGGACATACCTACGGGATCTTAGTAAAGATAAAAAGAAACGGGTATATACGCATGTCATGGCATTGTTTCATTGCACTGCATTTTAAACTTGTGTATTATGGAAGTTATGGTATTCCTATTGGGCTTCGCAGCTCACTCCTATCTTATGGGACATATTTTCAGGAATGAAGGCATCAATTGGGTTCCAAGAAAATGAATACAGGGATTAAATTTCACAGCTGCTACAGAACTCTAGTTTTGTTTTGGTTTTTGGGTTACAAACAGAATAAAGTGGTGGATTCAGCTGTAGTAATAATGTTCTTATGATGTAATACTCACTTTGGAACTATGTATATGATAGAACTTCTAACTAATAACCCCTTGTCTCAATCTAAAGAGTGAAGTGGGTCGTGACTAAAGTTGGTATCAGATTTACTTATTAATGGTTCGGAAACCCCAGGTCGTTACAAGCAGTGAACACAATCTGGGGAATGCAGACTTGATGTGTCAACACATGAAAGTCAGGTGTCGACACCTGGGCTCCAACCGCTATATTTTTTACTATTATAATAGTACGATCTTGCATCAAATGGTCTCTCATCTAACACCAACGGCCATAATCAACTCAAGGCTATATATAAAAGATCCCCAACCCATATATGAGTAAGAAGAACACAAGATCAAGTGATAGAAAGTGAGAATTCATCTCCTACATCTTATACTCTGTTTTTATTCATTTGGGGGGGGGGGGAGAGGGGGGGTTCTTGAGTGAGTTAAAAATTTATTTATCTACTCTTTAAGAGAGAGTTATTCATTGTACAACCTTCATCTATTGTTGGGTGGGTTTGTAAACTTGTAAGTTTGAGTTAAGTTTGGACAAAATCACTCGAAATTTTGAGAACTTGGGAAGAGCTCTTGTAAGAATGAGTTAGGCACTTGGAGCAAAACCAGCAGCTGTGTAAGGAAATTTTATATAGTGACATTCAAGAGGATTGCGGAAGAGAGGACGTAGGCAAGGGTTGGCCGAACCTCTGTAAAATTCTTGTGTCTTCATTCTTCATTTCTTGCTTTATTTTTTTTCCTTACTCATAACACTTGCTTGCATTGCATCTTATTATTTGCTTGTTTGATTTTTTAGTTTGATTACCCACTACTATATTTCTTAATAAATTTTTAATTGCATTGTTTGCTATTAATTTTATAAAACCCAATTCACCTCCCTCTTAAGTTGCCTTCGTGGGTCAACAATTAGTATCAGAGCTAGTGCTCTAGTTTAAAGGCTTAGCATCCTTAGAGTTGATCCATGGCAACCATGTTTGGAAGCTCTCTAGGTGAGGGTCAATCTATTAGTAGACCACCTTTATTCAATAGAACAAATTATAACTATTGGAAGAACCGTATGAGAATCTATATTAATCTGTAGATCATGAGTTATAGAGAATTATTTTAAATGATCCTAAGATCCCTACCAAAATAATAGAAACAATGGCTGTTATCAAACCAGAAAATGAATGAGATGAAGATGATCTACGAATAATGCAAATGAATGCTAAAGCTATGAATATTTTATATTGTGTATTAGACCCAAATGAATTCAATAGGATCTCTACTTGTAAATTTGCCAAGAAAATTTGGGATAAATTTGAAGTTACTCATAAAGGTACCAACCAAGTTAAAAAATCTAAGATCAACATTCTTCTGCATAATTATGAAATGTTTAGAATGTTATCAAGAGAATCCATTACTGAAATGTTTACACGATTTACTGATTATTAATGGATTAAAATTTCTTGAAAAGATTTATTCTAATAGTGGGCAGGTAAGAAAGATTCTTAGAACTTTGCCAAAGACTTAGGAAGCTAATGTGACTGCTATACAAGAAGCAAAGAATCTCTACACTTTGCCACTTGAAGAACTACTTGATTCACTCATGACATATGAGCTGACCTAAAGGCAGAATGATCAAGAAGATGATGAGAAGAAGAAAAGAGTTATTGTTTTCAAATCCACAACTTAAAAAAATGAATATGATAGTGATGAGAAAAATAAAGAAGAAATTGTAGTGCTTACAAGGAAATTTAAGAGATTTATGAAAAAGAATTGAAAAAGAGAAATGAAATCAGATGCTAAAGAAGATTCCAACAAGCATGACTCTTCCATTATTTACTTTAAATGCAAAAGGCTTGGACACGTCAAAGCTGAATGTCCTCAACTCAAAAAGAGATAGAAGAAGAGCAAAAAAGCAAAGACTCTAGCTGCAAAATGGAGTAAAAGTGCAGATTCAAGCTTGGATGAATCTGAAACTCATGAGGTGACCAACCTATGTCCTGTGGCACATGAAGAAGAAAATGAGATAACAAATTCTGATTTTATTTTTTATGAACTATAAGATGCATTTGATGATTTTCTTGCTGAATTTAAAAAGATAAGCATAAAAAAAAATCAACTCAAAAAGATGGTATCCGTGAAGATTTACAAAATAAAAATGATGTTTTAAAAAAGAAAATTTTTGTTTTGAAAGAAAAAGTCAATGATTTATAAAAATCTCTTTTGAAATGTGTTGATGGAAAAGAAAAACTTAATACAATTTTTTGCAAACAAAAATGCTCTCTTAAGAAAGTTGGCCTTGGATACAATCCGTTTAAAAAGGGAAATTTTTCAAAAACAAAGTTTGTATCTCATATTACTTGTTTCTATTGTCAAAAGAGAGGTCACACAACACATCAATATTTTCTTATGAACAAGTCTCAAATAATTAAGAAGGTTTTGGTTCCGAAAGGGACATTAAATACTAACCCCCAAGGACTCAACATGATGTGGGTACCGAAGAAGAAAAGTTGAATTGCTTTCATTGTAGGATTGCCTACAATCCAATCCAAAGTTAAGAAGAATTGTTGGCATTTGGAGAGTGATTTCTTAAGGTATATGATTAGCGATAAGATTCAATTCACCTCTTTCATACCAAATGATGGAGGTATGGTGACTTTCGATAATAATAGAATATCAGTCGCATTGTAATCAAAGGAAGAAATATTTGAGTACATCAAGCACTTACTTCAAAGATTTAATGTGGGGAACTCAAATTTATTAAGTAATCTCATAGCTACATCAACCAAGTTGGATGGCAATAAAAAGGTACTCCTCTTAATACTAAATGTGGGGGAATAACCCCAGGTCCAACCCAATGGATTAGGCCCAATCTGCGCAAATCAGAGTTGGGGCTGCTTTGCTAGCCCAGATCAGAATTAGAGGGAAGGCCAGACTGCCGACCTCCTTCGCAGTGCAGCCCAAACCGCTAGCGGTCTCTGCGCATTAAATGCGGAGTTGACTTGCATTAAATACGCATGCGTCCGCCCACGCGACGTCAACGTGCACGTCCGGTCAGCCGGAATCCCCTACGACGGTGCGCCAGACCGTGTAAGTAATCAGGCGGCGTCAATGATGATGCCTACCTGGCAGGCCATGAGAGCCTGCTGGTAGGCCAGGGCAGATAACACTCCCTTAAAGGTTCTATAAATACCCAAGGCATCGAGAGCCAGGTATGGACAGTTAACTCCTAGTATTGACCACTTTTATTCATCTTCATTGATTAAGCTTGCTGACTTAATCTTCGGAGTGTGATCGGCCCATTACGGGTCGACCCATTCTAACCTCTTCGTCTTGCAGGAGATACCTGGACTCATCCATTTTTAGGCTTGAGAGTTCGGCCCAGCCTTCCAGTAAAATCCCACTTACAATTGGCGCCGTCTGTGGGAAGGCTTAGAAAAATCATGAGTCTAGACAACCGGAGACGTAGGGGAAAAAACCACGACGGGAGAGACTTCGGAGCCTCCTCCAGCAGAGACCCAACCAACTCGGCGCATTGCCAATCTACACCAATAGACCGGCAAAGAAGGGGAACACTAAGGTCGGAGATACGCACGCTCGCTGAAAGCCACGAGGAAGCACCAGAGGAAATGCGGAGGGACACGGGCTATGTCAGGGACAGAAATTTCCACAGGAACCATCCTCGAAATCTGGCCCCGTCGCCCTCTAGTGGGCGGGTCCCGAGCGAGGATACGCTCCGTGCAGCAGAGAGGAAAATTCGGCGGCGTGGAGAAGAGATAGCCTACCTCACCTCCCAGGTGCGGGCCATGAGGGAGGCATTCTCTAGCAGAAATGGGCGTGGGAGAGAAGGGTCCCCAGATCGGGAGCGGGTTGTCGGCACCAGGAACGAACCAGCACTGCCGGTAAGGGTAAGTTACACCCCTAGTACTGGGCGTTGCGTGAACGGGCGCACAGGTCGGCGGAGGGACAGGAGCGAAACCCCGCCGCGCAACAGTCCAGTAGAGGGAGATCGGCGGAAGGAAGACTGGGAGAAGTCGTACAATGAAAAGCAGGAGGATAGAAGGCAGCAAACTAAGGAGCGCACAGCCCACGACCTGATAAGAAAGGCCCTTGATCAGATTGCATCCACGCCATTCGCTGAGGAGATTGAATCCCATCCAATTCCTCGAAAATTCAGCCCACCAAAGTTCACTCTCTATGACGGGAAGTCCGACCCAATTAACCATGTTCGGCATTACAAACAGCTCATGGTAGTGTGGTGCAGTGACCAGATGCTGATGTGTCGAATCTTTCCCTCCAGCCTGGGGAGTGTGGCTTTACGGTGGTTCGACAAATTGCCACTTAAATCCGTTTCTAGCTGGAGGCAACTGGCCGAACTTTTTACAGCTCGTTTCATAGCAAATAGCCTACAGCCGAAGGAGGTTGATTTCTTGTTGACATTACGAAAAGAGGAAGGAGAAGGATTGCGAGCATACGCCTGACGCTACTGGGAAGCTTATAATGAGATTGACGAGTGCAGCGAGCAGTTAGCTGTAACTCAGTTCAAGATCGGTCTTCCCAGGGAGCACTGCTTGCGACAGTCCCTAATGAAGAAACCAGCTCTCACGATACATGAGCTAATGCTCAGGATCGAGCGCTATGCACGGCTGGACGAAGACGTACCCCAGGGGACGTCAACCAAGGTCGGCGCTGCAGCTGAAAAGATAAATAAGAAGGATGCCAAGAAGCCACGGTCAGAAGACATCGGCCGAGGAAAAAGGGTAACTGAGGGGGTCTACACAGTCTTTAAGGACCCCATCTATAAAATCTTGCCCCAGATCCGTGATAAGCCCTTCTTCAAGTGGCCCCCAAAGTTGGGAGGAGACCCAGCGAAACACGAGGTCAGAAGAGATTCTGCTCATACCACCGCGAGAAGGGACATAAGACGGAGCAGTGTCGACATCTGAAAAATCACTTGGAAGACCTGGCCAAAGCAGGTCACCTCGATCAGTTCATTGATCAGGAGAAGACAAAGAATGAAGCCGAGCAACCGCGGGTAGAAGACGCAGCGCGGAAGGAACCAAAATCAAGGCCGGTACGGATAATCAATGTGTTGCACGGTTCGGGTGAGTCAGGGATCGTCGACCCACATAGGTATCGGGCCGAGACGTAGAAAGCAGCACACCTGAGGGAAATGATGCAGGTATAACAACCCAGCAAGAAAGCAAAGGTCGGCAGTGGCCACATACCAATTTCTTTCACCGACGAGGATCTCGTAGGAGTGCAGACCCCTCATAATGATGCTTTGGTGGTTACTTTAAGAATGGCAGATTGCGACGTCAACAGGCTGCTCATTAACCAGGGGAGTTCATCCGAAGTTATGTACTATAGCCTCTTCAAGCAATTAGGACTGAATGAGTCCAACCTCCAACCGTCGCTTAACCCGTTGGTCGGATTCAGCTCGAGCCCAGTTTGGCCAATGGGAAAGGTGACGATTCTTGTAACAGCCGGCGGGATCACATTGCCAACCGAATTCCTAGTAGTGAACGTACCCTCCCCCTACAATGCCATCATAGGGCGAACCTGGTTACACCTCATGAGGGCCGTTCTGTCATCTTACCATCAGCTGCTTCGGTTTCCAACACCGGCAGGTGTTGGAGAAATCAGGGGAGACCAAGTGGCCGCCAAACAATGTTTCCTAACGGTATATGCGACAAAGACAAAACTTGAGAAAGTGCAGATGATGGAGCTACATGAAGACACCCCCACAATTGATAATGTGGGACAGACACCCGAGAATAAAGCTGTAGAGGACCTGAAGAAGATATACATTGATCGGCGAGGAGATAAGTACTTCGTCATCGGCACCTCTCTGTCCAAACGAGAGGAAAAGTCCCTACTCGAGTTGCTGACGAACTTCCTAAAAGTGTTCGCCTGGACCCCTTACAACATGCCTGGGATCGGCGCTGATGCTGCTTGTCATCGTCTGAATGTTAACCCAAACTGTCGACCTGTCGTCCAAAAGGGGAGAAGGGCAGCTACCCAGCATGTGGACGCTGTCTTGGAGGAAACAGAGAAGCTTTTGGAAGCTGGGGCCATTCGGGAAATCAACTACCCGAGTTGGTTATCGAATACGGTGGTTGTAAAAAAGAAGGACGGAAAATGGAGGGTCTGTGTGGACTTCACTGATCTCAACAGGGCATGCCCCAAAGATCCATTCCCCCTGCCCAAGATTGACCAGCTCGTGGATGCAACTGCCGGCTTCAGAAGGATGAGTTTTCTGGATGCTTACCGAGGGTATCACCAGATCCCACTCCACCCCGATGACCAAGAGAAGACGACCTTCATCACTCCAAGGGGTATTTATTGCTATAGAGTTATGCCCTTTGGACTGAAGAACGCCGGAGCTACGTATCAGCGACTGGTCACAAAGATGTTCAAAGCGCAGCTCGGCAGAACTGTCGAGGTCTACATCGATGACATGGTGGTAAAAAGCAAACTAAGTAACACCCACTTGGCTGACCTAAATGAGGTACTCTGTATCCTGAAGGACTACAAAATGCGATTGAACGCTTCAAAATGTGTCTTCGGGGTCGGCTCAGGCAAGTTTTTGGGATTCCTGGTCACACATCGGGGCATTAAAGTGGACCCAAGGAAGATCAGTGCGATTCAGAGTATTCAGGCTCCAAGGAATGCCAAAGAGGTTCAGAGATTGACAGGAATGGCCGCCGTACTCAACAGATTCATCAGCCGTTCATCGGACAGGTGCCGACCCTTCTTCCAGCTCCTAAAGAAACAAGAACGATTCGAATGGACCCCAGAGTGCTACTCTGCCCTTGCCGACCTAAAAAACTACCTAACCAAGCCACCCTTGCTTTCCACCCCTATCCAGCACGAAGAACTTTTCCTCTATCTTGCGGTATCAGACCATGCAGTCAGCGCGGTCCTACTCAGGCAAGAAAACCGACAACAATTACCGGTCTAGTACGTCAGCAAAAACCTTCTTGGAGCCGAGAGCAGGTACCTACCCCTCGAAAAACTGACACTTGCACTGATAGTGGCATCCTGCAAATTGGTGCATCACTTCAGAACTCACAACATCACCGTCCTCACTAACCACCAGCTCAAACCTCTTCTAAGGAAGGCCGATTTCTCAGGAAGAATTGCAAAATGGGCCGTGGAATTAGGGGAGTTTGACATCAAGTTCCAACCTAGATCGGCAATGAAGGGGCAGGTTCTTGCCGAGTTCTCTATCGAGATACCACCAGAAGTAGAACAGACCCCAGCAACTGGCCAACCACAACACGAACTCCCCCTGGACCTTTAGGAGCAATCTAATCATTGGAAACTCTACGTGGACGGAGCTTCCAATGACCGGGGGGCAGGCTTAGGCATCGTACTCGTCACACCAGACGGTCTAACCATCGAGCAAGCCATCAAACTGGAGTTCACTGCCTCCAATAATGAATCAGAATACGAGGCCTTGCTCGTCGGAATACGTCGAGCCATTGAACTTCAAATTTCGGAAATCGTCATATATTCGGACTTCTTATTTGTCGTAAACCAAATCACAGGGGAATACGTAGCAAAAAGCGACAGAATGACGCAGTACCTAGCAAAAGCCAAAGAACTACTCGGCCAATTTAAAGCTAAAAGCTTCGACAGATTAGCCGAGACAACAGCTCACATGCGAATGCCTTGGCAACTCTGGCCACGGCTCTGAAATCTAGTTCAAAAAGGACGATCAACGTAGAAACCCTTGCCAAGCCCAGCATCTTTCGGGAGGAGGAGGAAGCCCTAACAGCAAAAAAGTTGGGACTATCATGGATGGACCCAATCATCTCTTACCTTGACGCAGACAAGCTGTCAGACAATAAGGCTGAAGCTCGGTGAATCAGGCATGCATCTCTCAAGTATTGGCTGTCACCAAGTAAGGAACTTTACAGGCGTTCCTTTACAGGTCCATATTTGCACTGTGTCCATCCGAACCAAGTACAGAGCGTCTTGTTCGAAATCCACGAAGGGATATGTGGAAGTCATGTCGGCGGAAGATCGATAGCACACCGAGCCATCTCACAGGGATACTGGTGGCCTTACATGCAGAAGGATGCAGCCCAGTACATCCTGAAGTGTGACAAATGTCAGAGGTTTTCCCCCATCATCCGCCAGCCAGCCGAGGACCTCGCCACCATCACCAGTCCGTGGCCTTTCGCTCAGTGGGGACTGGACATTGTCGGACCTCTGCCTCGAGCCTCGGGCAACAAAAGGTTTCTCATCATGGCCACCGACTACTTTACCAAGTGGGTGGAAGCGGAACTTTTATCAAACATCAGGAAAATTGATGCCAAAAGGTTCGTATGGAAATGCATTATCACCAGATTCGGGTTGCCCCGTGCCATTATATCGGATAACGGCACCCAGTTCGATGGCAACATCTTTAGATCATTTTGCGAAGGACTGGGGATCAGAAACTATTACTCAACACCGGCCTACCCCCAATGCAACGGGCAAGCCAAGATTTCAAATAAAACCATGCTTAACGGAGTCAAGAAGCGACTGAAAAAAGCCAAGGGGAAGTGGACAGAGGAGTTGCCAAATGTTTTGTAGTTCTACAGAACAACCCCTAGGAGGTCCACCGGGGAAACGCCGTTCTCCTTGGCATACGGTGTAGAGGCAGTCATCCCCTTGGAGATCGAACTACCAACCATCAGATCGGCAGCCTTTAACACTAGTGTCAACGACCAGACGGTTGCAAGAGACCTGGACCTCGTCGAAGAAAGAAGGAAAACCGCCTTGATCAGGCTCACAGAGTATCAACGACAGCTAAAACGCTCTTACAACAAGCGGGTCCGCCCGAGAAACTTTGCTCTAGGAGACCTAGTTTTACGAAAAGTGTTGGGGGCAACCAAGAACGCGGCAGATGGAAAGCTCGGCCCAAATTGGGAAGGCCCCTACAGAGTCACGTCCCAGGTCGGCATCGGCGCATACAGACTAGAGACCGTTGAAGAAGGGCGACATTGCCACGACCATGGAATGCAACTAACTTGAGGAAGTTCTACCAGTAATACAAAGCTCCATGCACTGTAACAGTCTATGAAATGTATAAAGCTCTGCTGAAGAATCAATGAAAATGAAGTTATTCAAATGACTCTGCTCTGAGCATTCTGTGCAAAATAAAAACAAAGTGTAAAAACTTGGTCCTGTCCAAGTTGGGCAGGTTGGCCAAAGAAGGCCAAAATAAAAATCAAGTGTAAAAACTTGGTCCTGCCATGTGTGAAAACTTGGTCCTGTCCAAGTTGGACAGGTCGGCCAAAGAAGGCCAAAATAAAAACCAAGTGTGAAAACTTGGTCCTGTCCAAGTTGGGCAGGTCGGTCAAAGAAGGCCAAAATAAAAACCAAGTGTAAAAACTTGGTTCTGTCCAAGTTGGGCAGGTCGGCCAAAGAAGGCCAAAATAAAAACCAAGTGTGAAAACTTGGTCCTGTCCAAGTTGGGCAGGTCGGCCAAAGAAGGCCAAAATAAAAACCAAGTGTAAAAAACTTGGTCCTGTCCAAGTTGGGCAGGTTGGCCAAGGAAGACCAAAATACTTGGTCCTATCCAGGATTGGCAGGTCGGCCGAAGGAGGCCAAAAAGAAATCAAGTGTAAATGACCAAATCAGGTGAAACAGACTCAGTTCACAGCAAAAATCAAATAAGGCAGATTCAGTAATAAACAACAAAACGAGTTTTTCTCATTAGAAGGCATTGATGGTTACAAAAATTAAGAAAAAGAAAGAAAAGCTATGCCGACTTCTCCCCCGGCTCTGCAGTTACCCCTGGCGAAATCTCTTCCACATCCTCAGGGGTTTCAGCTGCGGCCTTTAAATTTCCAAGCCTCTCCTTCTGAGCAGCAGCCTCTTCGGCCGCGGCTTTTAACTTAAGCTCCCGTCTGTACTGGGCATTTGCCAGCACTTTCTTCAGACAGACGACGCCGTCCTCGGTAGTATCAAAATAGTCCGGGCAAAGACCCCACACGTCGAAGGCCTTATCTAACTCTGCAACGACAAGGGCACCATTCCAACCCTGTCGGAATATGGTGCAACTGAGGTCCATCATCTCTTCGGCCAAATTCTTGGCCCCCCTCTCTTCACCCCTCTTCAATATGGCCTCTTCTTCCACCTTCAGCTTGGCCACTTCAGTCTTAAGGGTCTCCACCTCCTCATTTGCATTGTGCAGATCCACGGACTGCACATCAAACTTCTTCTCGAGGTCGGCAAGATCCCTATCCCTCTTTTCAAAATCGGCTTTCGTCAGTAAGAGCTCGGCGGAAGCCTGCTCGGCCTGCTTCCTGAAGGTGATCCGCTCCTTATTCGCTTCAATCCACTCGAGCTTCAAACGACAGTGCTCTTCAATAAGTTGCTGGTGAACCTCGGCAAGCTTTTGGAAGCGCGTCATCACCTCCAAGGAATTCAGACAGCCCTACACAAATCGGAGAAGGTCGTTTTTAGGCCGAGTGTCTAAAAAGTCCGTAGTCATCGAAAAAGTCATAGCCGTCTTACCAGTATCGAGTCATGAAAAGCGCTTATAGAAACGGCTGAGTCGCTTGCTTTGCCTAGCTTCGCTACGTCCTTTTTCTGAAGGACGCTCTTCATAACACCAAACACAACCTCGGGCTGATCGATCATAGAATCTGCCGTCGTCATAGGATGGCCAAGAATGTCCGGAGTGATGGTCACAATCTCGCCGACCTCGTCCACCACGCCTTTGCCTTTCTGCTTTTTGGGCGCTGGAGTTGGAGTGACATCGGGCCTCCTCTTTCTTTGTTGCCGAGTGTCCGGCCTCTGTTGCGCGAGAAGGGCCTCCTCCACCAGAGTTACCACCAGCTCGGCTGGGGGAGTTTCGGCAAGAGTAGGTGTGGCCGACTTTAGCGGCTATCCCGCAAGAGCAAACATCCTTTCCTTCAAGCTCATACCGTCCATTTTGTCGGGAGATGGGCTCGAATCACTTGTTCCGATGGGAATCTCAACTCGACGGTCGGGCACAGTGTACGGTGACAATGTGGATGCCGAGTTGTGTGATTTGGTTCGCTCTTCTTGCCGTTCTTCACCAGGTGATACAGATGGAGGAGCAACCGCGACTGTCACGCCTGTAGGGATGCGCGCCCTCTCGATCGCTATTCCAGTGGGGATTTCCTCGAAGTCCCCTTTGGCGCCTTCGTCCGCTAATCTTGCTAGTCCACTCTGGGGTACACCCGTCTCGGCAGTGAAAGTCGAGTATCGCAGTGGATAGGAGAGCAAGATATATGCAGCCCGAGCTATGTATCTTAGTCGACCTTCGCCGACGTAGTTCAAGACCTTGTCGAGGTCGTCAGAGTTGACCAACCAGTCGCGAGCTTTTGATCGCTTCCTTGTGTCTGCAAAAAGTTCGAGAGTTAGCTCAGCTGCATATTGAAACTTAAAATGACGCACAGTGCGAGAGATCGGCATCAAACCTAGTTCGACGGGCACTCTAGGGCATCGAATCGCCGGTCTATCCTTCTCGGGAACGTTGCCAAACTCCCATGGACCGGTTACCCAAACCCTAACGTCGTCGACGCCCTTCCCTGAGGAAGGCAGACACTTCACTAACTCTAAGGACTTCTTTACTACCCGGAGGTAAACCTTGTAACTACCTCCGACTTTACAAAGAGTGTAGCAGTAGTCCAATTCGGCAAGGCCCAGGTTCACCCCTAGGCGCCGATTTATTTCTAGCATGCCAAAGAAGATTCTATAGACGTTCGACGCTAACTGGGAGGGCGACACCTTATTTTTCACTATGAATTTATGAAGAAGAGGGTGGAGGGGAAACCTAAGCCCCCCTTCTACGATAGCAATGGCTGGGAATGGCACCCCCTTTTCGGTCTCCCCCATGCGATAGTCCTCAGGATCGACCAACTCTAAGCCGATTTCATCCGGGACTTCAAACCTAGCCCTAAGCGCGGCAAGGGTCGACGGACCATCTAACATTTTACGAAGACGGGATGCCATTAGGGGACAACCGTCAAGACACAGAACGCAATGAAGAGCAAAGGAGTTGCGGGCTCGAAAGGCACTTACAATGGTGGGTGCCGAAACAGCTGACACACACGCTATTCAGAAGGCAAAGGAAAAAGATCAAGTGTCTTCCAACTGATTAGGGCGTCGGTCTTTTATACACGCTAGAGCCGTCGGTTCGTACACAGTAAACCGGCGTTAATCATGACGCTCTGCCGAAGCGTCACGTCGGCCGTCGATTCAATAACGCCCCACCATTGAATTTTTTAAAATCCCCGCCATTTATGTGGCCGGGTGACCGTTACATCCCTTGGCTGTTTCAGAATCCAAAACGACACAATGGCTGGAGGGCAATTGTGGGAGAATAACCCCAGGCCCAACCCAATGGATTAGGCCCAATCTGCGCAAATCAGAGTTGGGGTTGCTTTGCTAGCCCAGATCAGAATTAGAGGGAAGGCCAGACTGCCGACCTCCTTCGCAGCGCAGCCCAAACCACGAAAAGCAAGCCCAAACCGCTAGCGGTCTCTGCGCATTAAATGCGGAGTTGACTCGCATTAAATACGCATGCGTCCGCCCACGCGACGTCAACGTGCACGTCAGGTCAGCCGGAATCCCCTGCGATAGTGCGCCAGACCCTGTAAGTAATCAGGCAGCGTCAATGATGATGCCTACCCGGCAGGCCATGAGAGCCTGCTGGTAGGCCAGGGTAGAACACACTCCCTCAAAAGTTCTATAAATACCCAAGGCATCGAGAGCCAGGTATGGGCAGTTAACTCCTAGTATTGACCACTTTCATTCATCTTCATTAATTAAGCTTGCTGACTTAATCTTCGGAGTGTGATCGGTCCATTACGGGTCGACCCATTCTAACCTCTTCGTCTTGCAGGAGATACCTGGACTCATCCATTTTTAGGCTTGAGAGTTCGGCCCAGCCTTCCAGTAAAATCCCACTTACACTAAACTTTATAGTAGTATGATTGTTTGTTTATTTTACTTAACCATAGATTACATTCGGTGAGTGTGTGTTTGAAAAATTTCATGCTAATCATAAATTATATTACATTATGGCTGTTAAGAGTATTGAGCATGTGTAATCTTTAATTTGATTAATTTTGATAATATATATATGCTATGTGTTTCATGTTAAGCATAAGCAATCTATTATCGTGAGTGCTTAGGTTGCTATATACGTTTGTTAATGCATATAAAACTTTTGAAATCAACTATATGTCCATTTGCAACATTTTATGGCATTCAAAAATTCATTTTTGCATTTCATAAGAAAAAGAATTGACTCATGCCCTCAAAGAGTCGACCCCTGCGCATGATCATAAATGTGTTTGAATCTTATTCACACTAACATGTACATACATTTTGCATAGATTTCAATCCCTATTGTTAACCAATCTTCGTCAATTGTATTTCCAAAAATCAAGGAATAACTTTTGCCTCTCACTCTACTTATTCAAAATTTTCAAATCAACCTTTTGTTAGTCTAAAAGGCAACCTAAGAGGGGGATGAATTGGGTTTTTCGAAGATTAATACTAGTTAAGATTAATTAAAATTAATCTAAGCAATATAACAGTGATCAATCTATATGCAATGCAATGTTATTAGTAAAAATAAAGAAAACCAGAGCAATAGAAGAGAGACAGATTTACCGAGGTTCAACCACAAACCGTGGTCTACGTCCTCACCCCAAGACCTCCTTGAAGTCTTCTTCCACTATGTAATCACCTATTACAAATGGGCTACTGATTAACAAAGTGCTCAGCTCACTATACAAAGAACTCCTCACCGAGCTCTTCAATCTCCAAGTGGTTTTGTTCAAGCTCCACTCAAACTTAGAAGAGTTTTGCTTTCACAAGAGAACTCTCAAACTCTCAATTACAAGTGTATAAAAGTATACAAGAAACAAACACACTCTCTAGCAAGAGTAGATATTATAATCTGAGCTCACAAATGAAGATAGGAAGAATATTCAGAGTATATCAGTGATTCAGTCAATTGATCTTGTTTTTGTCTTCAATCCCTTGTATAAATGCAGTTGGAAGCTTGTATATATACCATTGTATTGATTCCATCCGTTAGATGTTGTTGGGTATCATTAATGCACGTCTAGTCCGTTATAACGTTAAGAAAAATAGTCGTTATATCCATGGAATCGGCTCTAGGTTTATGGAGTCGACACTTTCTGCTTCTGCATTTACCAGATGTTGTTCACTGACTTTATGAGTCCGCTCTTCATATCAATGAGGCGACTCCTTGTTCATCCGTCTTCACTTCTTTGGCTTCTGCTGTCATGAGGCAACACTTCATTATCAAGAGTCCGTTCTTTGTTCATTCGATTCTTCAGCCTTTTACTTCTGCTGTCATAAGGTGACTATTTGTCTTCATGTATCCGCTCATTGATCATTTCATGTTCAAGCCTTTGCGTCTGTCTCCATAAGGTGACTCTTTATTTCAATGAGTCCATTATTTATCTATTTGGTCTCAAGACTTTTTGCTTCTGTGATCAAGAGGCGACTCTTCATTGTACATGAGTCCGCTCATTTATCATTTCGTCTTCAGGCCTTTTGTTCTGTAACCATGAGGCGACTCCTCATTTCAATGAGTCCGCTTATTGCCTAGATATCTATATTCTATCTTCCAATGATCCAGATCATCTTAGCATAGGTATAAGATCTTCAAGCAGTATTTCTTTGGGGTATGATGGTCAATCAAATCTCTTTAACTCATTATAGTTAACTTCTATTCAGTTTTGATTGAATCAATCATTGGATATTGATCTTTCCTTGACTCTCAAACAGTCAGAGCTTCATTAGATCAATGTTCATCTTTTCTTCTTCATTTGCAAAGCTTCTTCTTTCATTGTAGAACACTATCTTTTAATGCTAAGCTTCCTTAATTGTGTAGAGCTTCACAATGCTTCACTTCTGATTTCTGTTTGCTAGCAATTCTTCTTTCTTCTTTAAGATCATATTCAATGAAACTTTTGTAGGCTTGATGAAATCTCTTCATAATTCTAGTCTTCATTAATTATTTATATTGTAGAAGAATTCTTCACTTGGATTCCATGTAGAGATCAGAAAATCACTGTGAGCAACTTTAAATCACTTAAGTTGAAACTGAACTTTGCATATTTGATGAAGTCTTCTCTTTGAGCATTTTCAATCTCTTCAATAATCAATTCCTCTTCAACTGATCTTTGCATTTCTTCAACTAATCTTTACATATTCTGATGAAGTCTTTAGTCTATCTTGCAAATCAATCTTCATTGAAACTATGCATACTTGATAAAAGCTTTATTTGAACACATTCAATCTCTTCGAATGTAAGACATTTGTTTGAAGTAGAGATAGGCGTCAATCCTCTGTTTGGTTCATTATATAGTCTCTTGGAATTCATTGTTTGATCTTGAATTTGTTGTACATTCTCTTTGACATGTATTAGACTTAAGATTCAACTTTAAGTCTAAGTTATGAACTTTGTTAATTTGCACACTAAGTAAATTCATTAGTAAAATAACACAAGATTTAGTTATCATCAAAATCAATATTGGAATTAACCTCGAGTCAACAAGGGTCAACTTTGAGTCAACACCTTTATCCACCCAAACCTCTCACAAAGAAAAAAGAAGTCAAGGAAAAAGTTTTGAATAGGGAATTATGAGATATGATAAACTAGAAAGGAGAAGCAAAGAAGGAAATAATGTCAAAGACTAATGAGTATAATCAGTCTACTCTAAAGAGAATGAAGAAACAAATGTTTGGCTTTTGAAGTAAGAAAGAACAAGAACTAGATATCATTTTGAGGGGGAGGATACTCCTATCAAAAGGAACTTTAGAAGCAAGAAAAGAAATTTTAAAAGTTGTAAAGCAAATTCTTTCCACGACGTCAACTTCTGGAAATGAGCAAATAGATGTTCTAATGAGCATGATGAAGGAGATGAAGCAATATCAAAAGAATATGTTCACTTAACTGAATACCAAAATGAATAATGAAATTATAAGGGTTATGATTGTGGAGAACAAGGTGATGAGAATGAATCAAAAGATTATGGCTGCAAGCAACAAAACAAACGAAGAGATTAGAGAAGAGATTGTACTATTGACTACACTCCAACAAGAAGGGACTCAAGCAGCAACTCCTTTGAAGAAGAAGATAGCACTTCATTCTTATATAGTGAGAAGGTTTGAATTTATGATGAGTAATTGATAATGAGCCACCTGCTGAAATTTAGCAAGTCATTCCCACTCAAACTTGTCCATCCTCTACTCCCAAAATAATCTTAAAGTCAAGACCATACTATCTTAGACCAAGAACCTTAACTTTCAAACTCTCCAAAGGTCAAATTGATATGAGCTAATCCCCACTTACATGATTTTGCATTAGCATTACATTGTTGTACTTTAATTTTCTGATTACATGAGTTGTGATCTTAAAGAAAAATTTATTTTGGTTTGTAATATTTTGTGAATGTTGAATGACTATCATTCGTTTTGAATATTTTGCATGATAATATATGATTGCATGATAATATATCATAATTCTTAATTTTGATGGATTAATAAATGATTGAATGCACCTTCTATGTTTCTTGTCTTCATTGATTGGTCACTTGCTAAATTGGTTGTTCATTGCTTGGTTGCTGATACACTTTCAAGAACTATCATTCTATTTTAAAATTTTTATTATTGTACCTGTCATCAATTTCTCATAAATTCTTTTTGATAAAAAGGGGGAGAACTATTATATGCCATAGCAAGGAGAAATCCTCTATTAAGGGGGAGAGATAATCTATATGAAAAAGTGGGAGGAAATCTGAAATATGAATAAATATTTTCTATTCTAAATTTGTATTATATTTTATTGTTCCTTTTTTATTGATTAACAAAAAGGGGAAGAGATACTCTGAAAAATATATGAAAAAAGGGAAGAAATATTATGTATAAAGAGTATCCTTCTTCTAAAGTAATAAAAATGAGCCTTACAAGAAGCATGTTACTTTTAATTCTTTAATCCTTATGCTTCATTTATATTGAGTTTAATTGCATATATTTTTAAAGTTTTGTCATCATCAAAAAGGGAAAGATTGTTGACTCAAGATTGATCTCCATGTTGATTTTGATAATAACAAAACTATTTAGTTGTTATCTAATGATTTCAATTGAGTGTGCAGGTTACATTATAATCATTTAATAACAAGAAAATAATTGAGCTGATCGGTTGAGTATCCATCAAGAAAATTGATTAAGTAATCTTATTCTCGAAGAGACAAAGTTTGAAGATTTGAACTTGAAAAAGAGATCGGCAACAAAAAGAAGGAGCTCGACAACCAGAAAAAGGAGATCGGCAGCAAAAAGAAAGAGATCAGCAACAAAAAAGAGTTCGGCAATGAAGAAAAGAGTTCGGCAATGAAGAAAATGAAATCAGCATAAGAAGAGATCACAAAGGTTGTTTAAGTATGATCATCAAAAAGAATTCAATCCAAAATTGAATTGAAGAAATTCTCGAAGAATAACTCTAGTTTGAAGATCAACATACCCCAAAGAGAAGACTTGAAGATCTTAAAGTATTTTGAAACTAAGCTTGATCAAGGAAAGCATCGAAGAAAAATTCTGGCCTGATGTGTCGACATATAAATTTGAAGTGTCGACACATGAAGACAGTGGTCAAAATCTGAAGAATGGATAGTCATATGTCGACACATGGGGTTGATGTATCAACACATGGAGGCAGTAAACAAACTTTGGGGAATACAGATTTGATGTGTCAACACAGAAAAGTCAAGTGTCGACACTTGGGCTCTAATGACTATATCTTTTACCGTTATAACAGTGCGATCTTGCATCAAATAGTATATCATCTACCACCAACAGCCATAATCAACTCAAGGCTATATATAGAAGATCCCCAATCCATATATGAGTAAGAAGAACACAAGACCAAATGCTAGAAAGTGAGATTTCATCTCCTACATCTTATGCTCTGTTTTTATTCATTTAGGGAGTTCTTGAGTGAGCTAAAAATTTGTTTATCTACTCTTTAAGAGAGAGTTATTGATTGTACAACCTTCATTTATTGTTGAGTTGGTTTGTAAATTTATAAGTTTGAGTAAAGTTTAGACAAAATCACTCGAAATTTTAGTAACTTGAGAAGAGTTTTTGTAAAAGTGAGCTGGACATTTGGAGCAAAACCAACAGCTATGTAAAGAAATTTTACATAATAAAATACCTTCGAGAGGATCAAAGAAGAGAGGACGTAAGCAGGAGTTTGCCGAATCTCTGCAAAATTCTTGTACCTTCATTCTTCAATTCTTACTTTGTTTTTTTTCCTTGCTCATAACACTTACTTATATTGCATCTTATTATTTATTTGTTTAATTTTTTAGTTCAATTACCCATTACTACATTTCTTAATAAATTTTTAATTGTATTATTTACTATTTATTTTATAAAACCTAATTCACCCCCTTATTAGATTGTCTACTTGGGCCAACACCACTGACATGTAAGAGCATTAAATTTGATTTCTCTGCAAACGATCAATTTCATAAAAAGAAGTCTTCGTATAGTCTTTTTCAGTGAAATGAAGTTACACAGTGCCTATTTTTCTTTGATGAAGGGGAATTTCGAAGAGTGTGCCTTCGTATTGAAACAAATATGGTGTGTTTGATGGCTAGGAAAGTTACTGGAAAAGAAATGAAACTGGTAGGTAGATTCTAAGACGATTGGGTTTGAACAGTGTACTAAGAAACTTCACTTTTATTAACCATAAAAGAACCGTTTCTTTACATATAATCTGTGTCCACATACAAAGAAACTATAGTTACTGATCAAAAGAAGTAACTCTGCAAGTATTAAATCGCCGATGATGAATGAGGAGACTGATTGTGTCTGAATATTAGTACCTTCAGTCAATGGAAGACCTCTCTCTCCGGAGAAAAGCAATGTCAGTGCAGCCATATCAGTGAAGTGTTTTTCTTTATCCTTTCTCTACAGTTAGTTATAAATTGTCGTTGAACCTGTAATAAGGATGACAGCAGCAAGCCTTCTATCACAAGTATTAGGCACAGATTCATCCATCCAAAAACACCAGGAGACAGCTCTCATCCCATGATTTTGTTAAGCAACAGAAGGATCAATACAAGTATAGAGAATTCAAGCATAAACTTGTGACCCGTCATGCGATCAAGAATATGCTCCCACCTGTAAGTTTAACCAGTAGACAGCTGCTGATAAAGCCTGTTATCCATTTCCAGAACGTTCCATATAATTCAGAATGGTGACTAGAAGATCAAAATTATACGGTCAAGAATTCTACCAACTGATATGGCATTTTGAGTGAAAATACCAAGAATCACAAGCCTCATTGCTGCATGCCTAGGTTAGCAAAATTTTCTACTAGACTATAAGATCTTTACATGAATTTAAACATGAACATTACTGCAACATAAGAAACAAAGAACTCCAACATCACTCTTAAGATTTTTCCTCCCCGCATATGAGGCATTTTCAAGGAGCAAAATATACAGTATACATGAGTCCTATTAGGGAGACCAAGCTGCAGCATCTTAACTAAGAATGGGTGCAAATGGAAGATCCTTCATACAAACCAAAAGCCACCCAAATATTTGAAACCACATCAATAATATTTAGAACGCATGTTTTAGCACAAAAATGCATACATTGGGCAGAGGGAGTGAAATTTAGAACTAGACAGCGGAACACCACATCAAACAAGACCTTCAACATACATAAATGACTACCAAATGACAAAATTCTCGAATGCTTATTGTTGCATTCTATGCACAACTAAGAAGCAACGACACAGACAATCTACACAGACATGACATGACACCAAGACGACGAGGCAGCAATTTTCAAAAAATCCAAAACATAGCATGCTAAGGACACAGCAAAAATTCATATTTTATATATTCTTTATATGTCATATATATGAATATTTTTCTCAAACATAATGAAAAATTGCAAGATACACTAACTAAAATTAGAAATAACATATTCCATAGTTCTAGTGTCAAATTAATTGTACATTCGGATTCGTTTTATTCTATAAAAGCATTTCAAGTTATTTCCTTCAAACTTGCAATGTGTTTTATATGTGTTTAAGTATTGACAAAGAAGTATTGACACCGCTAAGAAATTATCGTGTCCACGCATCCAAAATCTTCTATTATTTTTTTTATTTTTTTAAAACCAAATACGCTTAGGACAAATGGGGGGAGACAAGTGTCCATTACTTGAACACATGTCCATCACTTGGACAGACAGGAAATATGTTACAAGTTTGAATAAACTAACTTCTAAACTAATTGTAAAATAAAAGCAATGTGATTTTGTAATTAGTGTTATTTTGTAATTTTTTCATTATCCTTGAGTAAAATATTCCTATATAAAACATAAATAATATATTTTTTCATGACCCCGTCGTGGCGGGTCATATCTTGCATTTTTTAAAATTCACCGTGTCACGTGTCGTGTTGTGTTCGTGTCGCATATCCGTGTCTGTGCTTCTTAGGTGATGGATATATGTATCTTTTTAGTGTTTGAAATATGTCCGGTTCAAAAAATTTAAAAATAATAGGACATGTGTCCAATGAATGTCGTATCCAACACAAATATGACACCTTAGAATTGTCTGTGTGCAAAATAGAGGGAGAACAAGGTTTAAAAAGAAAAAAGGTAAGCAGAGAGAAATTACATCAATTTTCATAGCTTGTTTGCTCATTGAATAAAAAATGGAATTAGTTCATAAGCAAAGAAATTCTACCTTTACATGCCCATAAGCCCAAAGAAAAAAAAGTCACCATAAATGCATATCCGATAAATAATTGTACTAAACTTACCAATTTCCCTCAATAGATGTGCTGTTTTCATGAATAATTTCCTCCTTTGCAAATTCTTCTAATATAGCACGTTGACGTTCATTTACCGCCCTATAAAGTAAAGACGGAACACACATGAGAATGCATTTTCCTAGTTCACTTGAAGCACAATGCTTTTAAGCCTTAAACCTGTTGCAGTAAAATAATGAAGATAAATTTTGAAGCACTACTATTGAAAACAATGTTGGTTTTGACTAGCAGCCATTATGTACGGGAAATCTTCCAGTTTCATGCTAGTGAAATGGTAAAATGGAAGTATCTCCTAGTAAAATCATGTCATCAGTATCCAAACAGCCAAAGAGAAGGCAATCTTCTATAAATTGATTTTGCTGCTAAGAATGAGGGAAAACACAAAATCTCATTTTCCAAAAACTTGCAATCATGTGAATTACATGCTCTAACATCTTGATTTGGACCATAGGATAACATATAGGATGGAAAAATTTCAGAGCATAAAATAAAAAGGCAAAACCATGTATCAGGCTCTCAGCTTAGCTTCAAAAACTTGGGTCTTGTTCAAGCACCCCTTCATTTCAGTCCATGGTGTTAAACTTGGGCCCAGAATAGAAGCAAGCTCTCTGGCTTGACTCAGCAACTTGGTCATGATCATTCATAGAATCTTACACCAGTACAAGAGCAAGGCTAATCATACTACTAGAAACAGGTGATTTAGCAGTACCAGTATTTTCCAAAGGTGACTTGGAAGATTTGGCAGAATTTAACCTTCAAATTCTAACATTTTCAAGCAATGTCAAAAACCACACACAACAGTATAAAGAATACACTACAAATTGACAATGGCTTATTGTATGCGAACAGTATGGATTCTTGGAGTGGCAATAATCCTATTCTTTGTGGCCCAACCTTTTGTGAAGTTTTATCTTTAACAGAGCCCACAGGGGTTAGCGGTCGCCAGCATGCTTAACAGAAGAGAATGGTAGTCAAGCTCAAAATCAGTCACCGATCTAAAAAGTATATGTGTGTGGTCAGCAGCTTAAACTTTTTCAACACGAGTAATATTTATCCACAGAAAATCTGACAAGCAATACTTATCACTGCCCTAACAATTGGCTGTAGCCTTCAATATTTGCATTTCTGCATCCCGTTCAATTTCATCATCAGATTATGCATTAAATAAAATCAGAATATTAAACTGATTGAACCTGTTACGTCACCCATTATGCCAACTCCACAAATAAAAACTGAAGCTATTAACCCAAAGAGCTTTCTTGATTGGCCAATATAAAAATTTCTAAACACCTCTTATGGGAAAACAGACTTGGAATTTTTGAGGCAGAAATCAAACAATTCTGCATTGTTATAAGTTTTCCTCAGAACTTTTGACACAGAAATCTAAGAATTCTGCATTGTTATAACATTTCGTCCAATACAAAAAGGCTTAGAGGAGGGAAAAACAGAAGTTTTTGACAAAAGTACCTTATTTTTCTTTCCCAAAAGAAGAGAAGGGGAAGGGGGGGGGGGGGGGGGGGGGGGGGGGGGGGGGGGGGGGGGGGTGTTTGGTCAAACCAAATTGCACACAATTTTCAATCGGACTCTAGCATCTCAGAAAAAAGCAAATTGGATCAGTTTCTTTTGCAACTTTTAAGCAAAATAGTTGGTATAGTGGCCCCCAAATGCCAAGTAAATAGGATTCAACTCCAGTGACCATCACAAGATAGTTTTCTTCTAAGAATTTATTCCTATTCACACCATGACAACAAATGATCAAATTCAATGCAACAACAATGGGATCAAGAGATTCAGATTTCTTAAAACTATTCAATTACAACAGCTTCATATACAAGGGAAAGAAGCAAAAAGCAAATATCCTTCAAATAAAATCTGTAAGAAGATCAACACCACCATGGCCCTTCCCTCCTTAGAAAGCCACAGCCTCAGACAAAATGCCACTCCAAAGCACCAGCAGCCCAGGTCAGAAAATCCCAAAAGGACCAGGCCAAAAGGAAGGGAGAAGGGGCCGGTTTTTTTTTGGTGGGGGGGGGGGGGGGGGGTTGGTGGGGTGGTGTGGGGATTGTTTTGAGAGAGAAAGGGGAAAGGAGCCCAAACTCAAGCTAAATTGAACAAAGCAACATGAAATCGCACAGCTCACGTAGAGGTTGTTATTGACAGTATGATTGGAGGGAGAAGTAAACACAAGATGCGAACAATAAATGTAACAATAGAAATCCTTACGTAGGAAAATTAACGCGGAAACGAACATATTGATTTCCATGGTCTACGAAAATGCCATGCTTGGGCAAGCCTGCCACCAACTTCCACAATAAATGCTTTTGAGAGAGAGAGAGAGTTAATTTAAACTAAATTTTTAGCAGCACAAAATTTGCGGTTTTGGTTCACCTTTGCCTCTAAGAACTGTAAGCTGTCCATCCTGAACCCCCGTTGGTATCTAAGTGAACCATAATGCAAAGACAAAAGGTGGTAACAATTAGATAATGAAATTGCCCAAAATGATCAGGCATGAATTTAACCAGAACAGCCACCAAAAGAAGCTCTAAACAAAAATGCTAGAGATTGCATTATTTCAAAGAATAAGACGACAAAAAGTAGAGGTAGGTGTCATACTTTCACTTGCATGTTACCAAACAAAGTTGGTACCTCAACCTTACCACCAAGAATAGCCTGTTAAGAAAATTAAAGCTGGTCGATTAACAAAGCTACTTTTATTTTGTGGCCAAATATTATTGGGTTATCTACAAAGGCAGACTTGACAGACAGATTCACATGAAACAAGTCAGAACCAGGAAGTATATAATGATTAATGAATTGTAAACCAAAAAAAGTCATAAAAGTAGGTATAATGCCAGGAAAAAAAACTAAATCACTTTGTTCAAGCCCCGATCAGGAGGGATCAAATGCACTGTTAAGGTGAAGCAGAAGACAATCAAATAAGTCAAAACCAAGCTGAAAGAGGGACTAGCTAGAAGAAAATTCCAGGTCCTACTAAAAGAGCAATTATGTTACTCACATTGAGGCAATTTGTACAAGGTATATGTTCTAACAACTTTTTAAGTCGAAAAGAAATTACAGATTCAAAAGGGAAACAATGTTTTATAAATAAAACAAAATTTAGAAACTTTGGCAAATAAACCAACTCATTAGTTAAAAAGTGGTTTGATAAGGTTTTCTTTCTCCTGTAGCCGTTCCTAAAAATTTATTTTCTTTATATTGAGAAATAAGAAACACCTAAAACAATTGGTTTTTCTTTTTTTTTTTGATAAGTAAAGAAAATTATATAAATGCAGCGCCACAAAAGCAGGTGCAACGCTGTTCAAACACAGTATACAAATGATTATACACCCAAATCCAACCCTAAATATATATTGGGATATACAAATCTCCAAAAAATTCAACAAAAGAAGACACAGAAAATGAGCACTCCTCTCTCATCCAAAAAAATAAAGAGAAGCAGTTCAGGCTTAGACTTCAAAAGATCTCCTATCCTCTCCCTCCACAAACACGACATCTAACCTAGGGGATCAAATGCACAGGCCTTCTCAACCCAACCCCTAGGGAATGCCCTTCTCCAATAAGCAAAAATCTCCCTAACTGAACAAGGCATTTCCACTCCAAAACACCGAGTAAAGCATGCGAGAAGGTGATTCATGCTATCCCCATCCCTATTGCACATGCAACACTAGTGAATCAAAATCTTATGTCTCTTTCTCAGTTTATCAATCGTCAGCATAGTTTCTCTGCCACCATCCAAAGAAAGAGGGGTACTTTAAAGGGAGTCTTCATACGCCACACCTCCTTGCAAGGAAAAGACAGGTCTCCCTTCCCTACTAGGCTTCTATAACAGGAGGAACCCAAGAATATACACCTTTTGGAGACCCCTTCCAAGCCAAACCAACTTCCACCCCCAAACCATACAGGCCTAGAGCCTCCCAAGCGAGTCCTCAATCAATTCAACCTCCCAGTCTTGCGAAGACCTCCATGAGAAGAAACAACAAACCAACAACCTCCCACTGAAGCATCCCGAATAGGTTGCAATTCTGAAGAGTTCCGTGAAGTCCTCCTCCAATGGTGTCTACACACACCAAGACTCATGCTAGAAGAGCACCCGATGCCTATAAAGGTATAATCCACTTTGTGGAGAATGAGACGAGCAAAATCAGCCCTCACATTCATGATGCTCTTCCAAATACCCACCCCATGCGGACCTATTGACATCACCTGTGAACCACCCCCTACCATAGTCGTACTTGCCAAATATCACCTTACGCCGCAAACAATTACCATTTACTAAACATCCTCTCAGACATTTCCCTTAACGAAGCTATGTTAAGCTGAACTAAATTTTGGATCCCCAACCCTCCCTCCCCCTTTCACAGGTAGAGACACCTCCTAATCAACTAGATGACACTTAAACCTCTCCCCTATCCCATTCCATAGGAAATCTCTCATCAGCTTCTCAAGTCCCATAGCAACAGAGACGGGAACAGTACACACGGATAGGAAATGCACCAGCAAATTGGACAAGGAGCTCCTTATAAGGGTAAGCCTACCCCTTTTAGATAAGTATTGTCTCTTTCACGATGCCAGCTTCTTCTCAAATCTTCCACCACCCCATCCTAAATTGCTTTATGTTTGAAAGTGGACCCCAAAGGAAGACTCAAATGCAGGGAACAGCCTTACACCCCAAGTTGTAGTCAACATCTCAACATCCTCCAAAACCCCTCGCAAAACATATCAGAATAAACTCGCTTTTAGCTAAGTTAACCTTAAGCCCGGATACAACCTCAAAGGATGGCAGGACACATCGTAATAGGCTCAGCTCCTCCTCATCTGCCCCGCAAAAATAGCAAACAACAAGTATGACATCGAAATCATCCATTCTCCCCCCCCCCCCCCCCCCCCCCCCCCCCCCCCCCCCCCCCAAAAAAAAAAAAACACAAAAAATAAAAAACCCAAAATTACCGACTTGAAATAGCTCAACCTCTCATCATGCACCATGGTAACGAACATGCAGCTCAAAAGCTCCACAACTATAATGAAAAGCAACATAAAGGGAATCTCATTTCTTCCAGCCTCTAGAGCCCTCAAAAAATCCTTCAACCACCTAGTTTCCCTACACTAAGAAATTGACTGAAGAAATACAATGTCGGATTCAAGTACATCACCTTTCTCTAAAGTTCATCCTCTCCATGAAATAAATCAAGAAATCCCAACATATACGATTGTAGGCCTTTTCAAAATCCAGCTTGCATACTACCGCTGGCATATTGCATTTGAGCCAAGAAACGACACACTCATTAGCCACCAGCACTGCATATAAAATCTGCCTACCCTTCATAAATGCATCATGAGACTCTGAAATGACTTGCCCAATCACCTTCCTTAACTTCACGGCAAGCATAACAATGATTGCAACCAGGCTTACAGGTCTAAAGTCTCTAATATACACAAGTCTAACTCTATCAGGTACTACCGTAAAAAAGATTAATTCAAGCTTCTCTCAAATCAACTGGTCTAATAGAAACAGTGCATCATATTATGACATCCTCACCACCATTCAATACTATTGAAAGAAAGCAACGGTGAAGCCATCTGCACCCAAGGCTTTATCCCCATTGAGACTATTCAAAGTCCTAAGAACCTGCACCTCAAAGAAAGGACTTTCCTTTGCCCTCTTCCTGAATTACCCCAAAATCCAACTCATTAACTCTCAGCCTCCAAGTCTCTGACTGTTAATATAACTTCCTATACAAGTCAACAATTCCGCTGGAGGTAACCCCCTCCACAGAAGTGTCTCTCCATCTATGACAACACTTCCAATATGATTAAATCTTTATGAGTATTAGCCATGTAATAGAAGAAGTTAGTATTTTTATCCCCCTCATTGAGCCACAATGATCTAGCCTTTTGCCACCAACTCAACTCCTCAAAAATTAACCTCCCTCAAGCCACATTATTTTTATTTGTTATGTATATTTAACATCCCTAAACCACCAAAAATATTTAAAAAAATAATACTAATTCGGCATGAAAAACACCATTCCATCCATAATTTGTACTTCATTTAATCTATAATAGGATGAAAATAAGTTGCAATTTAAAACAAAACAATCTAATAGGTAAATCCAAACTATTTTTGTTTTTTCATTAGGTCCCAAGTTGTTTTCTTCAAACATGTAATGTGATTCACGTATGTTAAATTGATGGACACGTGTATCCCCAAGTGTCTAAAGTGTGTCAAGTTTTAAAAAAAATTAAAAAATAATACGACACATTTGGACTTTTTTCCGACACGTGTCAGGGAATGTCGAGTCCAATATGTGTCCAACAAATATATGGCACCTTCATAGAAGAGTATGTGCTTCTTAATTCATCACTGACCTCTATTACGCCACTCCTCACGGTTCAAGCAGAAGCCCTCCATAGAGTCCCTTATCCGTTTACCAGAAGCACTTCCTGCATTCCCCCTCTACCACTGCACCAACAGTTCATCCCTGATCATGATAGCCTGAGGATTAAAGGATAAGTCCTTACCAAACCCCCCTTCCTTCTGACCATTTAACCCAGCTCGCCTTCACCCAGTTCAGGGGCATGAAACCCATCATCTTCCAGCCCCTCCATCTCAAGCCCACCCCCAAAGACCTTTACCCATCTGTTCTGACATGTCAATGACCATCCTTTTCTTGTGTAACAACAATTTCCCAAACACTGTTATACACATACTGGCCGATCTCCCTCCCCATAATATGTAAAGATTTATACAAAGCCCTCCGCATGGCAATAATTTGTGAATTGCAAGGAAATTTATTACAAAGTAAATCAAAGAGAACCTCATATCCATTTTTCTATTAACTAAACAAAATTACCTCTTGTTGTCCCGTGATCATTATTATTAGTGAGCAACAATGCATGCTTAGAGGTTTTGACCTCATCAAGAAATACATAAGTACAAGAAAGTGAAGAAATGGTTTCATATCAGGTAAGAATCAAAAGCTGCCAAACATAGCACATATACACATCAAACGGCAAGCTAAAAAATAAGACACGTATACAGGGAGTAGAGTAGTTCTCACTTGTGTAAAGCTAATATTAGAATCCACATAAATATCTGCACCATCTCTAACAAAAGTACGATCTTCAGCGACCTGAATGCCAAAATAAAAGAAAATTCAGTAAGCAAATGAGAATAAGCATTGCAAACCAGGAAAGAACACAAGTAGAGATTCAAGCTATCAAGTATTACAATCACTAGCCTCAAAAACCAGATTACCATTGAACTTTCAATATTAAATTTCTCAATGAAAAAAATCAAAAAGATGTCAGAACTGTCAAGAATCCCATCATATAGCATCAAAACTTTCTTTAAGCACTAAAAGATTTTCAATAGGAGAAGTAACATTGTGCCTTTAGTTTTATATGTAGGCTGCCGGGTTGAGTTCCTAGTCTTCCAAAATTACCAGCTTTTGGAACACGGATTGTATCCCCAGAATCCACACCTAATCAAATCAAAAGGAGAAGAAAGAAATAAACCAACTAACTCTTAAGGTAAGCTCATAATTAAACATATGGATCTCTTAGTTCTATGATAATGCAAATAGAAGAAATATCATCAAAACACTTGCCTAGAAAAACTATAGAAACAGAAGTTGCAGAAACACTCATAAATTACAATAATCTCCACCATTTAGGCACTTCGCACCGTGCAGAAATATAGTATCAGAAACCCATTAGTGTTCATTCTGCAACATTGTGCAGAAATTTGGAAGTTGCAATTTTAGACACTTTTTGTCCGTCTTGAACATAAAACAAATGGAATATAACCTCCCAACTTGAATCACCCAACAAGTTTGTTGCACGTTTTATTTAAGCTTGCAGATACAATTTTCCAACAAAGTGAGAGATACAAATGAACTTAATTAGCCTATCCATACAAACAAGATATGACCCTGATAATTGCCATGTGACAAAAAAGGTCTCCCCAAATAGTAAATAGCAGTCAGGAGTAAGGTCACTGGAAATTTAAGAAATTAAGATTTTTGAGACAAGACTAATCCCTTTCAATCTCATTAAATCAAGAAAAGCAATTAATCCCAACCTGCTGGTATTGTAACTTTAACCTCCTTCACTCCTTCAACCGCCCCTGCTCCTCTGCACGCACTACAGTATTCCTGCACCATATAAGATTAAATAGAGTGAACATTGTGGGTATTATTTGCATCCATATATCAAACTAAATGGAGTAATTGGATGTTACTTGCATCCACAAATCAAACTCAATGGGGTAATTCAGCAGTTTAACCATCAGACCTGAATGATTCGCCCTGAACCTTTACAAGTACTGCATGTTGCCGTGAATGGAGGAATTGTAACCTAATAGAAAATTCAAATAGGATAAAGTACAAAGAAACACTTGAAGAAACGACTTGTAACACTTCCAAATGATAGGTTAAAGAAGTCACCAAAACAAAGCACACTTCAGAAGGAAGTCACTTATCAACTATTTAAATGAAGCACTTACTCTTCCACGGCCTTCACAAGACGGACAAATTTTTGCCTTGGCATTAAGTGGGTGACCTAGCCCATCTGCACAATAACATCACAAAGGTAAGCTCAATTATAATGTCAGCAATGCAACTTGTCACTAAAAGATGATAATTGGCATCAATGGGACCAAAGCACAGGAATAGCTGTAAGATCTCACCAGTACATGTTGTCAGAATTCACATTTCCAATAAAAATTAACAAATTTTCTCAACAAAGAGATCATAACAATAAATGTTTCCCATTGTGACCAAAGGCAGTTGTTTAACATGGTCACAGCTCACACAATGATTTACATCAGCATTAACAGAGGAAATGCATGAGTCATTTCTTGTTCAGATTCAACTGTGATGAAAACAAGTAAAATAAAAATAGAACACGAAAAATATGTTCTTTAAATGTTTAATTGTAATCACTATTTGGGTATGAGGGAAACTATATTATCAAGCTAGAAGATTCTGAATGAACTAATATAATTATTAATCATCAACCATGCCCATCAAAATAAAAACGTTTTACACAATACATTTCTCTTGAACAATCCGAGACAGTGGGGAAATTATCTTCACACTACCCATATGGCAACAAAAATAAATGTTTCTAAGAAATGAAGACAAAAGCGATAGTTAAAAACATCAAACAGTACCTGATCAAGAGAATCCATAAGTTCTACAAACAGTGACCCAAACACTAGGACATACTTCAACTTCAGATTAGAAATCTCAACGTCATCAAAGATTCACCTACAGCTCTCTTTCCTAATGCACCAAAACAGAGCATGTGAAGCGCTTCTCCAAACAGCCCAAAGCACTTGTTAATAATGCCCACCCACCAGCATAAAAGTAGACCCATAGAAGGTTAAAAAAAACAACAAATTACTCCCTTCATCCCATTCTTTTTGTCCATTATGGGGAAAAAAAGGAATCTAGCTTTTTGAGAGAACAAGTGCTAATTGTGTTTACACCTAAGGAATATAGTATGAATTTTCTAAACTACCCCTCGATTCTACTCTAGTAAATGCATTCAAATTTCGCCAGGCTCCCACCACTGTGGGTCTAAGGAGGTTTAGATCTGCAACCCTTATATCCATGTGCAGGGAGGTTTTCTCCATGTTTAAAACCCATGTGATGATATTGTAAAATCATCACACTAAATACCTAAACTACTCAAAATGGACAACCATATTGGGAAATCCCAAAAATGAAATAGTAAACAAAAAGAATGTGATGGAGTGAGTACAAAACAGAGAGAGAGTGAAACCCATAAATCCATCAGTACTTTACTTTACAAGAATGAGCAATCAAGAAGCTCCCTCAGCAACTCACATATGAAGCACAGATTTGAATCATCAATTTTCTATTTGTCAAGCTTCCACTATCACATATTGTCCCTCGGGTCCATGTATGTAGAATACTAACTTTGAGTACCATAGACACCCAAAAAATTATCAAGAAGTCTCTAAAAAATTAATCAGCAAATCAGATATGATTTACCAAGAACAAACTGTTTGCAGTTTATCAAACAAAGCCACTCATCCCCACCCTTCCACTAAGCCTCATGCATAAAGAAGGATGCATAAAACTCCCAATTCCTAATTCAATATGTAACAAATGAAAAGTACAATCAAGTATCCACATCCCCAATTACACAAGTATCCATTTACCATAATAGACTAATTTTATCATGGAAAAGAGAATGCAGATACACTACAAACTACAAACTAACCATGGGTTTATCTTTATGCATTCTATTCCCTACAAAAACAATTCAATGCTCTAACAGATTACTAAAGGTGGCCGGTGAGAGGAGGGGAGAAAAAGGAACTGCTCCTTTTAAGACCTTTAGTAACCTAAAAGTGAACTCTTGGTTTAAAAAGCCTTAAAACATAATCAATCATATGTTTTAACAAATGACACAGATTTTCAAGCTGGGAAGATGTTTCCAAAAACTATGTAACTTCAATATAAAATTGACTTTTACTTACTACAAGAATCACAAGGAACACTTGCGTCAAAAGACAGGTGCTTTGTGCATCCCTTAGCGGCTTCAGTAAATGACAGCGACAGCTCAACCTATGACATTTAAAACAAAATACGGTACAAGCATCTTAGCTCAGAAATTCAGAAAATCAATCTCACAGGACACATACTGACCAGAGGCACAAAAAGTCCACCTGAATATCAGTTGCAAAATTGTCAGCCTCGTTTTCAAAGATCTGTGGCACACCAAATAACTTTTAGTCTAATGAAAATTCCCATATCAATTAAATCAAGAGAATAAATAGTTTTAGAACTGAGGATGAAAGCAAAAATACCTCATGGAAAATTTTATGGAATGAATCAGAGAAATGAGGTCTATAAGCATATCTAAACCCCTCTGCATCATTAGCACCATATTTTACATCCTCTGAAGTCCTATACCGCTCCTTCATTGGGAATAAACATAAAGAGAACAACTCAGCTAGTTCTAGAAAATTTTGAGAGGAACAACAGGTATTGAGGTGCAGCAATTTTCAAGTGCTTACTTGTTGAAACATAGTATCTATCTGCACTGAGAGCATTTATATATATATATATATTTTTTTTTTTTTTTTTTTTGGGTGGGGGGGAAGGGGGAAGAAAAATGGCAATAGAAAAGAAAAACAAATACAGACAAGAAGCTGAAAAAACCATGACTAGCAGAATTAGAATGAGAAAAGAGTTGTTACCGTATCATATCGAGCTCTCTTTTCAGAATCTTGCAAAGTCTGTAATTCACCTTCCACAACAAAGGGATGCACAATGTTGTTATATAAGGAGAATTACTCAAGAGCAAAAATATTCATTGAGCTTTTTGTTATTTATATATAAGATTTATCTATTTATTTATTGTTACGACTGTTGTTATTATTTATTATTTTGGTTAATGAGCAGGCCTCAAAAGATAAAAAGAATTTTAAAAAATAAAGGAAAGAAAAAAACAACTGAGGAATAAGCTGAAGGCATAACAGAAACATACAGTAGGTAAGCTGCCACACAGACACAAATACAAACCTCATACGCATCTCTTATTTCTTGAAATTTCCTCTTTGCAGAAGGACTGTTCTTATTTGCATCTGGGTGGTTCTTCTTAGCAAGCTGCGCAATGTTACGAAAATCAGAAACTTGACAGATCAATATAGTGTTCTGAAACAATTATAGCTTGAAAGCAGGGTTCAAGAAGATGAAAGCATTCTCTCAACATACTATGTGCGTCAACCAAATTCTAAAAGCAGTCAACCTTTGTGTTTGACATTATTGGAAAAAAAAAAAAACTAGTTCTCTCAAAAACACAAAGGTCACTGCTAATTTCACTTATCCCTGATAACTTTTATTAAAAAAAAAAACATTAGAAAGGTTAGCTTCCTACTTATGAAAAAATAAAACAGTAGTGAATAGCCTAAAAAATCATGTACACCCATCAATATAAGGCAGCAATACTGTATTGACAGGTTGGTCATTTTATACTTAGTTTCATCAACGGTAAAATGTTACATTATTACACATCAATAGGACATAATTTTTATATAGAAATTTTTTTTTGAAAGGTTAGCTTCCTACTTATGAAAAAAAAAGGAATGAATAGCCTAAAAAATCATTTATATCCATCAATATAAGGTGCCAATACAGTATTGGCAGGGGGTCATTTTATACTCAGCTTTATCAGGGGTAAAATGTTACAATAATACAATCAATATAGCATGTTTCAATATACTGCAACAAGCTATCATGAGGAGAAGATGAAAACGGGCACGCAGGAGCAGGCGGGGGGGGAAGAAAATTCTCCTAAGAACTATATAAATATGTAGAAGTACAATCAAGCCAGAATCTAAACAACTATTGGTTGTTTTAGCTATTGAGCTCAACTCTATTGTTCGATTTTGTTTCTGCGTGTTTAGGCAAGCTAAATCAACAATTCAAAAGATTTATGCAAAAAAAAAAAAAATTCAATAATTCACAACCCTAACTATATCAAGTTTGATCCTCTTCAAGCTTAGCCTATTAGGTAATGAACTTTGAAAACTTAAGCTTAGGCATTAGAGGTTTTTATATTTAATAACCTAGATTAAGAAAAGTACTATGGGCTGCATAATGCAATGCAGGAGTAGCTTATGCATTATTTTGTTTTAAGTAAGTAGCTAATGCATCATCTTATTTACCGGAAACAAAAATAGCATATGCATTTATTAGCCCTAAGCTTATTGGTTCATGTATATTTACACTAGGACCTATTTGGTTGCACAAATTGCTTTCTGTCATGAATAACTCCACTTTGAATAAACCAATTTAAAATTTATGAACATGTAAATGAGTTAATTCAAATTTCTGTAAAACTCCAACCGAACAAATTTTGAATCTCCAAGTTTAAATTAGACATTCAATGTTTTAAAGATTTTTGAGTTGTTACATTTTCACAACCAAGCACATTTAACTTTTAACTTCTGAATGGCCCAATACACATTTTTGGGACAACCAAACGGGCCCTTAGGTTCTCTTCCCCCAATTTCTTTGGGTGCATCTATTCTTCAGCCGTGAAAGGGTTCTATATCCTTTTTCCCTTTGTAAAACTTTTTCCTTCTTCCTCCAGCAAATGAACCCCATTCTTATCAAGAGGGAAAAGAAGTTAAAAACAAATAAAAAAATCTATTTAAAATTAGCACTCTTCCTAAATTAAAATCTCCTCACACTGTAAGGAGTAAATAACATTGCTTTAACTAAAAAAGAGAAAAGGACAGCCAAGCAAATAATAGTACAGTAAACCAGCATAACACTTTTCTAAATAGCCAGCTAAGTTCATAATCCAGCTGCCCATACAATGCAAACAGAAATCAAAAGCTAGTCTCCAAGATTCAATGACTTTAAAATCATGTACATTGGGGTGGATATCTCCAAGCCAAAAAGAGGAAAAACAGCACATATGCAATCTTGACTAACCAGGTTTAAGCTTCCAAATCTCTCCTCGTTCAATGCCCAATGCCTAAACCTCCTTGACAGTTGGAAGACCCACCATATCCCATTTCATCAACTTGACCCCTCATCTCAATCTATGTTACATGTATCGAGTGCAAGTATGTGTTTAAGTATCGGATTCATCTAATTCCCATGTCTAAGGACACGGTAATTTATTCGTATTTGTTATTATACTTTTTTTATTTTGTAAGATAAAATAGTGTTTACAAGATACTATAAAGTACTTCATGCATAATATGGGAGATTTATTGTAAAGTTGAATTACTAAATATTTTTGTTGGTGAATATCTAACAATACATATCAGACACATATACTATACTCATACCCTTACCCAAAAGTTGGAGTCCAAGTGCTAAGTGTCCAACACGGGTATTTCATACTTTTTAGAAAAGTCCACGTACAATAAACCCCAACCATAGGCAGTCACTCAAAAGCTTATATTGCAAAATTCACTATTCTTACTGGGATTTAAAAATTATTCATTAAATGAGAATTATACGCAGTGTGAATTGTAGATAGTACAACAATCCTAGCCCTAGAGGAACGTACCCACCTTTCGCATAACCTCAACATATCTCAATGATCATTCAATAAATTTGCATCCCTAGATGTTCTACATGGTAAGCTTTATGAACAGGGTATATTTTTTCTTTTTTCTTTTTGAAAGGTGGGGTGGTAGTCTACAAGGTAGATTCAATATTGCTAAAATTTGGTGTAAAGGGATTACAGCTAACTTGTCTATCTTATGAACGCAACGTAGACACCTGATGTTGAAAATATAGGAAAATATAAAAGCTTCTTAAAACATAAAATTAAACTGTCACTCTAAAATAAAGTTTACCTGAAATGGAAGAGGAAAATCCATTTAAAAAAAAGCAACAAAGCAAAATGAAGTGTAACAAAATGCAAGACAGTGCACTTATAACCCCTTCCTTGAATTACATGAACCCTATAATGCGCTTACTGCATGAAAAGCCTTCTTAATCTCATCTCGAGATGCATCTTTAGAAACACCAAGAATCTCATAATAATCCCGTTCTGGGTAGTAACAACATCCTGAGATAGAAACAAAAAAATTAGGTGGCATATCTATATAGTGGAAAAGTAAGTGGTAATAATAGATTACCAAAAAAATTAAAAAGAAAAATCATCATGGAATCAATATGACAAAAGTTGTTTTTTCAGGAGGGGGAAACCTGTGGCATGAATAAAACGTTTCATTGGCAGCATTCTTATGGTAGTACATTCAGCATGCTTTCCAATGAAACTGAAATTGTAGAAATCTGTCCAAAGATGCAAGTACATTTCATTAGTAATTAGTCAATTAAAACCCACCAAATTTTCATAATTATATCAGTGAACTGCTTTGAAATATAAACCACACCACTTTTGGCTTTTTGGGACATGGTTATATTTTCTAAATATACAGGGAAGTATTATCAATCTTGACCGTATCTTGCAATGCATATATGATACAATCATACAAGATAGGATACATCTAACACGCACAGTATCTGTACAATAAATAAATGCAGTTGTTGACATTTCAGTGGGTCTGAGGGAAAATCAGTTCTGGACTTCCACTCAAAAGCTGCTAATGTTTTCCAATTGAACCTTAAGATAATTTACATTAAAAAAAAAATATTTGTAAGAAGAATTAAAAAAACACAGAGATAGAGAGACGAGGGAGATGAACAAGAATGAAAGGATAAGAAATTCAGAGATCCTCTTTTGTTTTCTTTTCCCCACACGGGAAAAAGTATCTTCTCAGTGGTGCTTTGTATCCAAAGCCACAACACCAAAGTCCGCCAAGAAGAATAGAGGGAGCTCAATTATCATCAATTTTTTCCAAAATTTAAAGGCACGTGAATAATTTGCCTTCAAATGCAGAATTTTGGCAAACCCAAACTTTACAGTCACAATAACAACTTTAATATTCAAATAGATGTGACAGTGTGTGTATTCGTTTATGTACATATCTCCAGTAGCTAATTCTTACTGCGACGGTGAATCAATGCTGGTTGAAATACTGAAACGATCCCATTGAAATCTCCTTTATCAAATGGTGATTCTATATTCACTGGCGAGTGCGAATGCCGCCGAAACTGCAGTGAAGCCAGTGAATTACTAAAAATTCGACGATGAAAATGGTTTATTTTTTGAAAGAAAAATAAAAAGAGGATTTATTGTTCTTGTATTACCAGCCAATTACGCAACAAAGATTTAGGGACAAACCCTAAAGAGTTGAATCTACCCATCGGAAGTTAGCCGATGGTTAGAGAGCCGCCGAACAGTGCCGTGAAACACGACCGGAGTTAGGGCTAAAAACAACGCAAGCGACGAAGCGGTGGACGATCAAAAGAATGACAAATGAAGTTGACTCGATTCATCGATTGCAGTCAACAAGAAAGCTTTGGGCGATGAACCCTGTTCTTGTGGTTCTAGGGTTTTATGTCACCGTTAACGTGCAGCGGTGATTATGGAATCAGACAGAAAAACGAGCGAAGTAACAAAACGGCGCCGTGGGCCATGTACAATAGTCTATTTCGTGTTTGTCTTTCCGGACCGATTGTTTTACGGGGAGCTTCAGAAACGGAAAAGAGTTAATATTTCTCTTTTTAATTAAATATAAATAAAAATATAAAAATTTCCTTCTTATTTTTATTAATTTTCTTTCCAATTCCTTCTTAATAGTTACCTTTTTATTTTCTTTCATCTTTTCTTTGAATTTCAAACAAGACAGTTATTTTCTTTTTATTTTTCTATACTCTCTTTTAATTCCTTTCCCATTATCTCCCTTTTTCTTTCACAAATTTCAAATAGACACTTACATTCAGAACTAAATCCCAAATTTGAAAAAGCTAAGAAAAAGAAATAACTTGATATCCTTTGTTTTTTTTTTTTTTAGTGTCAAATGGAATTTAATGAATTCATGATTGAAAATGGTGGATATAACAAAAAAAATAAAGGAAAACTCATTCTCAAAGTATTTTCCCTACATTTGTAAAATTAAAAAATCTCAAGAATCAGTAAAAAGAAAGAAAAATACAACAAAAATTACAATTTCTTCCTTATTGTTAGATTTTTGCCCTTTTTTATGGTAACCAAGCAATAAAAACTTTTTTTTGTGCATTCTTTTTTTCTTCTACACCTAAATCTCATAATCAAGCATAACATAAATGCTATAAAAGAATGAGAAAAAAAATGTAAAGTGAAGTATTCTAAAATTAAAACAAATTCCATTTAAAGATGCCTATTTTTTAAATGGGCTCCTTAAAAAACTTTAAAAAAGTAAAAGAACTAGTCATAGGTTAACTAGTCACTTTTCTCATAAGCACTCTCTCTTTTTGTTAATCCACCCCAGGAATGAAAAATTATACTTGCATTACATCAGCATGTTTTCTTCTAATAATATTTTTTAACTAATAAAAAATTAGAAGAAAATATGAAAAAAAAAAAAAATATATGTCCACATACATCGAGCGTAGTAAAACCTGCTGGCTGACACAATCCCTGTTCATTAAAATATAAAACCAATTCTTTTTTTGATATATCCGAATAAAAATATAAAACCAATTCTAAGCAGCATTTGATACAGTATAATTTAGTTTTGCGCAAAGTTTTGTCTCACATCCAAACAGGGCGCAGGAAACCTGCGCCGGAGAATACTAATTCCAGATCGCCACCATGGCGATGCGTTCGCTCTTCCACAATTTCAGACGGTAAGCACAAATTTCTTAGTTTCTCTCTCTTAGCGTACAAACATAATATCTCAGCACTGGACTAAAATGCAGCATCAACGCTTCATATACCGCAAGCTGGTGGAGGTCCATCTCATCTCGGGCCTCGCCGACTGATGTCGCCGGCGAATCAGCACCGTCTAACAAAGGCCACCACAACGACGAACTCAAGAGCAGGATTTTCGGGCTTGTATTTCCACGGCGGAGCGCAACGACTGTGCTTCAGAATTGGGTCGATGAAGGCCACAAGGTTTCAAGTTCTGAGCTTCGCCGCATCTCCAGACAACTCATGAGATGCCGGCGTTATAAGCACGCTCTCGAGGTTTGTGTATAGAATACAATTCAAAATAAATACTCTGTTTTTCCTTTTTGTGTGGTTCCAATGGGGATGATGGGCTACACAACAAGGTAGCCTTCCCCTACCCCTAACCCTGATGAAAACCCTAGAGGATTTACCAGCTGAGCTAGCTAACTGGCACTTTCTTGAATATTCTGGCATGGAAACAAAAGAATAGTGTTTGGAACTTGTGAGAGGCCAAGGAAGTAAGAGTAATTGTAGGGAGAGTGGTTGTCTTCTCTTGTTTGGTTTTGCAAATAAAATGCAAGAAAAATAACTTCTATTTGTTTGAAATTCAAAGAAAAGAGAAGAAAATATTAGGCAAGTAAGAAGGAAAATTATTATTTTTCTTTCCTTTCCCTTTCGTTCCTCAAGTTTGTTTTTGGGTGTTATAAACTATGAAAGGTGGGTTCATACTTCATGGTCTTCAAATGCGTGTACTATTGTGCATTGGTTGTGGTTCAATTTGCTAGGCTTACATAAGATTTGTACATATAAAATTTCAATTTATTAAAATGAGCACTAGTTTCAGATTAGGATTATGGAGTGATGTTATGGTTGGTATGACTGTGAAAGAAGTACTAGGAAATGTTGAATCATGATTGAAAACAAGAGACAGTTTTGAACATTTGAATGCAGGAAACTCTGGGAAAATATTTTCACTACTAGGATTGTTGCTCAAACAGATTGAATGGATACTGCTGAAAAGTAAAAGTAGATAAATGAAGTGGACTTTTTTCTCTTTTTAAATATGCAAGATTGGGTAATGGTCCAATGCATGGCAAGATAAAATAAAGGGGGCCGCATTGCCAAAGTACGGGTGTCTTTTACCAAAGCAAGAAGTGCATTGCTATATTGTGTTGTAGAACTCTGCACTGATTGATTAGGCAATAGTCCCTTCTACCTTGGCAGCAGTCATGTCCTAAACAAATTTGATAATCTACTTTGGGTGCAGCTATGAATATGGTTTAGCATACTGGCTAGGGTGTCTTTATTGTTTAACCAAAATGAGAATGTTAGAACAGTGTAGTGGTAGCCCAGGGGAAGACAAATAAAGTGAGCGGACCTGTTGGAGACTGGATTCAGTATCATGAGTCTCGAATCATGGTGCTTATGTATTGAAATGAGCATTGGCTATAAAGTGATGAAAAAACCAGCAGTATTTTGTGTACGATACTTGGTTGACATTCATAAAAGGATGTCATGTTCAGGAAAAGATGAGGGACATCCCTTCAAGATGCTTTGATTGTGTAATACCAAGACCAATATTAGCATCAGTCATGACTGATGATTTGATTCAAGTTGAACTTATTATAGAAGACCGAGGTAAGAGGAAGAGCAACAATGAATACAGATTGGGTAGTGAGAAAAGAATGAGAACATATGATATAAAAAGGGATTTGGGCATAAGTAGATCTGAGTGAATAAAAGGAGTTAGTGTAACCCTAACCCAAGTACAGTGAATAATTTATAACCATGACAACTTGAATTATTACTATTTAGTTCGATTTTACGCTCACCTTACTTGATTGGGGATTTGTTGGGTTTAAAATGACTCACCAACTTATTAATTTGTTTCAGTCTTTCAAATTTCTATACTGTGACAGAAAATAGAGAATTTTCAAGCCAAACGTATTTGACCGATTTCCTGCAATTTGCTCGTCAGATTATTACGTTAATGTTTGCTTCGATATTTTAAAGTTGTGGCTGTTATAACTGTGCTGTAGGACCGTAGATTTCTCTGTTAAATGCACTGACTACTGAAACACTGCAAAGTAGAACCTTTTTCCTTTTAATTCGAGATCTTTTACTGCTCTCTCTCTTGCTCTTACATCCTCCTCCTTTTTCTTCCTCTTTTTTTTTTTTTTTTTTGTTTTGTCTTTTGGTTGTAGGGTGGGGTTGTTAAGAATTCAAGTTAGTGCACCAATGCTGAAAGGTGGTTTTAATATCTATCATGCCATTTATAAACAGGTATTTACATGGATGGAAGCTCGCAATCGATATTGCATTTCAGCTGCTGATCATGTCATCACGTTGGAATTGACTATTAAAGTCCATAATTTAAGGGAAGGTGAAGAATATTTTGCAAATATCCCCGGCACCGCTTCACAGAAAGCTGCCTGTCTGATTCTTCTTCGTTCGTATGTTAAAGAAAGGGCCACTGAGAAAGCTGAAGCTTTCATGGTAAAGATGAATGGCTTGGGGCTGACTGTGAGTCCTCATCCATTTAATGAGATGATGAAGCTTTATATGGCCACATCTCAGTTTGAGAAAGTGCTCTCTGTAATTCAGCAAATGAAGCAAAACAATATACCCCGAATTGTCCTCTCATACAACCTTTGGATGGGTGCATGTGGTGAGGTATCTGGAGTTGCATCAGTGGAGATGGTTTACAAAGAAATGGTGAATGACAAGAATGTTGAAGTGGGATGGAGCACTCTATTTACTTTGGCCAATATCTATCTAAAAACAGGATTTCCTGCCAAGGCTACTTTAGCCCTTCAAAATGCAGAAAAAAAGCTATCAACTACTAACCGCCTTGGTTATTTCTTCCTCATTACACTCTATGCCTCTTTAAACAATAAAGATGGAGTTCTTCGGCTTTGGGAAGCTTGTAAAGCAGTGGAAGGGAGAATAACTTGTTCCAATTACATGTGTATCTTATTATGTCTGGTAAAGCTTGGTGATATTGAAGAAGCTGAGAAGGTTTTCAAGGAATATGAATCACACTCTAGGAAATATGACATTAGAGTTTCCAATGTTCTTCTAGGTGCATACATGAGGAATGGATTAATGGAGAAAGCTGAGTCATTACATCTCCGCACATTGGAGGGAGGTGGGTCTCCAAATTATAAGACATGGGAGATACTCATGGAAGGATGGATGAGAAGCAAGGATATGGATAAAGCCATAAATGCCATGAAAAAGGGATTTGCTATGTTGAAACATTGTGACTGGAGGCCATCACCAAGTATTGTGGTGGCCATTGCAGAGTTTTTTGAGAAGAGTGGAAACTTTGAAGATGCAAAGAGGTTTCTCAAGGTTATTAGGCGTTTAGGTCTTGCCAGTTTGCCCGTTTATAAATCTATGCTTAGAGTTCATGCCTCTGCTCAACAGCCAACTCATGAAATTTTTGAAATGATGAAGGAAGATGAAATAGATATAGATGCCGAGACTTTAGCACTTCTTCAAGCCTTCAAGGTTTAAGCAAGAACAGTGCTATGGGGTCAGTGCTGGTGGCTTCTAACATATTTGATAGAAAACATTTGAGACTTCGGTTTGTCTTGTTCATGGAGTGGAAGGTTAGGAGCTGGGAAAACCAGATGGTAATCACTATGTAGAAAGCATGCTTGTTTCAAGTGAATTTTTTTTTAATAAATAGATATTTGGCAAGTGGAATCTACCTGATTGTCGATCACATATATTTTTACATTAAGCACAGAGGCATACAGTGATGCAGATGATGGCAAATGGATTTTGCATAGGTCCGTTGCTTCCTGGCATATATGACAGGCAACAAGTAAGATTTTTTGGTTTGGTTTCTGAAAGTTGTTCTCATGTCCTGACTTAGTGTTCTCAATATAATACCTGTGGGAAACTAATGGTTTTTTGGATTGCAAGTGTTTCTACCCGATACAAAGTAGTGATCTGTCCAAACTACAACTATGATTGGTAGTTGCATTAATTGCAAAAATTATTTAGAGGGTAATTGCAAACTCATCTAATTTTTGTTTTCTTTTTGTGCCACCTCTAGAGTCCATTTTATTTAAGTTACACTACCCCACTAATCAAATATAAATATGCAGGCACTCTAAAAAAGAACAAGCAAGTTGGTTGAGCTTTGTGGCTTCTTAATGAGTCTGACAGAGAACATTTCATGCTTTGTTCCATCTTATGATTTAGTTGAACGTTCAAAGCTGAAGTTATAGTGGTACTAATGTACAAAGCACAGTTGTTTCAGGTGAGTGAGTTTTTGTTTTTCAAGTGCAAGTTTTTATTTTCTAAAGCTGTTCATATCGTCTGCATTTAGTGCTTGTGAGTTGCATGTCATATATGTAGGAAACTGTCATTATTAGCGAGGACTGTTACTCTTTGTCCATGGTACAGGGTAGTTGTATATGAATGTGCAGTTATGCTTTGGTAATTGCAATGTTTACAAAGACGTAATGCATATTCTAATTGCAGAATTCGTAGCATTTCTTTTTCCTTCATGCACATGATCTGAACTCCATTTTCTCTAGAACCCAAATATTGTATACATAAACCATATGCTGATATGCAGGCACCTAAAAGAAACATATTCATGGACAAGAGGTAAATCTGCAAGTAGATTTTAGCCAGCAACATCTTGTGGAAACCTTTGTTGTGCACTAGCTATTGGTCTGAGGTGGTAGGCATTCTTTGATAATGGGGTCTTCAAGAACATCTTGGAACCATGCATTGAGCAAAGGCAGGAGATCATACAGTTAATTGGCTTGAACTGGAATTAGGTCAGGCTGTGGGATCTGGAGTCCACGAAGCCGTGCAACATGTATAGGGTGGTTTTCTTAACTGTATTAGGACTAGGATTTCTGAGGTTGCCTATGAATACATAACTTATGGAAAAATACCTGGGAGTGAAGAAGCAGGTGTGACCGTGAGGTTGAGCAAGAAGTGTGTATTGCTTTGCTTGGATTATGTATCCTGAGCTGATGAAACGTGAACTGGTTTGGAGCTAAAGCATTGGTGTCAGGTTTTGAGTATTTTGGATTGTCTCTTCTCTATAATTTATAGTGGATTTCTCTCATCCATAGACGTGTACAAATTTGTGCAGTCATATAAATTATGTCGTGTTTTTCTCTTTGGATTGTGCATGTGATTGTGGGTGTGCTTCAACTCGTGTGACCCCATCCTAAAAGGTTGGATGCGTATGACTACCAACTCTAAATCAAGCTGTCAAACAAAGAAGGTACAGGATTGTCTAACCTTTTTCAATGGCAAATTCGGCCTAGAAAATCGCCTTGGCCCTTTCCTAGGAATCTTCAGGGAGGAGTGGGTTTTCCTTTCATGCACTCTTTTGAGTATTAGAAGCGGCGCTGCCATTGGTTTTCCAAGGTGTACCCTAAACCAATGGGGTACGCCGACTGCATGGGACTCTTGTTTGGGAGGTCCTCTTCAATGTCCTCTTATTCAATCCCTTCCGAGTTTCAATACCCGCTTAAAACTGAGGGCGAAACAGCTTGTCCAGTACCCAAGCAACTTCACTCTTAAACAAAGCCTAGTTACACCACGATTCAAAAGTTGCCTCATCCACGCCAAACACCAGAGAGAAGGTATGGTGGCTGCCAAAAATAATTGCATCAAACATTTTTTGGAAGGATCCAAAATGGACAAAAGTAATAGCAGAAAATATATGCTAACAAGCATTGTGGCTTTTCAGATTGTGAACGCCCATACAAGAACTACATAATCTATATATCTCAACATTCTCTCTTTGATTTGAGAAAAAAAAAAAAAAAAAAAAGAACAGGCTATAAGCACCATCATCTGCAAATAAGAACAAAAGCCCAACCAACTCATAGTAACATTGCATTTAATATGTTGGCAAAGTTTCAGAATAATCTGGTTTGGTTACACCCACGCCATTGCTGAGAGCCATAGATTTTGAAGAGATCGTTGCAACACGAATGGAAAATCCTCTGTAAGGTTGGGTCCTGATGCAGTCCAGAGAAATAATGCCCATCTTTGTATAGATGGACTGAGTTCGTGTTGATTTTCAATTGAATTACTGTAGAGATGACAGTGCCAGTGAAACATTTCGAGATATCCGATCATGTATGGGATCCTGAATAAAGAAGCCAGTATCATGTCCCCGATCTTCATAAAATGTAAGAGCATTTTATGCCTTTTAACAGCGATAATAAGGTGTCTCGTGCTAAGTATTTTACCTGTGTCGTTGGTATATCAAATTTTGATTTGGTTATCGTCTCAAACAAGAAAATGTATCTGTCATTCAAGAGAAATATTAACATTAACTAGCAAGCGACAAATAAAAATGCAAAGGGCCACGACTTGAACACATTTTCAGAAGCTTAAACAAATAATGGAAAACCATAATAAAAAAAAACAACACGGGTGTGAGGAGCAACTTAATTAAGATGAGCTCAAATTGCATATAAATGTAATACAAACGCACAATCAAAAGAATATGGGTACACGCCCAAGGAAAGTTGACATTTCAGCAGTACAATCACCTTACAATAATACAGTCTCTATATCAAACAAGGGAGACACAGATGCACAAAATGAATCAGGCATTGCTTATCAGAGGAGCAATTTCTTTGGCATCAAAGTCCTATATTTGAAAAAACTTAAGAACACATCCTATTCTTGCATTTCAATAGATTAGAATGTAAAGGCAATAAATTCACAACAATTTTCTCAAACAGTTTTTAATTAAAATGCACTGCTTACAAGTGATCTATACAAGAATCCCATCAAGAGAAACTTTTAAGTTAAACACGGCCTCGCTGCTAAAAACAGTCTATGAATAGTAAATGCAAGCTTGCAAAATGGCAAAAATTTGTAAGCCGGCAATAACATCCAGATTATAAAATATTCACAACATAAATCAATATTCAAAAAGATAACAATTATAGAGGTTCTACTTATACTAGTTACAATTAGGATGCCATGACAATGCAATCATCATTTTGATAACCCCAATAGTTACAAGTGAGCATATGATACAAGATTAATTTTAAAAAAATAACCCCTATTTCCAAACATAAGAATTCTGACACACAACAAATGCTGGCTAAAAATTCTTAGGAGGATCAAGCACCGAGACAAACTCAAAAAATGACCCTTTTCTTCTAGTGTACCTGAGGAGGAAGTTAGCTATCCGGCTTTTCTAAGTTAACATACAAACCAGATGTGGCATGAGATGAACTACAACCAATTCTCGAAAAACAGCACCCCATTCAAAATTCCTTCCAATAATCAGACATATGAAAGATTATAAAATAAAAATTCTGAGCAAGTCTCACAAAGCACAGAGCCAATGAACGACCAAAATGAAGGAAACATAGAATAACGGCAAAGGGCATTCACCACATGTTTTTTGCCATTTTAATCTTCAGCTTTAAAACATATGAACTTTGAGAAATGCAAAATCAAATCAAAGACATACCGCCAAGCCAGTTCGGAAACAAGTTCTACAGGAGCATCTGGAAGGACCTGAACATTTGTATCACCATGTTATGACAATATAGACTTTCAAACAGCGGTGAACACAATCAAACATTTTGAAGTGGTTTACCTCATCCTCGTATGGATTGCAATTATCTTTGAACCACAACCTCAGAAACTCCTAACAAGTTTCAATTACTCTGGTAGTCAGCAAATTGCCAATTATCCATACAAGATCTCCACAATTCTTGTACTAGAATGAAAAATTCAATATATGGAACATGACACAAAAATGCATGCACACCACAAAAGGGACATGCTGACATAAGGTTGCCAACCACACTCTTTTTTCTACTGGCGTAAAATCAATGCATAAGCAAACATAGAGAAGGACAACAAGCAAACATTAACAGAACACTGATGGACCTTATCAACATTTTCAGGTTCAAGACCATTCTGAAATCGCTTCTCGTACGAATGGGCTATCCAATATCTGCTTGAGTCAGGTGTATGCACCTAGAATTGACAGACAGGAAATCAAAATCTCATCACGATACTGTTAACATGTGCTTGTGTGTGTGTGTGTGTGTGTGTGTGAGAGAGAGAGAGAGAGAGAGCAATGGATGCTTTAGCGAGAATGATAACTTGCCTCATCGATTAAAAGCACAGTACCATCATATCCCTTTCCAAATTCATATTTTGTGTCTACCAATATCAAGCCATGTTCTGAAGCCACACGCTGCAATATCAGATACAGAACAGCTATTAATTGACCAAAAAAAGTTACGGAAGTCATCTAAAAACCCGTACCATAAGGGCACTATGTGAACCAATGAGTTCTTGCCAGTGGTGACTACTAAAATTTAAGTAATGTATATTTCCCAACGGTAAAGTCCACAGCTAGTATAATCAGATACAAACCAGCCAACCATGCAATGTGAATGCTTTAAAAAGATAAGAACAAGAACATGATTCCACCATTTAGATAAAAGCAGAGTGATATGAGGTGATAAATGTATTAAAAACATAATTAAAGGAATATTATTCTACAACAATCAAACATAACTCAATGAATGATGATAGAAATTAGCAAATGAGAACAACTAATGAATATGGTTCACCTTTTCTCTATCAACAATTATCATGATGGACAATCGCTGACAAACCACCATGCCAACTGGCACAACTACAGTTTGCACACTTGTAGAAGGTTTACCTTTATTGACTTTAAAAATTAAGGCAGGACAGGAAGGTTATGCCTTCTTGCTACAAGTGTACTGCTAACCTGTACCTTTATCCTAAATTTAATTATTATGGATTTTGCACATGTACCCAAACTTAAACAGATAACTGTGCATATAACTGATATGTGACATATAGTACCTGATGCAGGTGCATGCATGCGAAAAAACACACATACAAAAGAACACAATAACGTGCACACCCAGTACTGTGCTCCTGAGTCTAGATTTTGGTGAATTGTGTGCCGGGTATCAGATGTCCATTGTGAAAGTGACAGTCTTAAATGTCATTGGAGCATATAACTGATAGCAAGACATTACTTTTATATCCACCAATAAAGAAAAAAAATCTAATTGCTGGACATCAATTGTGTAATATGAAAGTCTGCAAACAGAATTGGATTGGAGGTTAAGAATCCAGGGAACTCTTCATTTGCATTCCTCTTTTTTATTTCTTATGTAAGCATACTCAATTTGGGAACACTTTTTTAATCTTCTTCTTCCGATGGGCCATTGAATCAGAGGATTGATGCTAGCGGTTAATATGCTAATTTGAAAAAAGTTATCAAATATTGATTGATGTGGTCAGGAAATTCTCTTCAAAACTTTTGCTTATCACACATATATATATATATATATATCCTCCAAGCTTTTACATTACAACAAAAACATAACTATAAAAGCAAGAAAAGGTAAGATCCATCACCTGCCCGTATTCAAATAAGCTTAATGCTTTCCTACTTGCTTCATCATAATCGACCTGGGTCATCAGCCCACGTTGAACTATCTGAAAGGAAAATCATTCATATGTAAAAACACGTAGTTCATAGGTTGAAAGGAGATCAAAGCAACAATATACCAACGAATTAGTTGAAATTACCTGATGTAAATGTTCCTGTTTGAAGCCATAAAAAAGAGGATATTCGTATCAATTCTTTACCTTTTGATTTTTTCGGGTCATGATTGGTTATTATCAATATACCCTCTTTATTCATATACTCTACTAGGGTTAGGAAAATGGGGAGGAGAAAGAAATTAAACCTAGCAACTGAAGCAACCACTATAAAATGGTTTTGACCTCGAACGTGGTGTGTTTGTGTGTGCACATGTGTGTGTGGATGGATGGGTGGAGAAGAGAGAGATGAAGAAGAGTAAGAAGCATAATAACAATAAAAATAATAATAAGGCACGAGTCATGGGGGTGCTGTTTTTCTAAACCTAGAAGATAGGTAGCTCTCTCCATGGAATCTAATCTAAATGACTCATAGTGTCAAAGGAGAAGAAGTCTTCATAGTAAATTTATATAATCTTCATTAGCAACCTCCTCTCCATTTTTTTTTTTTTTTTTTTTTGAATAACCAATTCCAACACAACCCATTAAAAGCCGGAAGTGGTGGAAGAGGTGATAAACTTACTCACACACCCAAACTCTCCTCTCCGTTTATTCACTCATTCTTCTTTTTTTTCTTGGTATGTTCCTCCTTTTTTTCTTATATATGACAGAGAGATTAAAACTATAATGCAATAAATTTCTTGATGAGAATTGAAGGCAGGATTATTCAAAACAATAAATACAGTTACACCCCTAAAAGAAAGAAAAAGGAACTAGGCATAAGATAAATTTAAAAGATAAACATCAAAACAGTAGAACCAAACCTCTTCTGGAGTTACAGGGACATCATGATCTGCAGCCTTAGTTGTTGGTGTCAGTATATTTGCAGGTAGCCTTTGGTTTTTCATCAACCCTATTACACATTATATAGAAGATTATACAGAAAAAAATTTAAACAACATCAGGGGTCTATACATTAATCACAAACCGCACCATCAGGGAGGGCATTGCCACAGTAATTTCGGACACCCTTCTTGTAGACTGTCCACAGTGATGTATCGGTACTTCCAGTCACATAACCCCTGACTACACATGAGCACATAATTAGCATCCACCAAAAAATGATGCCTAGAAGAACTCTCATCTTCGTATAAGTTAGAAATATCAAGACCATCACATGCTTTCACACTTCAATAAGGATATCCATTTGACTAAATAACAGGTGTAGAAATAATACTTATCTTTTTACTTGCCACAAAAAAAAAAAAATCTAATGACCACCAGCAACAATAATTTCACTCATCACAAGGAACTTGGAATGTCTGCCTGTAATGTGAACCTTTCATGAACTAGTTAACTAACTAGTGAACAGCATAGCAAAGGCAATATCTTTCAAAATATAGATATTACACTTCTTATAAAATACAAATAAAGGGTGATTGTGAATATTATTTACTCAACACAACAAGCCCTAATCCCAATCAATTGGGTTAGCTATATTGATCCACCACCTTTGTAAAAGATAAGAATACACTTAACATGACACGTGCAGAGTTATTACTTACACATAACTAAATAAATGATAGAATGACCAGTATAGAATACATTCTCGTCAATTTTGCTACCTAAGAAATTTCACTAGCACCTACCTTTTTCTTAGGTTACCATTAATAGTGTTGGAAGAAATAAAAATTTTGACTACTTATAAAAAAAATTTTAAAAATTTCACTAGCAGATACTTTTGTTTTCTTGTATTATCATATATTGTGTTGAATGAATTAGAATAAAAAAAAGGGGTAAGGGGAAAGAGGGGTGGGGTGGGGTGGTCTACTGCTGAGCTAACCTTGATACCTGATGTTAAAATGATTACTATCAAAATAAAATAGCTAACCATGTTTTTAAACTAAATTTCAGATTTTCATCCTTTTAGTCCATATGAGCCCACTGAATTATGTACTTGACTTAATCAATTCATATTTGATAAAAACTCCAGTACCACCATAATAGGAAATATAAAGTAAAACAACTTGATATTTCCTAGTATATCTAAGCAAAGCAATTATTTTTTACATCTTGCTAGTCAGATATCTAACAATAATAATTTTCCAGGTTTTTTATTATGAAAAATGTGAAAAGATGAGGCATAGAGAAGTGTTGTTTTGAAGCCATAACGGACTGTACTGGCCAATACAGGGCCATAACAGCCAAGGCAGCTATGATTTTCAATCCAATTAATAGCAGTCACAGAAGATCAGTTTTTAACCCATGATGCATGAGTAAATACCATATTGAATAACCAACTTAACATCAAATCGCTAGCCACATAATTTTTTCCAAAAGGTCGTTGATCCAACAACAGTTCGACCCCAATTATAAATAGTACATCCAAAAACAAATTATCAATTGGACATGCACTAATCAATCTTTCAAAAGCACAGGTGCATGCACAGATAGATAAATTTTAAAAAAATAAACAAAATTGAGGTGCGTATCAAATCAACATTTCAAACTACTTCTGCCACGAAATCAGGATCCTTGGGGGCTAAACTAAGTTTAAACTAGAATTTTAAAAGGATGAAAAAAAAATACTAGACTAAATTTTGCACATGAATGATTAATAAACAAGTAACTGCACAAATGACAATCACATGCATCTGATGTTAATACTTTCTATTGATGAATATCTTCAGGGATGGCCAAGGGGCAGACCTATCTCATCTTCATATAAGTTATAACTGAAAGTGAGTGAGAAATAACAAGACCCAACAGCAATATCTTACCAACAAATTCAACAGGAAAAACTGAGCATTTCTTTGCTATTGTAACATTCTTATCCGGAGCTGACACCACTGCATTTGGAGTAATGTGCTGAGTTTTATCAAACCACCACAAACTTGTCTCGTTAAGAACCTGCAAGTTGTAGCACCCAAAAACATCCTTAATAAGTTATGACATTAAATCTCAATCACAATGGCGTATTTATCTCTCCACTATATAATTACATTAAGGAATTAACTTGCAAAACAGCTCTTGCTGTCACGTACTTGATTTAGCTCAATCAATGAATGCAAATCCATGAAAAAGAGAAAAAAGAAAAAGGGAAATCACCTGGCCTTTGAATGGAATTGAAGCAAGAACTCTATCAAACGCACTCTGTCGATCGGTTGTAACCAGAACAAGGTAATCCCCTCCATCATAGATATCTCTGACCTTCAATAATCAAGCTGATTGTCATTTTTCCAATAAAAACAACCCTTTTTTAGGGAGAAAAAAAAAAAGGGAGAGGACCAAAAAAAAGGGTTAAGTCTTCAAATGTCATGTACTTATTTATGTTCTTTTTTTTTCCCATATAATAAAAAAATAGTTGAATTATACTCAGTAAACTGGAGCCTCGGAGGGTTATGCAAGATTCAAGATTCCAATTCTTTTTTTCTTTTCCTGCACTTTCTCAGCTACCAAATGAAACATACATACATAATAAACAAGAATATGAAAATTCTTGGATTGATTTATTAGGGTATGGCACATAAATTACCTTGCCTCTGGTTTTGGATTTGAGACCAGGGACTGTTAGATGAAGATTGGTTTCGGAGAGACAGTTAGACAGTGAGCTTCTTATAGCTCCAAAAACTTCGTCTCTGCGGTCACCTCTATTCAAAGCGTCCAGAAATGGCTGCTGCTGGTCTTGGCTCGACATTACTGAAGCAGAGATTGTTGGGTATTTCTCGGATTTCGAGATTGATTTACATGATGACGACGACGAGAATGAGACTGAGACCGAAGGGAAGCAGTGGTTGATCGGTGAGACCTTAGAGTTGAGGGCTTTGGGAGGGTTTAAGCTTGGTACACACTGAGCCATTTTCTCTGTCTCTCTGTTCTTTTTGCGTTCATCGAACGAGCCGTCGCGGCGTCATATGTAGTAGTGGTGGTGCTGAGGCTACGACTCGCGACTCGCGAGTCATGACACGAGTAAGGGTGGACATTGGTTGAGGCGAATAGTTTCAGGCCGAGCTTAAGCTAAAATAAATTTTTATTGACCCCATAAATTTTAAGCTCGCACAAAATAAAAAAATTAAATTTTCATACAAGTCTTTACCAGTCTTTACCCGTCTATTTAATATAAAAAAAATTAATAAATTTTTTTTCAAAATTAATGTTAAATAATACAAAATGTATAATAAATCTATCTAATAAAACATGTTAGATTTTGGAAATGTCCAAGAGATATAATTTAATTCAACGGATGAGGTTTGTTTTCAATTTGATCCTACAGCTTGGATCATTTTTGGGTCTCCTTCAGTATCCTGCCCAAATTGGGCGCACAGTCCAAAGGCCCCGCACACCTCTTTTTAAATTTCTCTGTCTCTTCTCTTCTCTCTCTCTCTCTCTCTCTCTCTCTCTCTCGCCTCTCTCTCTCTCTCTTTGCGTTCGCCACACCCACTCCATTAAGTTTTTTGGCAAGTCCTGTTTCTTTTTTTTTTTGGTTTTTTTTCCTGCGTTTGCCACACCAGGCAAGGGCTCTCTGGTTTTGTTTTTCACCATGGTGGAGGAGTGAGGTGCTGCACACCCACACTTCGACAAACCCATTCTTTGCGATCTGCACTGCTGCACATCCACACTTTAAGCTACCCATCCCCTGATTTAATGCCTTATAAATTTCGGCAATAGACCAACTGACGGAGCTCTTTGTGTTTGATCAATTTTTTAATATTTTATTAATCTTCAATGGTTTATTCTGCTGTCTCTTCTCTTCTATTCTCTCTCTCTCTTCTCTGCGTTCGCCACACCCACTCTGGTAAATTTTTCGACAAGCCCTGTTTTTTTTTTCTGGTTTTGTTTCATTTTCTGGTTTTTTTTCCAACGTTTGCCACCCCGCAATGACTCTCTGGTTTTGTTTCTCACCATGGTAGAGGAGTGAGGTGCTGCACACCCACACTTCGACAGACCCATTCTCTGTGACCTGCACTGCTGCACACCCACACTTTGAGCTACCCATCCCCTGATTTAATACCTCATCAATTTCGGCAATAGACCAACTGACAAAGCTCTTTGTGTTTGATCAATTGTTTGTGATACACATATGCACACCTGCTGAATGCTTCAATGGTATATTCTGCTCTATTTTATTAATCTTCAATGATTTATTCTACTCTATTTTGTACTGATTGCCATTTGATTGAGAAGATGAGTGTCTCCTGAATTTGATTAGAGTTAGGGATTTTAATATAGAAGGTTATATATTTTGGCCTTCCAATTTTTGTTAACATTAGTATACACTATTGAATACACTGTTGAACTTGATTGCATGTTTGGCAGGTCTTGCCAATTTCGGGAAGTTTTATGTCGAAGAGCTCATTATCTTTGTCATGGTGTTAAAACCCTCATAAAAGTTGGTGTTTTGTATCTGGATGTTGGTTAAGCTTCCCTTCATACATACATACACATTGTATTGTTGCTTAAGCTTTAGACTTTTTTTTTTTTTTTTAATTTTCATTGTAATTTGCTGAAGTTGATCTTTGGTTGTGATATATACTTTTTTTTTTTTACTTCAATCTCATAAATTTTCCAGCAAATTTCCAGCAAAAGGGTTCAGTTTTTTTTTTTTTTTTTTTTCCATTTTCTATGTTTCCTTTTCCCCTTTTTTTAATGAGTTTGGAGTCATTGTTTTTCTTTTTTTTTTTTTAATCTCTCTCTCTCCCTCTCTACTGGTGTCTGTAAACTACATGTAGTAGGGGAAAGTTTGGGCGTTCCATTCTTGCTAACTTTTGTACCTATGTCCTACTTTAATTTGTTTGTATTTTTTGTTAGGCTCAATCAGCCTACAACGCTCTTTGATCAGGGACAATATCACTATTTTTGGTCATGTAAGTTGATTGTTTTTTATAGGTTAAAATTCATATTATTTTTTTACATCAACGTTTTTTATCATTGAATTTTGAATATTGCTATTTTACTTCTAACTTACAGGTGGATGTAGACTTGCAGCGAACTGTAAGATGAACTTCCTTGATTTAATTTTTTTTATTATTTAATTTATATTTTTTTAATAGAAAGTAATTTTTTACCTTTCAAATATATAGGTACGGTTGCTTCGTGAAAATAATATAGGTATTGTGATCCGCGATGAACAAGATTTTAATGCCATTCGCATTCATGAGGTTAGTGTACCATTCCAATCTATTTTCTTATTAATTTTGTCCTTTCTTTATATGTTTTACTTATTCTTTATTTGTTTAATTTTTTTAAGGAAAAAGCAAAAACAAAGGCAAACGCGGTGTTTGAGGGGAAAGAAAAGTCAAACTCTACTAACAAGGGAAAAGAAAATGCATGTCAAGTGGTATAGTACTTCAAACATTTTTAATTAATTTCAAATTTATTTTCTTATTAATTTTTTTTCCTTTCTTTATATGTTTCACCTATTCCTTATTTACTTAATCCTTTTAACAAAAAAGCCGAAAGCAAAGACAAACACAATGTCCAAGGGAAAACAAAAGGCAATCTCTTTTAGCAAGGAAAAGCAAAATGCATGCCAAGTGGTATAGTTCTTCAAACATGTTTAATTAATTTCAAATCTATTTTCTTATTATATTTGTTCCTTTCTTTATATGTTTTAACTATTCATAATTTATTTAATTTTTGTAACGAAATAGGCAGAAGCAAAGGCAAACCGGTGTTTGAAGAAAAAGAAAAGGCAAGCTTTACTAGCAAGGGAAAGCAAAATGCATGTCAAGTGGTATAGATCTTCAAACAATTTTAATTAATTATTTTTTAATATTAACCATTTTTAATAAAATGTTTTTATTTTTAATGTGCCTACTTTGGAGCATACATTAGCTAAATCATGATAATGTATATTTTTTTAAGCGTATATTTTGTGAAAACAGGCATACCTGCAGCCTATTACGTGATCGTGTGGAGTATGCCAATAAAATAAAAGGTACAAAAGGCCCTATTACGCATCTTGGTGGAACCTTTTTATGGGTCTATGATAGTGGGTGTTCACCAAGCCAACTACGTTGGTGGAACCCTTGCGCTTGGTAGGGAAAAAGTTATACACAATTTAAAACACCAATCATATCTCTTACATGAAACTAATAATAATTCTAATAAGAAAACAAAATTGAACAATAGAATTTAAAAGCAGGAAAAAAAGTAATTCTATTATATAATTAAATGCACGAGAAACAATACCCAATTAGTAGGGAAAAAGTTACACATAACTTAAAACACCAATCGTATCTCTTACAGGAAACTAATAATAATTCTGATAAGAAAACAAAAACTGAACAATATAATTTAAAAGCAGGAAAAAAAGTAATTTCTATTATATAATTAAATGAATTTGACATTATTGGGTGAGAATGAAATGGGTAAGAAAGGCTAAAAGGTTCTGCTATCTCTTCAGTTTTTCTCATTATCTCTTCAGTTTTAATTTGACTCCAATTCTCTTTAGTGATTTAGAGAAGTGGGTTTTGTTTTGGTGCTTATATCAATTGAGGGCTAATTGGAAATTGTTAGATAAACTATCTTGATTGTACCTGTTCTTTTTGGGTGGATATTTTGATGTTGTTTTGTGGCAAATCTGTTTGCTTTGGGTGGATATATTCTGGGTGGATACTCACTCTCAAAATTTGTGCTCCTATTAGAATGGAATCATATTTTAACAACTCTGCTTTTGCAGCAAAGTTTTTTAATGTGCAAATATCCGATAAAAAATGCAAACCAAACCAAAAATAACCACAAGTACTTTATCAATAAAGAGCATAAATCAAAATAAATTACCAAAAAAAATATATTTCCAATTGATTGGTACTACTAACTAAATGGTTTGGGCAGTGGTTTTGGCATTAATATTTTTTTACCATAATCTTCCGTGGGCCCTCTCAATAAAATTCTTCATCCATCCCTACTTAGGTGGGTTTATAGAAAAAATTATCCTTAGAGAGAGGGGTGGTTAGGTGTGGCTTATAGTGTCACCTGGGTTGTGACCATGGTGGCCATAAGTATATATAGTGACAGACTAAGGTGAGAGAGGAAGGAGATGGTGGGCTCGAGAGACAGGAGAGGTTTTAGAAAATGTGCGGTTTGTGTGATCCATGGGTGGCCATCTAAGGTAATTTATGGGAGAGGAAGGCAAAGTGAGAGGTTAGAAGAAAGAAGCTGTGGCAGGACTCAGCTATTGAGTTTTCTTGGTTTTTGTTTTTTGCCTCGAATGGGATGCACTAATGTATTGCTCAATACCAATAATAACGCCTATGTTTTATCTCCAAATTAATCGAGACATATATACATTGGATGTAAAAAATTAGTAGGGGGAGATCATCTTACTTCACATTCACCATTATTTTAATAAATATGCAAAGAGTATAAATTTCAAATGCGATTGATTTTTTTTCGATAAATAAAACAGAAGACTGCTATTAACGAATGGGTGTACAGAAAAATTGTTAATTTATAAAACATTCATAACATAGCAGTAACATAAATGACAACCACAAATGATAACAAAAAAATATGAAACCAGCAATAGACACACTAAGACTAACTTATTATTAACCATAAAAGAGAGGTTCTACTCCACTCCCTCACCCAACGTACAAAAATTGTCCCTTAAAAAGGATAACCACCAAGTGAATTTCATCTAAAAAACAAACCAATTGATTAAGTAATGCATAACCCCAAGTATTATGTGTTAACCACCAAGTGGAAAAGGTACAACAAGATTCCATGTCATGCAATCACTTCCATTAAAATATATGTGATGCAACACAAATCAAATAACATTAATGATTTCTGGTCAAGCTTATGTTTTAATGATTTTGCTGAAGTAGTAAGCTAACAACCCACAAACTCAAAAAAGCCAAACCAATATCCTTTAAGAAATTGATCCAAACCCAATTCTCAAATTGAAACCAAGAATTGAATCCATCAAAAGAAATTAAATAATGAAACAAAAGAAAATCATGCAACTTAGCCCACACCACTATATGACACAACATAAACCCCAAAAAAAGACAAAAAGAACTGCATGCATTTGCATTAACAAAATTTCCTCTCTCATCCGTATGAACAAAATATACACACCCTCGGTGAACAAAACCCAAACTCAAAACCATCTCTTCACTCCCTCACCTTAAAATACCACCATCACCTACAATGGTGGCTACTTCCATAGTCGTACCCCACGGCCCATTTGAATTTGTTGGTTTGAGAGAGGGAGAGAGAACTTTAGAATAAGAGGGGTTGTTATTGGACAGAAGAGAGAGAATACTTAGTTTGCAAAATGACACATTAATTGCACATGACAGTGAAAGGACCCACTGATTTGATTTTTACAAGCAAGAATTTGAAGAGGTGAGCTGAAAAGGAAATAAAGAGGGAGAAACGGCTAAAGTTTGTGGGACCCACAAATAAATAAATCTTATCCGTTAAATGAAGTGACATGTAGGACATTTTCAAAAAGCGATGTGTTTTATTAGATAGAAGATGTACATGCTAACATTCATCTACGCAACCATTGATTAGTATTTATATTTTAGGCACCCAATGATAACGTTATATCCAAGGCTGCATTGGCTCAACGTGCTCGATGAGAACGAGAAAAAAATAAAAAAGAATATTCCGCATATCAATTGGGACAACGCTTCCGACGAGAACGAGAGAAATTAGGAGAATGTATTCAACTTACACAACCTACATGTATTCCTTTAGTACCGAGTCGTCACAAACGTGCTTACCTAGAAGAGGGAACAAAGATAACTAATGTCATTCAACTTGCAAAAAAGTGAACTACAGTTAGGCATCCTTCCACGTGTTTCTTAGCTATGCCAAGCACATCAACAGCTCTACAAAATAATTGGTAAATCAGCACATCTACTATATTTTTATCATTTCACTTTACAAATTTATAATTGTTTATAAACAAATTTGTAGGCCCGTTCCTACCAACCAACTCCCTCGAGAGGATGTGTAGTGATGATGAATTAGAAGATATGCCTATGAGTACAAGGGCTCATCCTCGAGTAGACATAAATCTAGGTCGGCATTTTCTCGGCAAAATGGATGTATTGTATCCTCATTGTTCAGCCTTACATTGGATGAATGAAAAATTGGCAAAATCTTCTGCAGTACGTCCCCTTTTTGGAACTTGCTGCTTGCAAGGAAAGATTAGGCTACCTCAACTTCTTAAACCCCCTCCATTACTTCAAGCATTATATGATGGGAATGATGATCAATCAAAATCTTTTCAACAGTACACTCGAGTGTACAATGTAGCCAATGCTTTTACAAGTCTCGGTGTTACATTGGATTCAAGAGTACTTAATGGAAGAGGACCTACATCATTTACTATTCATGGGAAATTGCGTCATCGAACAAGATCGTTAATACCATAATCAGGGCAAGATCCAGTTTATGCTCAAGTTTACATATATGATCCTGGTTCAGCTTTAGTAATTTGTAATCGTAGAAATCCTCACTTAAGAAGGGATGTTCTCGAAACAATTCAAAATAGTTTACTGCAAGTTAATGCATTTGTGGATAAATTTCGTCAGGCATATGCAATTCTAAACCAAATAGCCTTGAAAGAGCAAAATTTACCTGCTCATTTACATTACAGTTCAGCTACAGATCGACGACGATATAATCTATCAACAACTGATGAGATTGCTGTAGTAATACCAGGAGATGGAACTGAGGTTAATGGGATGAGAGATATTATCTTACACCTAAGTGGAAGTAATGAGTTTATGCAAATCAGTGAATGTCACCCAGCTTATTTGCCATTACATTATGTTTTAATATTCCCATATGGTGAGCTTGGATGGGAACTTGATCTTAAACAGTGGGATATGCTACATGGTCAACCTTCAACTGATCGACTTATACAGATGCAATTTTATAGTTATCGTTTGTTTGAACGACCCCCAGAATATTCAACAATTTTAAGAGAAGGAAAACTATTTTAGGAGTTTTTGGTAGATGCATGGGTAGCCACTGAGCAAAACCGATTGACATACTACAAGCTTAATCAAGGGAAACTTCGTGCTGAACTTTACCAAGATTTGACAGATATTGATCCAAATGAGATGGGACCTAATCAAATTGGTCAAAGATTTGTTTTGCCATCTTCATTTACTGGAAACCCTAGACATATATTTGAAATATTTCAGGATTCAATGGCTATCACGCGGTATAACCAACATCCAGATATTTTCCTCACCATGACTGCAAATCCCAATTGGCCAGAAATTACTTCAGCTTTACTGCCTCATCAGAAACCTGTTGGCCGTCCTAATTTAATTGCCCGTGTTTTTAAGCTGAAGAGGAATTGTTTGATGAAGGAGATTGAAACAATGAAATTGTTTGGTAACAAAGTTGCACATGTTTTTACAATTGAATTTAAAAAACGGGGCTTACCACATATGCACGCACTTTTATTTCTTGAAGGGCAAGATAAAATTCAGACAGCTACGTAGGTAGATAAAGTAGTCTGCGCTAAATTTCCAAATCCAGATGATGATCCTACACTTTTTGAAACTGTCAAGTGTTGTATGATACATGGACCATGTGGTGCTCGAAATCCACAAGCACCATGTATGGAAAATGGTAAATGCACGAAAGGATACCCTTGAGCATTTGCAAAAGCAATAACTATGGACCAAGATGGATATCCCATTTATCGTCGGCGCAATAATGGTCAATTATATATTGTGAATGGGCAACAAGTGGATAATAGAGATGTTGTACTGTACAATGCATATCTTTCTAAACGGTTCAACTGTCATATAAATGTGGAAGTTTGTGTAGGATTGAGATGTGTCAAATATATTCACAAATACATCTACAAAGGTTATGATCGTACGACAATGGTGTTGGGAATGACAAATGAGATCCAACAATAGCTTGATGCGAGGTATATTGGGCCACCAGAAGCTGTTTGGCGAATATTTGGTCATTCCATGTACGAGGAGATGCCTGCAGTTGTAAGATTGGCACTTCATTTACCCGGAATGCACCGTGTTATTTTTAATCCTGCTGAATCATTGGATACTATTGTTTCCAAAGCTGGGCAACAAATGTCGACTTTAACTGGTTTTTTTTCATGTTGCGCTTCCAATGAAGCTGCATGTGCATTTACTTACCAAGAATTTCCTCAGCATTTTGTCTGGAACAAGTCAAAAAAGATTTGGACACCAAGAAAAAAAGGGTATGCAATTGGGAGAATGTACTTTGCTAGCCCTAATTATGGTGAAAGATTTTATCTACGTTTGATGTTAACTGTTGTCAAAGGACCACAATCATTTCAATGTTTACGCACGGTCAACAACGTATTGTTTGATACATTTAAATCAGCATGTATTGCAAAAGGACTTTTGGAAGACGATGGAGAATGGATAAAGTGCCTTCAAGAGACTGCAATTATGAAAACTGGACACCAATTAAGGAGATTGTTCAGTATTATTCTCACACAGTGTTCTCCATTCCAACCATATGCATTATGGAAACAGTTCTCAATGTATATATGTGATGATCTTGCATACAAGATTCGCACTTTATTTGCCATTGCTGACCCAACTGAGGCTCAAATTGAAGATTATGATTTTTATCTTTTGAACCAATTGCTTCAAGAATCAGGCAAAAGTTTAATTGACTTCCCACCTATGCCACAAGCAACTGGAAATTGGAGTGTAATAGTTGGTAACAGACTAATATTGGAACATCAACAATTGCAGAATGATGCACAACAAGCAGATGCACAAATTAATATTGATCGTCTTAATGATGCACAACGCTCTGCATATGTTGCTATCACTTCTTCAGTCTTTGAAAGTAAAGGAACTATTTTCTTTTTGAGTGGGGGTGCTGGAACAGGAAAAATATTTTTGTACAATACAATTACAATGAAATGTCGCAGGCTTGGGCATATTGTTGTCACTGTTGCTTCGTCTGGTAGTGCATCACTATTATTGGTAGGAGGTCGCACTACACATTCAACATTTTGCATCCCATTAGATGTCGTGGAAAATTCAGTTTGTGGATTTAGCAAACAATCATTGCATGCAGAGTTGTTTAGAAAAGCAAAACTCGTAATTTGGGATGAAGTTCCTATGCAACATAGACATTGTATTGAAGCAGTTGATCGCACACTTTAAGATATTTGTGATAGTAAAAAAGCCATTTGGAGGTATCACTGTTGTTCTTGGTGGAGACTTTCGACAAATCCTACCAGTTATAACTAAGGGAGTTCGTGAGCAAATTGTTAATGCATCATTGAGGCATTCTTTTCTATGGAAGGACATACATGTTTTAACTTTGGATGTGAACATGCGCTTAAACATTGCAGATCTTGGAAACGCTAACTTTACGAAATTTTTGATGGAGGTCATATTTCTTCAAACTTTTTCTTTGTGAAATGTTATTTTTAAATTGACAAAATTTTTTACACTTCCGTATTTTAATTGATTCTAATATCTATATTTTAGGTTGGGACCAATCCTCAAGAAGCTATTAAACTTTCTTCAACAATACACAAATGCCAAGATTTGAATGAGTTGATATCAACAGTTTATCCACATCTGGATTTAGCGGGTACAACGACCCCAACCTTTTTAACTGAACGCATAATCCTTTCTGCTCGGAATGAGGATGTCAATGCTATCAACATCGCCGCATTGAACATTTTTCCAAGAGATAAATTTATATATTTAGCTGCAGGTAAAATGTTTGGAGAGGATGAAATCAATCCTACAATTACAAATTGATATCCTAACGAGTATTTAAACTCATTGGATCCTCCTGGGCTCCCTCCTTTTAAGCTAGACTTGAAAGTGGGTTGTCTCATAATGTTGTTAAGAAACATTGCACCAAAGGATGGTCTTTGTAATGGCACAAGATTGATGGTTGTTTAGTGCGACACTTTTATAATCGAAGCTCAAATTTTAAGTGGAGAAATTTCGGGCAATTTTATTTTCATACCAAGAATATCCTTAACACCGTCATTTGCAAAATTGCCTTTTCGAATGACAAGATGCCAATTTTCAGTTCGATTAGCATATGCCCTAACCATTAACAAATCTCAAGGACAATCAGTAAAATTTGTTGGAGTTGATTTGCGTACACCGGTATTTAGTCATGGACAATTATATGTGGCACTATCTAGATGCACATCTTTTGATCGTATATGTGTCCTTCTTCCCTGTGATGGCTCAGATTCTACAATAAACATTGTTTATCCTGAAATTTTGTTATAATGATCTATTTATCAAATTGACAATTTTATAAAAGGTATAATTTCTTTTTAAGTTTTTTTTTTCAGTTGATGGAAAACATTTTTATAACAAAATTAGAGAGCTCAAACATTTTTATAACTGGACTTTTATAGGGTTGGGATGAAAAAGTTAGAGAGCTCAAAAGAACAAATACAACTAGATTGCTCCGCTAGTGACACAACAATAAGGTACCTTTAATCTTACATTCTTCTTATCCACATATGTTTTTTTTTATTGATTTTGGTGTCTTAATAACTAGGTTATCGTGCATGCTCCTTACTAGCGATTGTATGTGAGAATTGATACAAAGACATTTTGGAGAGTAATGAAGGAAATGCATGGCTAAGGCATTCGAGGACTTCTAAAAGAGCAAGTTTAAAGATAGAAGATTATTGGATGACTTTTTTTTTGCAAAGAAAACACGTTTTTTTTTGTAAAGTATGCACATATTTTGACAGTGGCTAGCTATCACTCTTATTATGTAAAACTTACTCCCTATGTGAACTTTTTGTTAAACATTTTGCGTATATACATAATCTGTTACACTTTGTATGGAGACTCTACGATTAGCTTTATTTTTTTTCTCTAATTAATAGCAGGTGTTTGGGACTCACATGTCCTGATCCTAGAACTGGTAAGCTCCTAAACCTTTTATTTGGTCTCATATGATAGCCTTCTCAGTGGATTCTATTTCTAACTGTGTTCTTTTCATGGAACTGTAGAGGAAAAAAAGATTGTGGCTAACCGGAGATCCAAAAATACACCTGAGGAAGAGTATCTCAGAGCTATTACCTGAAGAGTAATGTTCTTTTTTCCTTTATTTTCCCCATGTTAATATAAATTTCTCTATAGCCATCCATACTACAAATGCATGAGATTTTACCAAAAGTATAAGCTCACTTTGAGATCTTTTTTCTCTTCTACATCAAGCAAGCATTTGAAATTTCTTTGTTAGGAAATTTAACACAATTTTAACATTGAAATGTGCTCATTTATTTGTTAGGCAGGTACATAAATTCTTTGTTGGGTATATTAATTATAGTTCATAAATATTTGTCTCCAAAATCTAATCTTTGTTTTGTTGGTTTTGTTGTTTTACCCAAATAGTGTTAGTCACCAAACAAAGTAGGTGCATAACTTCTTTATCTCATTCTCACCAAGGTACTCTCTCTCTCTCTCTCTCTCTCTCTCTCTCTCTAGGTGTGTTTGTATCTGCATATCTTGCATGTGAATTTAACTTGAAGACTAAAAGCTCTGTTTGGTTGCTCAAGCAAAGGTATAAACTTGGATATTCATTAATATGTTCATGAATATGAAATTGGCAAGATATTCATGGATATGTGCATATATAGTTTTAGTCGCCAAAAAGAAATTCATTTTTGGTCCAATGTTCTTTAATTCTTAGAAGACTAGGAAATGAAAATGCCAATTGGGTATTCTTAAAACACTAGGAAAATAAATTGTTTTATTTTAGGTTTTCTTTTTTTTATCTTTCTTGCTAATGTCTTATGTAGCATCCCATGTTTTGTTGAGTGTCGTAGGAAATGGTTATCTTTTCTATAAAAAAAAGTTATGCTATTTTATTTTTGTCCTATTATCTCTACTTTGGTTCTTTTTCTTCTTCTTCTTTTTTATTTTTTTATTCCTTAGTTGGTAGAACTATTGTGTTACTTTGGACTGCATTTTTCAAATTTTCAGCTTACGTTTGAGTGGCATTTTTTAATGATTGAATACGGATTTTAATTGGATGAATCCTTTAGATACTGAGGATGGTGCAAGTTCTAATGTGACCTGATTAGGTGATCAATCCATTAATGGTAGTGAGTTTTAAATTTCAAGTTTAAATAAAGTTTTCTAATGGTTTTTTTGGATAACCTGTACATAAGTTTGGACTTTGGAGTTTGGAACAATTTTACAAGTTTGTATTTTTTGAATTTAAAATTATAATTATCATTCGCAGGTTTGGATGCTCTGATGCCTTATGTGGCTGTGTTTGTAGGTGCAAATGTGTTGTTAGGGATCAACAAAATTGGATGATTTATGTGCACAAGGATTGAATCCTTTATTTATCTAATGACTATTGCTTCTTTTTGCTGTTTGTGAACTAAAATGGGGTCTACTACCCAATGTATGTAGGTTTAAATTGCTTTTTTTCGTCTCAGCAAAAAAAAAAAAAAAAGGAAAGTTAAAGTCATACATATACACAGGTGTGCATTTGTGTACGTAGGAGTTCATAGAGTGTGTGTATCTTTTTGGCAAATGAATACTGATGTAATTGGGTTTCTTGGGTAATATTGACAAGTCTCCCCAATTCTTGATACTCATGTGGAAATATGGCTCTGCATTTATATGGTGCTTTTTGCTTAAAATTCACACAACTACATTAATTCTATAAAAGGATTCTTTTGACTTGGCCCTTTAATTTTATGATGTGGTTTTGTGATGTGGGTAGTTTGGAACTTTTGGGATTAATTTGGCTTTTTAGCTAAATTTAGTCTATGAAGCAGATTTACCAAAAATGGAGACAAGAAAAATTGATACAGAATGTGAAGAAGAGAACAGACCATGTTGCATTTTATATAAAATTTGCTCCCACGTAGTTTTGTGCATGCTTATACATATTTGTTGGGGTTTAGAGAGAGAGAGAGAGAGATGTTGAGTCAAGGTTGATCCTTATTGACTCAAGGTTAATTACTATGTTGATTTTGATGATAACTAAACCTTGTGTTATTCTACTAATGAATCTACTTAGTGTGCAGATTAACAAAGTTCATAACTTAGACTTAAAGTTGAATCTTAAGTCTAATACATGTCAAAGAGCATGCATAACAAGTTCAAAAAGCAAGCAATGAATTCAAAGAGCTATGCAATGAACCAAACAAATGATTGTCGCCTATCTCTACTTCAAACAAATGTTCTACATTCGAAGAGATTGAAGGTGTTCAATTAAAGCTTCAATTCAAGTGTGCATAGATTCAAGGAAGATTGATTTGCATTAGACTGAAGACTTTATCAGAATATGCAAAGATCAGTTGATGAGGTGCAATGCTCAGTTGAAGATGAATTGTTTGTTGAAGAGTTTGAAAAATGCTCAGGAGATGATTTTATCTGGTATGCTAAGATCAATTCAAGACAATGTGATTGAAGTTGCTGAAAAGATGACTCACAATGAATATTTGATTCCTACCTGGAATCTAAGTTAAGTGATTTTAATGAAGAATGAAGAGTTGATAGCAAAGAGAGGAAATCAGAATTGAAGCATTGTGAAGCTCTACACAATTGAGGAAGCTTGGCATTGAAGAAGATATTATACAATGAAATAAGAAGCTTTGGAAATGAAGAAGAAAAGATGAACATTGATCTAATGAAGCTTTGACTTTTTGAGATTCAAGAAGAAGATCAATATCCAATGATTGATTCAATCCAAATTGAATAGAAGTTAACTCTGATGAGTTAAAGAGATTTGATTGATCATCATACCCCAATGACATACTCCTTGAAGATCTTATACCTATGCTAAGATGATCTAAATCATTGGAAGATAGAATACTAAATTCTGGGCATTGAGTGGACTCATGGAAATGAGGAGTCACCTCCTGATCACAAACGTAAAAGGTCTGAAGACAAAATGGGCAATGAGGGGACTCATGAAAGTAAGATGTCGCCTCTTGAACACAAAAGCAAAAAGCCTGGAAATCAAATAAGATAATGAGTGGACTCATTATCATGAAGTGTCGCCTCATGGAGTCAGAAGTAAAAGGCTTGGAGATGAAATGAATAGTGAGCGGACACATGAAGACGAAGGATCGCCTCTTGGCAGCAGAAGTAAAAGGCTTGAAGATTATATGATCAATGAGCGGACACCTGAAGATGAAGTGTCACCTCATGACAGCAGAAGCCGAAGATGTGAAGACAGAATGAACAGAGAGTCGCCTCATCGACATGAAGAAGGGACTCATGAACTCAGTGAACATCGTCTGGTAAATGCAGAAGCAGGAAATGTCGACTCCACAGACCTGGAGCCGACTCCCTCTGATAGAACGACTATTTTTTTTAACATTATAACGGACTGGACGTGCATTTATGATACCCAACCACCTCCAACGGATGGAATCAATGCAAGGTTATATATACTAGCCTCCAACTCCATTTATATACAAGAATCAAGAGGAAGAAACAACAAGAGACAAGAATCACTGATCAACCTATTATTCCTGAACATTCTTTCTATTTTATTCTTGTGAGCTTTGAATGTAAAATCAACTCTTAGTAGAGAGTGAGTTGTATACTTCTATACACTTGTAATTGAGAGTTTGAGAGTTCTCTTGTGTGAAGCAAAACTCTTGTAAGTTTGAGTGGAGCTTGGACAAAACCACTTGGGGATTGGAGAGCTTGGTGAGGAGTTATTTGTAGAGTGAGCTGAGCACTTGGTCAATCAGCAGCCCATCTTATAATAGGTGATTACATAGTGGAAGAAGACTTCAAGGAGGTCTTAGGGTGAGGGCGTAGACCACGGTTCGTGGTTGAACCTCGGTAAATCTATGTCTCTCTTCTATTGCTCTGTTTTCCTTGCTTCTATTGATTACACTGCTTTGCACATAGATTAATCACTGCTATATTGATTAGATTAATTTTAATTAATTTTAACTTGTATTAATCTTCGAAAAAAACCCAATTCACCCCTCCTCTTGGGTTACCTATTGAACCAACAAGAGAGAGAGAGAGAGAGAGAGAGAGAGAGAGGTGTCAGATACTTGCATGATGACTTAGCACCCTCACAAAGTTGTGTTTTTTCTTTAAAGGGACTCAAAGCGGCCTCAATGAAGCACGATATATCAGAGGTAACACTTTTTAAAACTTTCTTGCATTCATTTCTAATATATGTGCTTTGACTATGGTTTAGAAATGATGCAATTTTGGTTGAATACAACATGATTAACATAACTCATTGAAATTTTTCTCAGATAAAAATTGTGTCACAAATTGGGCCAAAGTTAAATGATTTTTTAAATTAGGTTTAATTAATAAAATTTTAACTTGGTTTTTAATTTTGTTTTAAGGTGGCAAATCTTTTACTATTACAACTAATTTTGTAAAGCTATAGGTAAGTATACGAAGCTTCAACACATTTTATCTCTTTTAACTCTCTGCTTCTTAGCTTTTCTTTTTTCTTTCTTTCAATGGAAAATGTACCTATTAACTCAAGATTATTCAAGGTAAAGTTTTAAAATTTCAAAATCAAGCTCCTAAAGGTATTATTCTTTCAGTTCTTTAATTTTGCATTATTTTTTCAAGAAAAGCATGTCTTTAAAGATTTAGTATTCTAATATGGGAATGTCCATATTTCAAAAGAAGCATGTCTTCTCATTTTTCTGGCTTCATGCGAGTGACAAAAAAGCCATGTTTTAGTTTTCTGATCAAATCAGCACTAAGAATGTCTTATGTGTTTTCTTACTTTCTTCAATTGCTCACACTGATATGATGATACTTTGCAGACATTGGACATAATCGCAGAGAATTTACATAAATTCAAAATTGTGTCACTGGCAACATGTTCAAATGTGAGTCTTACTGATCAGGTGATCAATCCATTAGTTGTGATAAGCTTTAAAATTTGAATTTTAAGAAAAAAATTGAGCTTCTCTAAATCTGCCTATCTTAGTTTTTGGTATAAATTTTTTTACAAGGGTGTAGAGTGGATTCAACAAAGTTGTTCTTTATTTTATGGTACTCTGGGAGAACATAGAAGTGGCCTTATGTGCATGCTTGGGGATTTACTTCTTGGTTCACTGAATAAGTGATTTTATTGCTCTCCTCAGGGCAGATACATAGTGCACCAATTGTTTCATTCCTATATATCAATTGGTTGTTGCTTTATTAAGATGTAATATTGTGGATCTTTAATTTATGTTTCATGTGGATGTTTTAAAATGATTTTTGTGTTGGTTGTTGGATGATGGGAACATAATTGGATTACATGGTTGATTGGTTGGTTGCTTGATGTTCAAAATTATACTTAGTTAGGATTTTGAATAGATTTATCTTTAAAATGCTTTTAGAAGACTTTACAAATGGACTCACGCAGTTTTGATCCAGAATTTTTCAAAATAAAAATCTATCTTACATGGTTAGTTGGTTAGTTGATGTTAAAAAAAATGTTTTGTTGGGATTTAAATAGATTTATCTTTAAAAAGATTTTAGAATAATTTATAAATGTATTCACGCAATTTTGATTTAAAAATTTTTAAAATAAAAACTATCTGTCAAACTGACTGTTTAGGAGTGCCGTAGGCACGAGTCATCCCCTAGTATATATATATATATATATTAGAATATAAAATATATTATTGTGTATGTATTTCGAGCTAAATCGAGCTTCAAATATAATTTTTTAATCCGTCCATCAATCTAATTGAGCCTAAAATAATCCCTATAAATAATGGGTAAGTTTGGGCAGGGTCATTGGGCCCGTGGCCACCCCTAAGTGCAAGGGGAGGCCCGAATTGATTTTCCACTCCCAATTCAATCACCATTACTCTAAAATTATAAATTGAGACATTCTAGAATTATTTTATTCATGAATTAGATAATAATATACGTTTGGCTCTTACGAATAAAAGTAAATAAAATTTTTAAATTAGCTATTTTTTATGTAAAATTGGGGATTTCAACCTAAACCCCTTTTAAAATAACAAGAAATTTGAATTTGTTGAAAAAAAACACTACTAAAGAAAAAAAAAAAACCTATTTTAAAAACTGTTTAAATAAGTTGCTGCGAAATGTGCACGTAATTTGAATCAACCATGTCCTTAATTGAGTTATTTCTTCAATTTCCTAAACATTCTTGACAATAAAGTTGCATATTCTCCTTTTGAGGCCTTTCAATATACATTAATTTATAAAAAAATGTTCCATACTTTCTTTCATATTCACCTTTTGACGCCTTTTAGTTTACATTAATTTATGAAAAAATGTTCCATATTTTCTTTAAGTCGGCCTGACCACCATCTATTTGGTCGAGTGGTATAACTTGTCCTCTCCAGTATTGTGGGTGAATGTAGAACCTTCACATAGGCATGTTGTAGGAATAAAAAAAAAAAAAAAAAAACCAATAAAAAAGTAGCACTTTTGTTTCGAGTCTATTTCAATCATGAATTTTTATATTTCGTTTATTTGATGAGCTAGTACAATAAAAATGGGTTCGAATGGAGTTGTTGATGTGAGCCCATTATAAATTAAAAAAACGAAAGAATTATGATGTTTGGATGAGAGAATCCTCCTCCTTCCTTCTTTAAAAAGACAAGGAATTTCATCGTTTTCTCTCCTTCTCTCTATTTTTTTTTTACTTCATATAATATTTCGATCCTCATTTATCATTATATTGCTGATATTAAGTACCTATTTTTGTATTTTCAAATAAAATACACGTCTTTAAAACCTATTTCTAAAATTGTTAATCAAGATTTAAAAAATGTTGTACAATTATTAAAGGCATTCATTAATTCTATGTGCTTTTCCAATTTTATTGGAGGTTCTCGAAGAATTATGTCCAATAAAAATAAAAATAAAAAAACCATTATGCTGTTTGCAATCAACTCATATAAATATGCAAATCTATTCCAATAAAAAATTTGCATTCACTTGGCCTTTTCTTTGAATTTTGGTTGTTCTGGAAGGTTTTTTATTTTCTCGTCCTTTTTCAGTTAGTGTTTGTCAACTTATTTTTGAAGAGTGTTTGATTGACAAACAACTAGCTGAAAAGGACAAAACAATTATATTTTAAAAAATCTAAAAAAAAACCATCACAAACTCAAAATTCAAAAATCCTAAACCGTATCTAAGTGTGAAAAGTAGTAGTATAACACAAAGAAAATAAGAGAAAGAAAAAGGAAGGAAGAAAAAAATTGTTGCAAAATTGATTTTTTTTTCCCTCTAATTGGTTCTACAAAGGAAAGGAAATAAAAGGAAAGTGAATGAAAAATCACTTTTTTTTGGTTAAATTTAAAGGATAAAGGAAGAAAAATAGCAGAATTGTTTTCTTTGAAAAAAGTCTAGCGGTTAGATAGTATTAAATATTTTTTAAAAGTCTCTTTACTGTATCACAAATCTAAATTATTGATGTATTTGCATGTCACATGCCATTATTAAATAAAAATTATTACTAAATATTTAATACTATTTAATCACTAAATTATTTTTTTTTTCTTTATTTTTCTTTACTTTCCTTCTCTCCAAATGAAGGAACCAGGAAGAAATATTTTTTGTTTTCCACTTTTCCCATTATTACCTCACGTTCCAAACAGTAGATTCCCAAGTCTAAAAGGCATAATGTAATCCAATTTTTCAATTGTTATATAATCGACACGTCGGTCTCCTCTGTCAAAAGGTCAGTACTAAAATACACTAAACCCCAAGCCTGCCCAGGACTCACTGCACAATCAATCAATTCCCAAATCATCCTCCATATGATATTTCTAGGGTTTCTGGTTTCATCTTTCCCTTCGTCTCTCTTCGGCTACGATTCGTCAATCTTCGATCTTGTCAGCGACTTCACATTAACTTCTCGGTCCAGTATCTCCACAATATGCACAGCATCAGCAAAGGTTCTTTCTTTTGCCCTAGTATTGTGACGTTGTTTCAAATTTTTTTTTTTGGAGTTTTTTGGACATCAATCGAGTATTTGTTTTTTTCGATTCTTGATATTCTGGGTAAGTATATAGTAGGTGTGAATGAAATATCTTATTCCGTTTCTTTTACGTTTAATTTCAGGTTAAGGGCAAGAAGTAGAATTATTGGAAAGTGTAGTATAGAATTGAATGGGGGGACCTGTGGGTTTTCGTTGAATTTGAGTTTGTTGTAAGTAGATTTGAACAATTGTTTGGAGTGTGATTTGATTATGAGGAGGAAGAGGAAAGGAAGTGAAATTTTATACCCAAATCGGGAGGAGGAAGTTTTTGAATCAACCTGCGATTCACGGTTATCCTTATCGAATTTAAAATCCCATTATTCTTTGGAAGATTACGCGAGGCTGAAGAAGAGGTGTAAGGAAGATGCGGTGGGTACTGATCCGGTTGGGTCATGTAAAAGTAGGCTTGTGGGCATTGCTGCTACTGCTCCTCCATGTGGTACCTCGTCGTTTGGTTTACCAGGGAGAGGATTGAAGAGGAAGATAGGTTGTATTGATGCAGCAACTCAAATGGGTAGGAAGAATAAGATTGAGGATGATTATGTTGCAGGTGCCACTATTGGAAAAGGTAAATTTGGGTCGGTTTGGTTGTGTCGGAGTAGGGTTACTGGAGTGGAATTTGCGTGTAAGACTCTGCGTAAGGGGGAAGAGACGGTTCACCGTGAGGTCGAGATTATGCAGCATTTGTCAGGGCATCCTGGTGTTGTAACATTGGAGGGAGTGTACGAGGATTCAGAATGCTTTCATCTTGTGATGGAGTTGTGTTCACGTGGACGGTTGATTGATCAGATGGCCAAGGAGGGTCGGTATTCAGAGCACCGGGCTGCTAATATATTCAAGGAAATGATGCTGGTCATCAAATATTGTCACGAGATGGGAGTTGTACATAGAGATATCAAGCCTGAGAATATTCTCCTTACAACTTCAGGGAAGATCAAGCTGGCAGATTTCGGCTTAGCCATGAGGGTTGCAAATGGTAACTATTTTGACACCTCCCTTCTATACCATATTGTTATTTTCCTTGCCTTAATATTTTCTTTCTGCTGCAGTTTTGAGCACCAGAAGTTGAAATGAATGTGGACCTTATTCTCTTTTTTTTCTTTACTCAGTTCATCTTTGCGATTTATTTCTTGTTTTTATTGAGAGGTAGCCTCTATTGAGAAAATGTCTTATCAGTAGGAGCCTGTAATTGGAAATTTGATGATATTATATGACATGACTTTGTGGATATTAACTCCCAATGGAAGTTTGGTATAGATAACCATGTATATGGTCTAAGGATTTCGTGTTTTAACCACGGCAAGTGTGTGGAACCCCCTTTGTGTAGGTCTGGTGTTTTTTTATTGATGAAGACGGGAGTTTGGCTATCCCTTTAGGTGTTACCTCTTCTTATCAACTGAAGCGAGAATAGCAAGATCATGAGATCTTCAATTGAAGTACATTATAGTCCTATAGATTTATTTATTGCCTTTCTGTGTCTGCTAGTATATATCTTTGTTTTATGCTAGTACAAAGAGCCAAAAAGGTGCGAGTTCATGTTACCCGCTTATATAAATAGTTGGGCCAGCTACCAGTGCTGGCCTTATCAACTTTGCAAATATTTAGCTTGTGGAATGGTTGTATGCTGTCTGACATTTTAAAATATTCTAGAAAGTATATCATTTTGAAGGAGTTTTAAGGTCTTAATGGTTGGAGTTATTTTCTGTGCTGATCTTTTGCATGCTGAACTTTCAAATAGATTGATCACTTCTTGGACCATGATCCTTCAAACAAGTCTAACATTCTGCATGGCTGCATGTGACAGTTTGTCACCTGCACTTGCAGGCTGTAAGAGTACTGTACCCATTGTTGGCATAGTTTTCCTGTACATTCCCTAATGTAAGAATTGTTCCTATGGTCTTCTAGTTTTGCTAGAGGTTGTTTGGTTAGTGATTAAGACAGTGGTAGTGCCTTAAAAAAAAAATGGAACCTTATTGAGCACAATGAGGTGCTTCAAATTCCTTTGCTTCTTTCTTTCTTTCTTTCTTCTTCTTGTTCTTCGGGGAAATGCGCAATGGAAAAGTAATGGTGGTGAGATTCAGACGATTTCAGAATTACAAAGTTACAGTAGGCTAAAATAATATGCAGAAGACGACTCTAGATTCCATCATTTGTGCTTAGAAAGGATTTAATAGCGACAGAATTGAGATTATAAGGCTTCCTTGGGTGAGGCTTACGTATTATTCGTCTCCCTTGTATTTGTCTCCTATTTTTTGGGCCTTTGAAGTTAATTCACTCATTAAAAAAAAAAAAAAAAAAAAAAGAAGAATAAGAAGAGCAGTTCCATTTCAAAGAGATCAGTTTTGCTTGGAATTAAAAGCCGGAAAGAGTTAGCACAGAGAATAGCCTGTTCTTACATTCCTATGGCAACCACAATTGGTCTTCTCAGGAGCCAACAGAAGGCCTAAGCTGCAGAATGCGCGAACCTAAGTTCGTGATTGTGGGGATGTTGAAAAATTGATTAAAGCGTGACTATTTATTGCAGTGTGGAAGCCCCTTGGCCCCCTTTTTTTCCAGTAGCCGCATTGTGTTCTTTCTCCCTAGCTTAATGTTGGGGAATTTAGTACTTGTGGTTAATTATCTTTTTGCATTTAAAGAATGATGGGCTTTTTGTGCGAGCGTGTGTGCATCCACTTTTGTACTATTCTGGAACTTTTGTTTTTGTTCTTCTAATTTGATGTAACTTGGTTTTTTAAGAGAAATACTATCTGAATGTTACTTCTGTATGTGTCAATATTTAATGAATTTTAGTGTTCACTTAGCAACCGGCTACCTTGTCGCTGGCTGTGTCATGTGTGTTGTGCAATATACCATTTATAGAATTCATGTCTTTATGGGCTTTGCGTAATGTGTTATTCATCCTTGTTTCGAGCATATTTGTAATAGAACAAGTCATGTTTTGAGTCTTCCAGTACTTATTTATACCTTGCACTAGATATGATTTTAACAGTCTACTGATGCTTTGAATTTAAAGAACGGAAATTGCTTCATGCTTTGGATTTGAATTGGAACTGTGACAAATCCACTCTCATGCATATATATTTTTCATATTTTTACATTGCAATCACTACATTGCAGGTCAGAGATTGACTGGTTTGGCTGGGAGCCCTGCTTATGTTGCTCCAGAAGTTCTGTTAGGCGATTATTCTGAGAAAGTTGATATATGGAGTGCCGGTGTCCTCCTGCATGCTCTCTTGACTGGTGTTCTCCCATTTCATGGAGACTCATTAGAAGCAGTCTTCGAAGTAATCAAGAATGTGAAGCTTGATTTCCACACTGGGATATGGGAGTCTATATCAAAACCTGCACGGGATCTGATCGAGCGCATTCTTACAAGAGATGTTGAAACAAGGATATCAGTGGATGAAGTGCTAAGTAAGCTTCTAAGCTGGTCAAATTTTGGAAAGGATTTTTAATTCTTGGTTATTTTTACTTAAGGTGTGTGCACTACCTGTTTTATTGCAAATAAGATTTTGTGTATGAGATGAAAATGGCTGACCAACCCTTTGGCCAAAGCAATTTTGGCTATTGTTCAGACCCTGCCTGTGCCCTAGAACTATACCCTAAAGGTCAGAAACTTCCATTTTTACCATTCACTACTCATATTTTTCTACCATACCATTTTGTTTAATAATATTTTGGTTATGAGAGTAGTTGCTAAACCTTGAATTTATTTGTAAATTTACTAGATCTTTTCCACTCAATTGATGAATTGATGTTCTTTCAGGCCATCCATGGATCTTGTTCTACACTGAGCGCACGTTAAGGACACTATCAATCAAGTCAAAATCGAAGAGTCAGTCAGCACCACCGTCCCAGCCACTAGCCACTACAACCAGACTGGAGCAGGATGAAAGTAGGAGAGCATGTGGCTCTTTCAGTGAGGGTACTGGTCCAGCATCGTTGCCTGGAAGTTTGGATTGCAAGAGTGAAGAGCAGGATGATTCTGGTTTGGTTGATGCACTTGCAGTAGCAATTTCACAAGTGACGATCTCTGAACCAAAGAGGAGCAGGCTGTGCAGTCCAAGCAGCCCAATACGGGAGCAGTGCTCGTCTAACATGAAGGCTAACAATCTCTGCAAAGCATTTTGATTCTGATACATAAACAGCTGACTAACTGACACCACCGCGGCCTCCATTCCCCTGTTTTTTCGAGTGGGGATCTGAATTAACCTGCCCACTGAGAAAATTTTCACTGTCAAAGGAGATGATAACTGGCAAACACGTTACGAGTAACAAAATGGTTACTTGTGCTTCTTGGATTGATGGACCTGCGAAGGCTGAACATTGTTAGAATGCTTGTTTGATCTAATTTCGTTTTTTTATTGATTCGGCAATGCCCCTAACCTGATACAGCTCAATAAACTGATGTACAGGTTATGTAAATAGAGAGTGCTGGTGATTGCATCACCAGTTTGTTCTATTGCTGTATTTAAATAATTTTCCTTGGCTACCCACATTTCTCATTCTTATAACTAACTACTGATTGGTTAGTGAGCCATTGATTATGGGAGCTGTCTCTCTCTCTCTCTCTCTCTCTATATATATATATGTGTGTGTGTGTGTGTGTGTGTACATATATTGAGGCAAACTTTGGTCTATGGTGGATCTTCACAGCACCAACACAAATGATATTTTCATGCATTGTAATCCTAACCATCTTAAACCTGCTTGACCATGCAAACTGCGAAAGTTTTGGTAATTACTGGAGATCAGTTGCTTCACTAAGAAGATATCATTTAGTAAATATGATTTTGCTATTCTAAATAAATCCTGCTGTGCTATGCGTGCTAGCTATGAACGGCTGAAAAGTTCCGTAGATCTAGCAAGTTGCATGGGTTTTCGTTGACCCGAAAATGGTAGAATCTATTGTTAATTGGTAAAGTTCATGTCTCAATCTCGAGACCAAATAATAAATCTGAAGAGGAAAAGTCTAATAATGCATCTGCAATGCGCAACTGACGGAAATGGAGAGTGGTCTCAAAATGTCCACCCAAAACAAGAAGTCATGTAGCTCAACCAAATTCATCATACCCCTTTCAATCTTGTTCCTAGTTCTCATTCTCTTCCACATCCAGGCCTCCCCTTTCAATTCTCTCTCTTCTCCCACTTCTGCTGCTTCTTCATGGCCATTTCTCCAGCAATGGAAGGGAGTAATTGGCACTAGCAACCAGTCTGAGACCTCGACAGCCAAGCTCATAGAGCCAAGGCATACGAGTTCTTCGAAGCCAATGTCACAAGTCCACCAAGATGGCCCAAGAATAGGCCCATGAGGATGCTAAGGAGCCCACCAAGTTTAGAACCTTCTAGGCAATTCTTAGGCATTTCAACACATGGGCCAATTTTTGTAAGTATTCTAGATCTTTCTACACAAGTGTAGATACTAGCTAGAAGGGTGTGGGAGATTCTAGAACATGGGAGAGGCTTCGTTGAGAAGCTTTGTACATAAATATTTACATATTTGTATAGATGATTCTAGAGGGGGAATCCCAACCGTTGAATCAAAACTATCCCCACCGTCCATTGAGGAGGTGGACAAGTATAAATAGGGGGTAGCCCATCATTTGTAACCATCCAAGTTTCAAGCAATCAAAGCATTCTCCAAGTTCTTCTACAAGCTCTCTTGTTCTCTTGTTGCTCTCTTATTCTTAGCCTTGTTCTTTCAGTGTTCTTAAAGGCTTACTTAGCATCTTTAGTAGCCAAAGGTGTCTAAGGCCGCACGGGTCAAGGTATTCAAGATTCAAGCCCGTGACAGTTGGTATCAGAGCCTCGGTTCGTGAAGGCTAAGCATGACAACAACTGGTTCGGATGTCACCGAGCATGGAGGTGTTCATGAGAGGGATCCCCCTCCTCTTACCGACAAAGGGCAGAAGGACAAGTCAAGGGACGCTTTGTCTTCCTTGGAGTCAAGGGTCATGCGGGTAGAGCTTGCCGTGGCCGATGGACGGGATAAGTTTGAGGAACTAGACCAAAGCATCGATGGACTCCACCAACGTGTCGAAGGGATCGACAATGGGTGTGAGGAGTTCCAAGGGGAGGTGCAAGGTGGCCTCAACACCATGGCGGAGCTTGTGAGGACCCAAATGGATGCTCTCAAGGAGATGGTCCAAGCCGAGATTGCCGCTATAAAGGAGGAAATGAAGGAGATCAAAAGTGATTGGTCCTTGTGCAAGATGGCTATCACACAAGGTACGGTTTCTCCCTCTCCCTCTCCTAAGGTTGACATTCCTAGGCCCAAGTCTTACAATGGGTTAAGGAATGCTAGAGAGTTAGATAATTTCTTGTGGAGCTTGGAGCAATATTTTGAAGCCACTAGCATAAGTGGTGATGACAAGAAGATAAAAACGGCTCCTCTCTTCCTCTCGGATGCGGCCACACTATGGTGGAGGCGGCGGCATGCGGATATGGAGCGTGGCTTATGCACTATAGCCACATGGGATGACTTCAAGAGGGAAATCAAGAAGCAATTCTATCCCGAAAATTCGAAGCATGAAGCAAGGGCCCGACTAAAGCGTCTCTCCCACAAAGGCATGGTGCGGGAATATGTGAAAGAGTTCTCCGAGCTACTATTGGAGATACCGGACATGTCCGAGAAGGAGTCTCTCTTCACTTTCATCGATGGGCTACAATCATGGGTTAAGATAGAAGTTCAACGGCGGGGACCCCAAGATCTTGCAACGGCCATCTCTATAGTGGAGTCCCTAACCGATTACAAGCAAGGTGGGTCTTCCTCTAAGCCCAAAAATCAAAAGTACAACAAAGGCAAAGGTGGGGGAGATCATGCAAGCCAAGCAAAGGAGGGTGGACACAAATCATCCTCATCAAGCCATGGCAAATTCAACAAAGACAAGAAGGGTGGTGATAAGCCCAAGTTTACATGCTTCCTTTGTGATGGGAATCACTTTGCCCGTGACTGTCCAAAACGGGCTAAGCTATCGGCTCTTATCCAAGAGGAGGAGGAGGAAGACCGGCCCCAACGGGAGGAGACCAAGATGGGTTCTCTAAGGCTACTTAATGCGATCAAGGCCAAAGTGGATGTGCCAAAGGACGAGAAAAAGGGGCGCATGTACGTGGAAGCAAAGGTACGTGGTTTCAACACTCATGCTTTAGTTGATACCGGTGCTTCTCACAATTTTATTGAAGTCAAGGAGGCCAAGAGACTAGGTCTCCAATTCAAGGAAGAGCAAGGTTGGCTGAAGGCCGTCAACTCGGAGGCATGGCCTATCTACGGAGTTGCTCGGGATGTACGGCTACACATTGGGGAATGGTGTGGCCAAGTGGATTTCTCTGTGGTACCGATGGATGACTACCCCATTGTGTTGGGGATGGAGTTCTTGGATGGGGTACGGGCATTCCCCATCCCCTTCGCCGAGACCATGTGCATCATGGGCGAAGGCAATGCATGTATGGTGCCACTTGCTCGGGAGTCTACCTTGAAGGCCAAGACCCTGTCCGCCATGCAACTCTCTAAGGGACTTAAGAAGAATGAGCCAACATTTCTTGCAACCTTGCAGCTTAATGAAGACTCTTCTAGCACCATGGAAGGCATGCCAAGTGAAGTGGTGGAGGTGCTTGAAGACTACAAGGATGTCATGCCCCGGAGTTGCCAAAGAGACTCCCACCTAAGAGAGAGGTGGATCATACCATAGAGTTGGAGGAAGGTGCCAAGTATGGCTCCCCCGGAGTTGGAGGAATTGCGGAAGCAACTAAAAGACTTGTTGGATGCCGGCTTCATCCAACCGTCAAAAAGTCCTTATGGTGCGCCGGTCTTGTTTCAACGGAAGCATGATGGGTCCCTCCATCTTTGCATCGACTACTGGGCACTCAATAAGGTAACTATCAAGAATGAGTACCCCATCCCTCTTATTGTCGACTTCTTCGATAGGCTTGGTGGTGCAAGGTGGTTCACCAAGCTTGACTTAAGATCAGGGTATTACCAAGTGAGGATCGCCAAAGAGGATGTGGCCAAAACCGCTTGTATCACAAGGTATGGCTCCTTTGAATTTCTAGTCATGCCCTTTGGCCTTACAAATGCCCCCGCCACATTTTGCACCTTGATGAATCAAGTGTTGCAACCTTTCTTGGATCGATTTGTCGTAGTATATTTGGATAATATTGTCATCTATAGCTCATCTTTGGTGGAACACATGGATCATCTACGGCAAGTCTTCCAACTCTTAAGGGAGAATGAGCTATATGTGAAAAAAGAAAAGTGTGCCTTCGCTCAACCGGAGGTAAACTTTCTTGGCCATGTGATTGGAGGCGGGACTATACGCATCGACAAGGCCAAAGTTCAAGCCATCCAAGAATGGGATCAACCAAAGAAGGTGACCGAGCTACGATCTTTCCTTGGCCTTGCTAACTATTATTGGCGATTCATCCAAGGATATTCGGCTATAGTGGCATCTTTGACGGATCTTCTTAAGAAGAACCGTCCTTGGGAGTGGACGGTTAGGTGTGAAGATGCCTTCCAAACACTTAAGAAGGCCATCATGGAGGAACCCGTTCTAGCATTGCCCGACCACACCAAGCCATGGGAGGTGCACACCGATGCCTCGGACTTCGCCATTGGAGGGGTGCTGATGCAAGAAGGTCACCCCATTGCTTTTGAAAGTCGCAAGCTCAATGACACCGAGAAAAGGTACACGGTGCAAGAAAAGAAAATGACTGCGGTGGTTCATTGCTTGCACACGTGGAGACACTACTTGCTCGGTTCCAAGTTCGTGGTCAGGACGGATAACATCGCAACAAGTTACTTCTTGACTCAAAAGAAGTTAACTCCCAAGCAAGCACGGTGGCAAGACTTTCTTGCTGAATTTGACTACAACTTGCAGTACAAGCCGGGCAAAGCAAACTTGGTGGCGGATGCACTTAGTAGAAAGACCGAGCTTGCCGCCATTAGCCAGCCCCAATGCCCATTGACGGATAGGATCAAGGAGGGACTTCAGCAAGATCAAGTGGCTAAGACCATTATCGATGGCGTCAAGCAAGGCAAGACGAGGTAATTTTGGCTCAAAGATGAGCTTCTCTCTGCCAAAGGCAACCGGATCTATGTGCCCAAATGGGGGATGTTACGGAAGGAGATTCTTAAGGAGTGGCATGACTCCAAATGGGCGGGACATCCGGGCGTTCGCCTCACATTGACATTATTGGAGGATGCCTACTATTGGCCATGAATGCGGGACGATGTGGAGCTTTATGTGAAGACTTGTCTTGTGTGCCAACAAGACAAAGTGGAGCAAAGTCATCCCGCGGGCTTGCTAGAGCCCTTATCTATTCCGGATCGTCCTTGGGAGAGTGTTTCCATGGACTTCATCACTTGTCTTCCCAAGTCTTAAGGAAAAGGTACCATCATTGTGGTGGTCGATCGGTTTTCTAAGTATGCCACTTTCATACCGGCCACCAAGGATTGCACTGCGGAGGAAACAGCTCGGTTATTCTTAGCTCATGTGGTCAAGTATTGGGGAGTGCCAAAGACTATTGTTAGTGATCGGGACTCTCGCTTTACGGGGCGCTTTTGGACCGAGCTTTTCAAGCTTCTTGGCACGGAGCTTAATTTCTCCACTAGCTTTCACCCACAAACCGATGGCCAAACAGAGAGGGTGAATGCTTTGTTGGAGCTATACCTAAGGCACTATGTAAGTGCCAACCAAAAAGATTGGGCCAAGTTGCTTGATGTTGCCCAATTCTCTTATAATCTACAAAGGAGCGAGGCAACCAACACTAGCCCGTTCGAGCTTGCTACGGGCCAACAACCTTTGACGCCTACCGCCGTTGCTACCGGGTATACGGGCAAAAGCCCTGGAGCTTATAAGTTTGCCAAGGGGTGGCATGAGCAAACCGACATGGCCAAGGCCTACTTGGCCAAGGCGGCCAAAAGGATGAAAAAGTAGGCAGACAAGAAGCGGTGGCCGAAGGAGTACCAAGAAGGAGACCTTGTCATAGTGAAGCTTCTTCTTCATCAAGCCAAAGCATACAAGGGGCTTCACAAAGGACTAACACGACGGTATGAGGGACCATTCCCGATTACCAAACGAGTTGGCAAGGTATCCTACCAACTTGAGTTGCCTCCAAAATTAAAGATCCATCCGGTCTTTCATGTAAGTCTCCTCAAGCCTTACTATGTGGACATGGAAGACCCAAGCCGTGGTGAATCAAGTAGAGCTCCCACATCCATCACGGCATCATTCGACAAAGAAGTAGACACTATCCTTGCCCACCGAGTGATACCAAAGAAGGGCAAAGCACCAAGACACATGGAGTACTTGGTAAAATGGAAGGGGCAACCGGATAGTGAGACTAGCTGGGAGCACGAGGAGTCCTTGTGGCAGTTCGTGGACAAGATCGCCGAATTTCAGAGAGCTGCGATGAGGACGTCACCGGATTAGGTGGGGGAGAATGTCACAAGCCCACCAAGATGGCCCAAGAATAGGCCCATGAGGATGCTAAGGAGCCCACCAAGTCTAGAACCTTCTAGGCAATTCTTAGGCATTCCAACACATGGGGTAATTTTTGTAAGTATTCTAGATCTTTCTACACAAGTGTAGATACTAGCTAGAAGGGTGTGGGAGATTCTAGAACATGGGGGAGGCTTCCTTGAGAAGCTTTGTACATAAATATCTACATATTTGTATAGATGATTCTAAAGGGGGAATCCCAACCGTTGGATCAAAACGATCCCCACCGTCCATTGAGGAGGTGGACAAGTATAAATAGGGGGTAGCCCCTCATTTGTAACCATCCAAGTTTTAAGCAATCAAAGCATTCTCCAAGTTCTTCTACAAGCTCTCTTATTCTTAGCCTTGTTCTTTCGGTGTTCTTAAAGGCTTACTTATCATCTTTAGTAGCCAAAGGTGTCTAAGGCCGCACGGGTCAAGGTAGTCAAGATTCAAGCCCGTGACACCTGTCAGTAATGTTTCGCCCCTTGGTTCATGAGCTCCTTCAATGATACCTACAGAAGATGAAGCAAAGCATCTCTACTTCCCTTCACAGGCATCGAAGCGTCGGTTTCTCTGCATCAAGGGGCGAAACATTACTGACGGCACAAAGAACTCGTATGCCTTGGCATGGCCAAAAAGCCTTCCAGACTCAGCCACCCTGATAGAGGGCCTAACATATGTCTCGGACACTTACTTCAACCATGAAAATATATGTCACGGATTGTCCGCGATGGCCCCTTTCGTCAGCTGGTCGATGAAGAAAGGTTGCCTAAAGCCGGCAAGGTGGGTTCTATTCCATTGGGGGGAGCTGAGGACCAAGATGGGATCATGGCTTCAGCACCTCATGGAAGCCAACTATGGAGATGTTGTTAGAGTTTTGAGAAATTTGGAAGTGGGGACGGGCCTTACTGTCTCGAGAAGGCGGTTGTGATGAGGCATGACTTTAGGAGAATGGGGCGAGAGACCAAGCTGAAGGTTTTTGAGTTGCTGAGGTGCAAGGCTAGGGAGGTTTGTGGGTTGGGTAGAGGGAAAGATCAGGTCAATGAAAGAGGTGTAGTTCCATTTATAAGACTGGCTTTGCTCATGAGAAGAGGCTGCAGGTCTTTCAAGAATGCAGCTGCAGTTACCGATATATTTGCGAAGGAGTGTGCAAGGGTGGAGAGATGCATTCTGAATGTAGTTCGGTCAGATGATCTAAGCTTCTATGATCACGTGATATCTCTATTCTCTACTTTCTTACCCTTACCTACAACAAATTATTCAGTCCTCCATCCAAGAACAGCACAAAGTTGTAAATCTCACCATGGTAGGAACTCGAGGTACATCCATAGGTAAGGGAAGACCCAAGAAGGCTCGAGCAAGGGGAGCTGCCCCTTGACTACTTTCATCATTTTTTTTTTAAAATTATGTGTACTTATTTGGTCAGAAGTTATAAATATATGTATTACCCCCACTAAATTTATAAAAATTTACATTTGTATCCCTCTGAATTTAGCAATACCTATATTTACCCTCATTGAATATCAAGCAGAAAATATACGTATTTTATTAACTCTTCATTATTGAACTAAATAAACAACACAATTCTAATTAACCCTTCATTATATGTATCCATAAACTTTTTGGTAATCTAATATCCCAAAATCATTTTTCGATATTTTGAACCCTAAGAGTCAAATTTGGATTAAGGTTTTTAATAGGGTTTTTATGTACAACTTTTGTACAAAGATAGTTCTAATTTTTTGGTGTCTTTAATATAATTAACCCTTTATTTATTAAGAAAAATATGTTGTCAATTAAAAAAAAATTCGTATATGATTCTAAGTAAATTTTGTCCCATTGAACAAAAATCCTGAATCCGCTCCTATTCACAGATTTGGGCTCTAAATTCACTATCACCAAGTGAGTTTACAAATGATTACAAAGGTTTCCAAATTATCGCCAGGTGTATTCCAACAATGCCCAAAACAAGAGGTAAACCTCATTAAAGTTGCCCAAACTGCTGGTGGGGATGGCACTGGACCGGGTAAAAGTGGATATCCGATCGAACCCGCTTCGTATGGGGAGGGTATAGAGGACTTAAAACAGGGATGAAGGTGGAGATGGAGGTGTTAAACTAAACCCGTGCGGGTATGGAGGCGGGGATGGACTTAGGTTTTCCCCCGCCCCGCCCCGCCCCGCCCCGCCTCTCCCAGCTCCGCCATACCCGTTAAGTGTTAGTATAATTAGTAATTACCAAGAGCTTAATTATAAATATTAAGACTAAAAAAAGGGGTTTAACTATAAAATTTAAAACAAAAAATAGAGACTCACTTGTAAATAATAAAATTTAAATTTTTTCAGTCGTATTTTTTGCTCTTTTTTTTATTTTTGTATTTGTTTTGGGATTTTTTTTTTTTTTTAGTGTTAATGGGCTTGGCGGGTGTGGGGCGAGGGCAGGTGTGGATGCGGGGATAGACGGAGATTTTTACCTACGAGGTGGGTATGGACGTCTAAAAAAATACCCGTACGGGTATGGAGGCGGGAATGGAGGTGAATTTTTTAGGTGGATGCGGGGATGAACGTGCCAATCCCCGCCCCGCCCCACCCCGTCTCGGTCCACTACCATCTCTAACTGCTGGGTGTGGGCTCCACTAGCATGTGGGTGGAGTGCCCACCACCCTTGACTAATGCTGTAAGACAAATTCAAAAAGTAGAAAGGAAGCAAACGAAAAGAAGGAAAGAAGAAAAGGTGTGTAAGATTGTTGGCCATTTTTCTCTTCCTCAACCGCATTGATTTCTTCTTCTTTGAAGGCACTGGATATTTCTTTCGTACCACAATGGATCGTTGACCAATTGAGTCAGCGAAATCTTGTTCAAAGGAGATGCACAGTGGGTGGAGCAGCTATAAATACCGCTTCAGGCAGAGGCTTTGGAGTTCGTCGAGGGATGTCGAGTACGCCGAACATGTGAAGTGCTGAAGAGGTCCAGAAGGCCGGGTACTCCGGGCACACCAATGGTGCCAAGTAATCTGGGTATGTCTGGGATTTCCACCATGTCGAAGTAGGCGTCAAGAGGTAAGTCTGGTGACGAGCCCAATGGGGGGCAAAGTTAATGGAAGACGAGCCGGTATGGGTGAGATATGTGACAGAGAAAATGAGAGATATAGTGTGAGGGAAAAATACCAGTGAGTCAAGGGAAGAGGGTATGGTTTCGGGACTCGGGGACACTAGGTGAGCGAGGAAGCGGGTGTTGCTTCATGGCTCGGGTAGTAGTGTCGTGTTTTGGGTATTTTGAGTGTCTCCTATTGTAATCTCTACCATTTGTATAGTAGATTTCTTTCTCGCCTGTGTGGACGTAACCCTAAATTAGTTGAGTGAACCACGTTAAATGTTGTGTCTCTTTGGTATATGTTTTTTTGTGTGAGTGCTTCTAAGTTTCCGAATGTGTGTGGATCTAGCGATCGCAACAACGAGGTTGCAAAACTCCACTGAAAATACTCAACAAGTGGTATTAGAGCTTCTGTTGGCACAACAAGTGGTTTCAGAGTCCGAGTTGCTCAAAGTAAAGTGTGAGCTTACTTAGCTGTGTGGGAAGTGCGGAGAGTCTGCCTCAGAGCCTTAGGAGGAGATCCACAAATTTTTGGTCTGGACGAATAGATCAAAATTTTTCTGGTGGAAGTACTGTTTATGCACAAAAAGAAAACATGACAAAATTAATAAATCCAGTTGATGGAGGACTGCTGAAGACGATGGGGTCATTCACGTGGTGTACCGAAGAAAGCGGAAAAGGAGCTTACCAATCATTTTGGTTATTTTATCTTATCTCTCACGGAGGTCCAGGAGATAAGGAGAAAGGAAATCAGTTTGTTTTAGCTTGCCTTGGCAATGATCCAGTGTGGCAGGATTCTTTGGTGAAGAATTGTGATTGGCCGGTTCAACGTAAGAATTTTGGAGGCAATGTCGTTCGACAAAAGTTGTCTAAAATTCATTGAGGGAGGTGTCCTTAAAGTTTTCAAGCACTGTGGAGTCAGTGGTGGGTGCAATTTTGCCGGTTTTTGCATAGTTTTGGTCGGATTGAATAGATTTAGTGGAGATTTGAGATGATTAGAAGCATCTGGGTTAATCAATGGCGAAAGACCAGTCATCAATCAAACAACGTGATCTTGGTTGCATGAAGTGGAAACTCGTACAGGCTGGTGGAGAATGTTATGATAGGTGGAGCCATTGTCAAACATGAGACAGTAGTACGGGTCAACAACAGTGAATAAATAGAGCAAGAGTTCCTATTACACACACGGAACAAGCGTAGGAGTACATGGTTGAAAGGTATAGATGTGCAAGCGGACGGATCAAGTGCATTGGAATTTGGCCAAAAAAGAGAGCAACAGATGCTGAGTGTTCACATATAAGCTCCAGGAAGAGGAAGGGAGACCATTGTACGAAAAGGTGCACACCTAGGACGAACGTGTCTTATTCATTTTGTATCCATTTAATGGCGGCGATTGATCTCTCCAAGAAGTGTTCGAGCAAGAGGAGGAATGGAGCCATGGAAGGCATCCCAGGCGAGGGGATGCAAAACACCTCGACGAATAGGTGTTGCCATGCTAGGTGGGTGAGGCAGTTTGACAAACACTCCGATGAGGGGGTGTTGACCAATGCTCTGTGAAGGGGATGCGGGCTTCTCAGTGAAGGTGCAAGCCATATAGGTTTGACTATGGTGGTGCGACAAACAATGGTTAATGGCGGACAACGACACAGTAGACGGAGCAGTGTTCAGACGATGACACAGCAGACAAGCAATGGTCGTGGTAGTGCAGTCCCACCCATATGTGGTGAGGGGGTGATTGTTAGGTGTGGGTTCCACAGCATGTGGGTGGAGTGTGCACCACCCTTGACTAATGCTGCAAGACAAATTCAAAAAGTAGAAAGGAAGACAACGAAAATAATGAAAAGAAGAAAAGGTGTACGAGATTGTCGACCACTTTTCTCCTTCTCAACTGCATTGATTTCTTCTTCTTCGAAGGTATTGAATATTTCTTCCGTGCCGCAACAGATCATTGACCAATTGAGTCGGCGAAGTCTTGTTCAAATAGAGATGCACAGTGGGAGGAGTAGCTATAAATACCCCTTCAGGCAGAGGCTTTGAAGTACGTCGAGGGATATCGAGTATGCCGAACATGTGAGATGTCAAAGAGGTCCAGAAGGTCAGGTACTCCGGGCACTCCAATGGTGCTGAGTACACCGAGTATGTTGGGGATTTCCACCATGTTGAAGTAGGCGTCAAGAAGTGAGTTTAGTGTCGAGCCCAGTGGGGGGCGAGTCAGGGGAAGACAAGCCGATGTGGGCGAAATTTGTGATAGAGAAAATGAGAGATATAGTGTGAGGGAAAATTACCAGTGAGTCAAGGGAAACAGGTATGGCTTCGAGACTCGGGGATACTGGGTGAGCGGGGAAGCGAGTGTTGCTTCATGGCTCAGGTAGTAGTGTATGGTTTTGGGTATTTTGAGTGTCTCCTATTGTAATCTCTACCAATTGTATAGTGGATTTCTTTCTCGTCTGTGTGGACGTAGCCCTAAATTGGTTGGGTGAACCACCTTAATTGTTGTATCTCTTTGATTTGTATATTTTTGTGTGAGCGTTTCTAAGCTTCCGCATGTACGTGGATCTGGCAATCCTAACAACGAGGTTGCAAAGCTCCGCTGAAAAAACCCAACACAAACAAGGTAGACAAAAACCAACCAATAGTCATTGAAAAACAGTCGACTTTATGACAAAAATTGATTTAATTGGGAAAGAATCAATAGTTGTGTCTTATATGGATGGAAAGCTCTGCGAGTATGCTTTCTTTCCAATGAAATTAATGGAACTCGATCTAGAATTTTTTGGAGAGAGATAACTATTTTTGTAAAGTGCGATGAAGCTGCAGAACAGATAAGGCAAAATTTACAACAGCAAGCACTCAATAATGCTTAAGAAAACTCTTCACTTTCTTCTCAACAAATCTGTATATTTGGATTTGCTTTTCTCTACTACACACCCCTTCCATATGGCTAACTAGAAGTCACCAAGCTCCACTAATTGGAGAACACAGAGATGACAAAGAGTCATGTGTAGAGATTCAAAACGGGATAATTCTAATGAGCTAATACACTTAGCCCAACTAATACTAAAGACCATTAAATTGTTATTGAGATAATCAAATGGGACTCAAGCCAAATTAGGAGGGGCCTCACATGATCTAATTTCGTTTTCTATTGACTCGGCAATGTCCCATACCTGATACAACACCAAATAAACTGATGTACAGGTTATGCATTTAAATAATTGCTTGGCTAATTACATTTCTCATTCTTAAAACCAACTACAGAATTGTGTGTTAGCCATTGATTATGGTCTCTCTCTCTCTCTCTAGAAATATGTATATGTATGTACATGTATTGGGGCAAGCTTCCGTATATGTTGGATCTTCATAGCACCAACATAAATGATATTTTCATGCATAGTAATCTTAAAACAGCTTGACCATGCAATTAAGGTGAGAAAGTTTTAGGAATTACTAGAGAGACCGGGTGCTTCATTAAAAAGATATTAGTAAATCTAGTTTTTATTCTTTAGACTGAAGAATTCCTTCTGCCAACCCTGCTATGGACGGCTGAAAACTTCCGTGGATCTAGCAAATCACATGGGTTTTCGTTGACCCGTATCTATTGTTTATTGGTAACGTCTCTCTATATTCTAGCTTTAATGTCTCAATCTGGAGACCAACTCTCTATTATAAATCTCAAGAGGAAAAGTCTAATTGTGAGTCCCAAATTTGCAAGCTGATGGAAATGGAGAGTGATCTCAAGGTATTCACCCAAAACAAGAAGTCGTCTTGTAGCTCAACCAAATTCACCATACACCTCTCAATCTTGTTCCTAGTTCTCATTCTTTTCCACCTCCAGGCCTCCCCTCTCCCTTCCCTCTCTTCTCCCACTTCTGCTTCTTCATGGCCATTTCTCCATCAATGGAAGGGAGTAATTGGCACTAGCAACCAGTCTGGCACCTTGACTTCCAAGCTCATTGATTCAGTAACTTTCCTCCCTCTCAAAGACCTCAAACAAGCCGAAACTGCCATGACAGGCAACACCTGGTTCATGAGCACCTTAAACGATACTTACGAGGAAGGTGAAGCGGAGTATCTCTATTTCCCTTCACAGGCATCAAAAGGCCGGCTTCTCTGCATCAAGGGTAAAGACACTAGTGACGGCTCAAAGAACTCTTATGCCTTGGCATGGCCGGAAACTCTTCCAGACTCTGCCATTCTGATGAAGGGCCTAACATATTTATCAGACACTTACTTCAACCATGACAATCTATGGCACGGATTGTGTGCGATGGCCCCATTCGTCAGCTGGTCGATGAAGAATGGATGCTCAAAGCCGGCAAGGTGGGTACTGTTCCATTGGGGGGAGCTGAGGATAAAGATGGGATCATGGCTTCAGCAACTTATGCAAGCCAACTATGGAGATGATGTTAGAGTTGAGAGATTTGGAAGTGGGGATGCGCCTTACTGCTTCGAGAAGGCGCTTGTGATGAGGCATGATTTGGGGAGGATGGGGCCGGAAACAAAGCTGAAGGCTTTTGAGTTGCTGAGGTGCAAAGCTAGGGAGGTTTGTGGGTTGAAGACAATGGGGAGAGGGAAAGGGGTGAATGAAAGAGGTGTGGTTCCATTTATAAGACTGACTTTGCTGATGAGAAGAGGCTCCAGGTCGTTCAAGAATGGATCAGCAGTTACTGATATATTCGCAAAGGAGTGTTTAAGGGTGGAGGGATGCATTCTGAATGTAGTTCAGTCAGAAGATCTAAGCTTCTGTGATCAGGTCTGGGCTTAATTCCTTACCCTTCACTTGTTTTTTTTTTTTTTTTTTGTTTTTGTTTTTATAAATATTATTATATGTTTGTAACTTTCTAGAACTTCACCAGTAAACTACTCAATAATCAATTTTTTAATCGTAAGTCAAAGTCATCACACCATAACACCTGTGAACATAAAAATATTCCATGTTAGTTTTGCCATGACTATGGCCTTTCATCTAACCCTATAAGTTTGGTCCAGTTCAAAGCTCATCTCAGGATGCCTATGAATAAGAACAGAGCAATTGTTGAACTATATATCATCATTATTCTTATAACCCATACAAACAAGAAATGATTCGGTCCCTCGAAGTACCACATCACCTCTCATCCTCCTCTCTCCTCTCACAAACACATCCAAACACACCCCCCGGATCCACCTAGCAAGTGATGGAATCCAGTATTGGACCCACCGGATCCACCTAATAGGGGGAAGACCCAGTGTTTTGTGAGGGAGAAGGAGTGACCTGGTGCACTTGGAAGACCGAATAATTTTATTGGACCCACCGGATCCATTTAGTAGGGGTAAGATCCGGTGTTTTGTAAGAAAGAAGGAATGACCTGGTGCACTTTGGAAGACCGAATAAATTTTTTTTGCTGCTTGATCCATGAAAGAATTCAAAAGGCTACTTTGGATGTTGATAAAGAAGTATCCTATGGCCTCAGTAGAAAAGAAAGATAAACAATTCAGTTAATAGATGATGTCTATATATATATAGCTCTTCAACTGTTTGCTGCCTTGCATAAATTTCTAAGATGGCCATTACAAAGATTGCTAGAAACCATTGCAAACTCCTCCATGAAGTTCCCTCTGAAAACATAAAGAAGGGTACAATTACAGATCTGACTTGCTAATTACAACTGTGTGACCTTCATTCAGGTGAGAGTGATGACCAACACCGACATTGTTGCATCTCCTCACGGGGCACAGTTAACAAACATGCTCTTCATGGACCCGGGCAGCAGCGTAATGGAGTTCTTTCCCAAAGGATGGTTAGAACACGCCGGCATTGGCCAGTATGCTCACCACTGGATGGCAAACCTGTCGGGGATGAAGCACCAGGGCGCCTGGTGGGATCCAATTGGCCTGGAATGCCCGTTCCCTGAACAAGAACTAGAGTGCTTCCTATTTCACAAAGATGGCCAGGTCGGTCACAATGAAACATACTTTTCAGAGTGGGCCAGAAAGGTCCTTAACCAAGTGAGGATAAGCAAGGTAGAGCAAGCTTCCAAGAGCATTAATGTTGCCAGCTTAAGTGCCTGTGCATGCTAGGTACAGTTCATTACATGCAAGATAGACTCTTGTATTTCACGTATATGTAACTCTTTCTGCACAAGAAGAAGTGCAGTAGAACAATGGTTTTCAGATATGCCATTCCAGTACTCTAGGGTTTCGTGTAGAATATGTGTTGATGGGTTAGGGTTTCGTGAAGAAACTGAAATTAGATATTCCCTAATCGAGCTTCAAATTCTGGAATTTAGATATTCCAGTATTCTAGGCCCTGTAGATAATCAAGCTTCAAATTCTTGAAAGCCCCAAAACAGCCTCTAACAAGTCTACTTGAGATGGAAGAACATCAATAAAGGGACAATATTGGAGGATAGCAGGACTCCAGATACAAACTTTGTCTGAATAGTTCAGACTATCTAGGGCAACATCAAAGGGGAGCATTGTTTCACAGGGCAAAGGCAAAGCAATAACAAAGAAGCCAGACGTGAAAAAGAAGAAAACAAAATCAGCATCGATAAGAATGGATTGAACATAATTCCAAAGCAAATTTTCTGTGCATGAACTACTAATTTTCTGTGGAGGTCAATTTTTGCTCTTTAGATATAACAAGCATCAGAGATTTGAACACACTTTGATTAAAACCAACATAACTCGTATAAACAAACACACAGAAAATAGTTTTTTTTTTTGGTTGCACAAAGCAAGTGCCTGAGCATGCTAATTTGTGTTTATTTACCACTTCTTAAGCCAAAATTGCAAAAAAAAAAAAATAAAACAAAAAATCACATATGGATGGAAACTATAGAACTCACTACTCACAAAATAGACTGTCATACTTCACATAAGGTAATCCCCTCCCAGCGAGCAAAAAGCCCATAGGGAAGGCTAAGCTCTACAAAGAAACTGAAATTAGATCTTCCAAAAAGTCCAGTTGACTTCGTTGGGCTTCATTCAAGAAGATTCGGCTGCAGCAGATCACTGTCCTCATCTTCGTGAAAATTTGGACCAGAAGTAGACCACACTAAAACAAATAAGTGCAAAAAGAACCACGTGCATAATATTGTTTGATCCATGTTGGATGATACTCTTGTTCAATCTCCTCATGTTGTTCTTCACCCCTGCTTGAGCTTTAGTCAGTGTCATTTGCTGTTATGAACACGAAAATATAGTATTTTCAGAAAGTGGTAACTTCTTACAATGCGGAAGGCAGGCAAAGTGCAACTACCTTGATATGAATTATCAACATATCATAGAATATAAGCAAGAATCATTGTTCAATTCACCTTCAATATCACAAATAAATACAATGGGCCAACCAAAGTGTTAATTATTAGTTTGTGACAACTCTTGGAAGAAATTATTCTCTTACCAAAATGCAATTGTCTCCCTTAGCATTGTAAAACACCAGAAGTCCCTCTAGTTTTCATTTTTTCCTATTATGAACTGTAAAGAAGACAACACAATTTATATTGGCAAACAGCTAAAGACTCTTTATCTAAGTCTTTCCATAATGGTTCTACATAATCTAAACCAGTTAGTTATTTATTTATGGTAAAAAAATCATTTAATTCAAACATTCACGTTTCTGAGAAAGCTGTGCCAAATGTAACCTAGCACGAGCGAAGACTCCCACTGATAAACTCCTCTTCAATTGGCCCATCAAAGTGTTGATTGAACACAAACCCTAGTACAAAACGTAAGATAGCTGGTAAAGACCTAAAGTGTTCTCAACGATGAAAAGGCAAAACAATTATGGTATTTACTAGCTCCAAACTCCAATAAAGGAAACTTGAGTTAATTTGAATTTTATATACTACCTGGAAATTTTATGTCCCTCTCTTTTACAAATTGTAGCTGAAAGTTGAATCAGAAGGTCAAGAGTATGAACTACACAACCTTAAATCTTGACGTTGAGAAAATTTTAAATGCCAATTACCAAGTTATGCATAATATCTGATTAGTATTTCCCTCGTTTTCGTTTCCTTTCTTTTCCTCGTCTCTTCCCATTTCACAAGTGCGTATTGAACTCAATCTAGTAGCTGTTATTCAGCTAATTCACCGTTAAAGTAGTTGAGGATAAAAAAGAAGTGATGACTTGTTCACTCGTGCTGAAGTCATAAATCCAGATATTTTATCAGTAAATAATGTTCACTGAAAGTTAGTAACAAGAACCGATAAAAATTTCTCAAGCAAAGGGTTGTAACGTGGATGGTATACCAGCTGATTGAGAAAGTCATTTTGAAACTTCGCCTCTGATTCTATCTCTTGAGCTACCTGCAAGGGCATACTTGAATAAGAGCTCAGAAAACAGAACAATTAGAAGCAAACACATGGAGAACTATAGCAATTAAATGATAGCATTAAATCCATAGACATGCATAAACCAAGGCACATGAAGATGATGTAAATACTCCCAAGGGAGTTCCCACAAAACAGGAATATGAAAATAATGTTGTCCAAGAATGCACTAATCCACCACCCCAAAACATCTCCCCAAATACCAAATGATCCTGGCAACAACCACAACTCACCACAAATGGCAAAAACTGGAGCCAGTGGCTTGTCCCAGTGGTTTGGGGCCTTGTACAGCCTAGTCATGGTCTGGGGGGTTCAAAACACAGCAGTCCCTCCCCCTTCCCCTAATAAAAACAAACTCTTACCTAAAAAGAAGAAAAAAGAAAGAAAAAAAGTACAAAATGGCCAGGAGTAACAACTCCGATCTCAGGCTAAACACCGAAACAAACAAGTCAATTATGCCACCATCATCGTTCCGGTGCTGGCTAGACCTTTTTTTAGTATAAATCTGAAGAATTTCAATTTCCAACATTGTAGGCCCTATTGAGTATTGACCCCTCTTGCCTATTATTCTAGTTCAATCTCCATGATATGCAATTGTTTGTAGTTTTCATTGTTGACAAGCGTTGTGTACCAAGAAACAATTGTTGCAAGCCTCTACAAGTAAATTTTGCTATGACCTTTTTGTTAATGTCTAATATCACCTTCATCTTCTGTGAGTTTGTCTTTTCAAAAAATATTGTAATCTTCATTTGCCAAAAAAATCCTCCACAAAAGCAGGGACTGCACTTATATATGGAATATTTTAATTCTTGGAGACAATGGTCTGATAAATTATAAGCATATGTGTTGTTTGATTCATCTACAATATGAGCAGTGTGTGAGTTGGCCAATCCACGCTAGGATGAGCCAACAAATGGCACCTTGTATGTGACAACTTGGTAACTACTGCATCTGCAATATAATCTCCATGGAATCTGCTCTGCTAGAAAGACAAGCCCAACCAGAATGTGTTCAATGAATCAATACTAAGCCCAACAATAATTACAAAATCACTGGTTTTCCACTTTTTTCAATATTCTGTTTTTCTTTTTCCTTTGAGTGATCTGTCTCACATTTTTAATTTTTAAGTTTTTGTTGGTACATTGGAGGGTCAAAGCGCTGGGGGATTTGAAGGGTGAGTCACATTCATGACCTGAATCATGGGTGGCGGTGCCACCTAGGGTATCCCCTTGTCTCACATTTTAAAAAATTTCATATTATAAGTTTCATATTAATTATGTAGGATTATAAGTTTTGTCATATCAGTTGTAACCTTCCTTATTATTTAGGGGCCAACAGCCTGAAAATCATTCTTTTCTGTAAAATGATTCGAAGACTGTATTGACATGGTGACAATATAATAAGAGAAAGCAACTATATTACGCTTGAAAAGTTTTGCATAAAAAATATGTCTTGTTGTAAAGTACTCTACATCAAAGAAAATGGACCATAAATTGCATATCCTTTAAGTATTTGTTTACAACTAATATCCAACTTGTCTATAGCCTAACCAGAATTAACAACAGATATTAATAAATTTAAGTTCTATGAATCTCAGAGCTGGTCCCAACAAGACAACATTCGCAACGCATGCCTCCAACTCTATCAAGATACAACAATTAAAGTTTAAAAAGAAGAACTTACATTTCTCAGTTGTCTAACTTGTTTACGAAGACCCGTAATCTCATTGTCCAAGTCCCCATGCATCGGATCAATCCGTAATTGAATTTCATCAGAACTAGCGACTTGTCTCGTGCTAAGCCCTTCTCTGTATTCACAAAGGCAAATAACACAGAGAAATCTAACATTAGTGATGAACAAAAGGGAAATACAAAGTAAGTCTCAAACCTCCGTTTGGTTGGCGAGAAACCGTAAGAAAAAGAAACAAAAAATGAATCTCAATTAGATTACGGCTGAATTTGCAGAGAAAATACTCCAGTTTCTTTCTTCTTCTTCAAATAATGGAGAATCAAACAGAAAATAACAGAAAACAAATCAAAATCGAGCAAATGAAATCACTCGGGATTGAATTAATACCTCGATCTATACGGAGCGGCGCCATAGAAGTCACCGCCTCTATGCGAACTGGACGCCATTGGTGAAGAAGAATTGGAGACGATCAAGGTTTCGAATCACAAGAAGAAATAAAGGAATATAAACTGAAAGAAACCCTAAAAGGCCAAAACAATGAACCGTATCGAACCGTTCAAGTCAACAGAGATATTGAAATCAGATGGTGCAAACTGCAAATCATAAATAGATCATATGGTAATATGTTCTGGTCTGGCTCTTTCCGACGAGAGATCGTTTGGAACCAAATCCTGAATTGAATTTTACGACGGAAAAGATAGGTAAGAATATGTCCTTTATGTGTTTGGGCATAATTGGAATTAAAAAGGAAAGAATTCTATTTTTTATATTTAATTTGACGAGGAGTTGAAAAGCAATAAATTTTTTAGACAATAATACACCTCAATTAGATTATTCAATAAAAACTTATAAAAAAAAAAAAGAGAGGGCAACGTAGGTAATTATATTTTATTAAAATTTATTAATTCTCATTCCCTTGAAATTTAACAAATTTTCAAATAATTTCAAGATGGTATTCTTTTTTTCTCTTTCGTATCACACAAAATTAAATCTCATTTTAAATTACATCCATTTTAGAAATATAAAATTTTATTTTCAAATTCAAAATCCACCCAATTCTATTTTAAGTTTTTCAAACAAAAATGAATATAAGGGTAATTGTAACCTGCTTGTTTCGCTATACGCAGAATAATAATGCTGTCAATCGAATAGTTTCTAGTGATTTTCGAAATTTATTTTGACTCGAGAGGTAGTGGTTTAAAAGGTGACGGATTCACAAGTGGCAGTTGAGCATTATGGATAGACGGGCGCTAGCATCACGCACCGCTAATACACACCGCCTCAATCATTCCCACCAACTGCCTAATATTTAGGCGCCGCTTGATACGCGCTACTTGAGTCATGGCTCGCTAACTATCTAATGCTCAGGCACCCACTAACTATTTGATGCTCAAGTGCCGCCTGATGCGCATCACTTCAATCCTAGCCCATCAACTGCTTGATGCTCAAGCACCGCTTGATACTAGCATTTTTTTTATTGATATGTTTTTGTTTGGCCCATTGGCATTTCCACACGTGTAACACTTTTGGATTTTGTTATGTGCTCGTTAATTGGCTTGTTATTTCTACTAAAGTCCTTTTTGGGGCTTTATTATTATTTTTTAATTAAAAATTTTTCTTACTTCTGTAGGCCGTTAAATTATGCTTTTGATTTTTCCTTCATCAAATGTATAAAAACGTTATACACTACCTAACAAGTTACCTTACAAGCAAATACAGGCACCTAAAAAGTCTAATGCCGCGTCATGTGCGCATACACGGCTGCTGCGAGTTGCCGTCCTTGGTAACCTTAATCTCGTTTGTTTTTTCAGCCATTCTTTGGTTGTTAAATTTCTTACTCGATAGGTTATCAAACCAAAAAAAAGAAAAAAAAACAAAATTTCTCTTTTTTTAGTTCTCACATTTTTTTTTTCTTTCACCAGTGAAGACATGAATAAACTATAAATTTAAATGTTTTGAATTCAGACATAGTTTTGACCAAACCGAATAAGAGATTGGTCGGGATAGAAATAAGCTGACCTTAATACCTTTAGCGGCGTAACAAAAAAAAGAGTCCTACAACAATTTTTTTTGTTGTTGCCATTCTTCAGTTGTTAAATTCCTTACTCAATAGCCTCTACTCTATATAACTCAGATTTATCAAGAAAAAAGTAAAAAAAAAACAAATTTTTTATATTTTTTCTCTCATATTTTTTTTCTTTTCTTTTTCATCACTAGTAAAGATATGAATGAGTTGTAAATTGAAACTCTTTAACCTCAAGCATGGTTATGACTGAGTAAGATTAATCGAATTTCTAAGGATTGGCTTGATAGTCAAAACTTGAGACTTAGGTCTTGTTTTCTTTGCGGGATAAGATAAACAGTTTCAGGACTAAAAATTCTGGGACTCATTGTCCTTGAAATAATAGTCTCTTATAGTCTCATGTAATTCATTTGATTCGATGTAAAACAAACATGAAATAAAAGCAAGGATTAACCTGTTTGTTTTTGTTAGACTAGGATAAAGATAAGAAATGACTATGTTATGCGTCACAAACATGATTTAATATATAATAAAAACACTATACTAATAATAAATAATATTGTCAAAATATATATTAACATATATATATATATCAATATAAGTATAATTATAATATATAAATATGTATTATCAATATAACATTTATATATACATATATATACAAATATAATATTAACATATAACATATATTATATTATTAATTTAATGCTAATATATACTCTATTAATATATGTATAATTATGATATTAATATAAAGTTAATATACATAATAACATATTAAAACATATATATTATATTATATAATATTATGTTATATCATATTATGTTGTTATACATAATATAAAATAATATATGCAAGTTTAGATAAGTGGTATTTTGATCATTACATGCCTTATCTACACACACCTTATCTTAGGACTATTTGTCTCATTTTCGCCCTTAAGACTAAATAGTCTTACATATGTAGGATAAATAGTCTGATCTGAACTACTAGTTTAACAATTTTTTTTGCAACTAAACGTTTGATTATATAATACTATTAGTTCTATCTGGTCTAGTCCGACTTAGTCCTGCCAAGCAAACGAGACTTTAGGGGTTTGCTTCCTTTAAGGTCTCAGGTTTAAAACCTCTTCAGCTGGTATAAATTTTTTAAGGCCACTCCTAGGGCCTTTGGTCTCAGTTTTAATTGAGTTGAGCTCAAGTAATTTGAATTTTTAAGTGTATATAAACTTATCGAGTTGAATTCGAGCAAAGCACAAAAAATTAACGAGTTCTAAAATGTCTTTAAGTTTGGTTTATTTAAATAACAAGTTGATTTCAAATGAACTTTTAATGCAAATGAGTTTTTAACGAGCCAAGCTCAAGTAACTTAGTTTGTTTAATAGTCTTTGTGGGGGAGTAACCCCCGGCCCAACCCAACGGGTGAGGCCCAATCTGCTTGAATTAAAATTGGGGCTACCTGGGGCCCCAAATCAGTTATGAGGGAAGGCCAGCCCAAACTGCCGAGTTCCTCCAAGCGTAGCCCAGACAGCGAACAGTTTGCCCAAACCGCTAGCGGTCTTTGAGCATTAAATGCGGAGTTGACTTGCATTAAATGCACGAGCGGCTGCCCACACAAACGTCGACGTGCACGTCCGGTCAGCCGGAATCCTCCACGACGGTGCGCCAGACCCTACAGGAAGCCAGGCGGCGTCAATGATGATGCCTAACCAGCAGACCATGAGAGCCTGCTGATAGGCCAAGAAAAAACGCACTCCCTGAGGAACTCTATAAAAACCCGAGGAATCGAGAGCCAGGTATGGAGAATCAATCCCTGACATACACAACTTTCATTCATCCTTCTCGATTAAGTTTGCTAACTTAATCTTCGGAGTGTGATCGGCCCACTTAGGGTCGACCCATTATAACCCCTTTGTCTTGCAGGAAGAAGTTTGGACTCATCCACTTTGCGCTTGAGAGCTCGGCCCAGCCTTCCTGAGAAATCCCACCTACAATTGGCGCCGTCTGTGGGAAGGCTTAGAAATACCATGAGTCTAAACGATCGGAGACATAGGAAAGAAAACTACGACGGGAGAGGCTTCAGAGCCTCCTCCAGTGAAAACCAGACTAGTTCGGCGCACTGCCAATCTACACCAGTAGATCGGCAAAGGAGAATACTGAGGTCAGAGATACGAACGCCCGCTGAAAGCCACCAGGAGACACAAGAGGAAATGCGGAGGGATACGGGCTATGTCAGGGACAGAAACTTCCGCAGGAACCATCCTTGGAATCTGGCCCCGTCACCCTCCAGTGGGCGGGTCCCAAGCGAGGATACGCTCCGTGCAGCAGAGAGGGAAATTCGGCGGCGCGGAGAAGAGATAGCCTACCTCACCTCACAGGTGCGGGCAATGAAGGAGGCATTCTCTGCAGGGAATGGGCGTAGGAGAGATGGAACCCCAGATTGGGAGCAGGTTGTTGGCGCCAGCGACAAACCAGCACCACCGGTAAGAGGAAGTTACACCCCTAGTACCGCGCGTTGCGTCAACAGGCGCACGGGTCGGCGAAGGGACAGGAGCAAAACCCCGCCGCACGACAGTCCAGCGAAGGGAGATCGGCGGAAGGAAGACTGGGAAAAGTGGTACAATGAAAAGCAGGAGGATAGAGGGCAACAAACTAAGGAGCGCACAGCCCATGACCTGATGAGAAAGGCCCTTGACCAGATTGCCTCCATGCCATTCACTGAAGAGATTGAATCCCATCCAATTCCTCGAAAATTCACCCCACCAAAGTTCACCCTCTATGACGGGAAGTCCGACCCAATTAACCATGTTCGGCATTACAAACAGCTCATGGTAGTGTGGTGCAGTGACCAGATGCTGATGTGTCGGATTTTCCCCTCCAGCTTGGGAAGTGTGGCGTTACGGTGGTTCGACAAGTTGCCACTTAAATCCGTTTCTAACTGGAGGCAACTAGCTGAACTTTTCACAGCCCGTTTCATAGCAAATAGCCTACAGTCGAAGGAGGTTCATTTCTTGCTGACATTGCGAAAAGAGGAAGGAGAAGGATTGCGAGCATATGCCCGACGCTACTAGGAAGCTTATAACGAGATTGACGAGTGCAACGAGCAGTTAGCTGTAACTCAGTTCAAGATCGGCCTTCCCAGGGAGCATCGCTTACGACAATCCCTAATGAAGAAACCAGCCCTCAACATACAGGAACTGATGCTGAGGATTGAGCGCTATGCGCGGCTAGACGAGGACGTACCCCAGGGGGAGACAACCAAGGTCGGTGCTACAGCCGAAAAGACGAATAAGAAGGATGCCAAGAAGCCCCGATCAGAAGACATCGGCCGAGGAAAAAGAGTGACTGATGGGGTCTACACGGTCTTTAAAGACCCCATCTATAAAATATTGCCCCAGATCCGTGATAAGCCCTTCTTCAAGTGGCCACCAAAGCTGGGGGGAGATCCAGCAACTAGGGACCAGAAGAGGTTCTGTTCCTACCACCGTGAGAAGGGGCACAAGACGGAGCAGTGTCGGCATCTGAAAACCCATTTGGAAGACTTAGCCAAAGCAGGCCACCTTGACCAATTCATTGATCGGGAGAAGACTAAAGTTGAAGCCGAGCAACCACGAGTGCAGGAAGCAGCCCAGAAGGAACCAGAAGTAAGGCCAGTTCGGGTAATCAACGTGCTGCACGGTTCGGCCAAATCAGGAACTATCGACCCACATAGGTACCGAGCCGAGATGCAGAAGGCTGCACACCTGAGGGAAGTGATGCAGATACAACCACCCAGCAAGAAAGCCAAGGTCGGCAATGCCCATGCATCCATCTCATTCACCGACGAGGATCTCGCTGGAGTGCAGATCCCCCATAATGATGCCTTGGTTGTTACGTTAAGAATGGCGGACTGTGACGTTAGAAGATTGCTCATTGACCAAGGGAGTTTATCTGAAGTTATGTACTACAGCTTCTTCAAACAATTGGGGCTCGAAGAGTCTGACCTCCAACCGTCGCTTAACCCATTGGTCGGCTTCAGCTCGGACCCAGTCTGGCCCATGGGTAAAGTGACGATTCCTGTAACGGCTGGAGGGATCACATTACAAACCGAATTCCTGGTGGTTAACGTACCATCCCCCTACAATGCCATCATGGGACGAACCTGATTGCACCTCATGAAGGCCGTTCCCTCCACATACCATCAGCTGCTTCGATTTCCGACCCCGGCAGGAGTTGGCGAAATAAGGGGAGACCAGGTGACTGCCAAACGGTGTTTTCTAACAGCATGTGCGACCAAGACAAAATCTGAGAAAGTGCAGATGATGGAGTTGCATGAAGACACCCCCACCATGGATGATGTGGGACAGACGCCCGAGAATAAAGCTGTGGAGGAACTGAAGAAGATATACATAGATCGGCAAGGGGAAAAATACTTCGTCATCGGCACCTCTTTGTCCAAACAAGAGGAAAGATCCCTCGTCGAGTTACTGACAGACTTCCTGGAAGTATTCGCCTGGACCCCTTATGACATGCCTGGGATCGGCGCCGACGTCGCCTGTCATCGCCTTAATGTTAACCCAAATTGCCGACTTGTTATCCAAAAGGGGAGAAGGGCAGCTACCCAGCATGTGAACGCTGTCTTGGAGGAAACGGAGAAGCTTTTGGAAGCTGGAGCGATTCGAGAGATTAACTACCCAAGCTGGTTGTCAAACACCGTAGTAGTAAAAAAGAAGGACGGCAAATGGAGGGTCTGTGTAGACTTCACTGACCTCAACAGGTGTCACGGGGCGGCACTTGTGAGCAAGTTGAATGTCACAATGCCCCCGTGTGGCGCCCGCCAAGCTCAAGTCTCCACCGGTTGATTACAAGCAAAGCAATTTGATGGCACAATACAAGCATTTACATTGGAAATTGATGGAAAGAAATGCTCAAGAAATTAACAAAAGAGTACATTTTCATTGCTAAGAAGGTATTTACAATGCTTAGAAGATGAAAAACAAGTGCTTGGTTGATTACAAGAAAAGTGGTGGGGGAGGTTGTTGACATACATACCCCCCTTATAGTAGCATTTTTAGCCATTTACAAACTGACAAGTGAAAACATAGTGTGTGCCCGAGGAGTCATAACGGACTCTCTTTAATTCTACACTTGTCCAAAAATCCTAAACTCTAGGAATGGGAAAATACATCATAAACGCTATGTACATAAAAAAAACCTAGCTTGATTTGCCCTCCGAAGCTAGGAGAAATGCCATGCCAAAGATGCACCAAAAAGGTGTACTATGTGTAAATTTGGCATTGGTCCTTCATCGTCGCCACGGAGGGAATTACATCAAAAGGCTTGCTAGGACTTAAACTCCTACATATTTACAAGTGTTTGGACCCTAGGTTGTGCGGCAAAATATGGCCGGAACGTCCCTCAAACGCCAACGCACCGCTGCTGCCCGCTGCCTTGCCTGCTGCCTTGGCTGCCAGCTTGCTGCCATGGCTGCCACGTGGGGCAATTGGTGGCTGTCTTGGCTGCCATGTGGGGCATTTTTGGGGCTGCCTTGGGGCATCTCATGGGGCATAAATGGGGCTGTTTTGGGGCTGTTTTGAACAATGTTTGGGCATCGTTTGGGCAATGCTTGGGCATTGTTTTGGCCATCAAATGAGCACCATTTGGCCCGTCTTTGAAGCATATTGCCTTGTGCATTGGTTGAGCACCCCTTGGCCTATTATTGGAGCACCTTGGCACAAAGTTGGGCATCCGTCCTCCACCATCTTTGGCACACCTTGGGGCCTTAAGGCAAGTGCGAAGGCACTTGCGTGGGATGTCATGGGAAGCAAGGAAGCGACCCGTGACAACAGGGCATGCCCCAAAGATCCATTCCCCCTGCCCAAAATTGACCAGCTTGTGGATGCAACCGCCGGCTTCGGAAGGATGAGTTTCCTGGATGCCTACCGTGGATACCACCAGATCCCACTTCACCCCGACGACCAAGAGAAAACGGCCTTCATCACTCCAAGGGATATTTACTGCTATAGAGTTATGCCTTTTGGCCTGAAGAACGCCGGAGCCACGTATCAGCGACTGGTCACAAAGATGTTCAAGACGCAGCTCGGCAGAACTGTCGAGGTCTACATCGATGACATGGTGGTAAAAAGCAAACTGAGCGACACCCACTTGACGGACCTAAAGGAGGTACTCTGTATCCTGAAAGACTACAAAATGCGGCTGAACGCTTCAAAATGTGTCTTCGGGGTCGGCTCAGGCAAGTTCCTGGGGTTCCTGGTCACGCATCGGGGTATTGAAATGGACCCCCGGCAGATTAGTGCAATTCAGAGCATTCACGCTCCAAAGAATGCCAAAGAGGTTCAGAGATTGACAGGAATGGCTGCTGCACTCAACAGATTCATCAGCCGTTCATCGGACAGGTGCCGACCCTTCTTCCAGCTCCTAAAGAAACAGGAACGGTTCGAGTGGACCCCTGAGTGTGACTCTGCCCTTGCCGATCTAAAAAACTACCTAACCAAACCACCCCTGCTCTCCACGCCTGTCCAGCATGAGGAGCTCTTCCTCTACCTTGCAGTGTCAGACCATGCAGTCAGCGCGGTCCTACTCAGGCAAGAAAATCGGCAACAATTCCCAGTCTATTACATCAGCAAAACCCTTCTTGGAGCTGAGAGCAGGTATCTACCCCTCGAAAAGCTGACACTCGCACTGGTAGTAGCATCCCGAAAGTTGGTGCATTACTTCAGATCTCACACCATTAACGTCCTCACCAACCACCAGCTCAAACCTCTTCTAAGGAAAGCCGACTTCTCAGGAAGAATTGCAAAATGGGCCGTGGAGTTAGGGGAGTTTGACATCAAGTTCCAACCTAGATCGGCAGTAAAGGGGCAGGTTCTTGCAGATTTTATCGCCTAGTTCTCTGTCGAGATGGTACTAGACGCAGAACAGACCCCAGCAACTGGCCAACCGCAACGCGAACTCCCCCTGGACTTTTGGGAACAATCTGATCATTGGAAACTCTACGTGGACGGAGCTTCTAATGACCGGGGGGCAGGATCAGGCATCGTACTCGTTACACCAGATGGTCTAACCATCGAGCAAGCTATCAAGCTGGAGTTCACTGCCTCCAACAATGAGTCAGAATACGAGGCCTTGCTCGCCGGAATACGTCGAGCCATTGAGCTTCGAATTCCTGAAATCGTCATATATTCAGACTCCATACTTGTCGTAAATCAAATCACAGGGGAATACGTCGCGAAGAACGACAGAATGACGCTATACCTAGTAAAGGCCAAGGAACTGCTCGGCCAATTTAAAAGTTACAAGCTTCGACAGATTAGCCGAGATAACAACTCACATGCGGATGCCTTGGCGACCCTGGCCACGGCTCTGAAATCTGGTTCGAGAAGGACGATCAACGTGGAAACCCTTGCCAAACCCAGCATTTTCCGCGAGGAGGAGGAAGCCTTAACAGCAGAGAAGCTGGGACCATCATGGATGGACCCAATCATTTCTTACCTTGACACAGACAAGCTGCCAGACGATAAGGCTGAAGCTCGGCGAATCAAGCATGCATCTCTCAGGTATTGGCTATCGCCAGGTAAGGAACTTTACAGACGTTCCTTCACAGGTCCTTATTTGCACTGTGTCCATCCGGACCAAGTACAGAGCGTCTTGTTCGAAATCCATGAAGGGATATGTGGAAGTCATGTCGGCGGAAGATCGATAGCACACCGAGCCATATCACAGGGATACTGGTGGCCTTACATGCAGAAGGATGCAGCCCAGTACGTCCTGAAGTGCGACAAGTGTCAGAGGTTTTCCCCCATTATCCACCAGCCAGCCGAAGATCTTGCTACTATCACCAGTCCGTGGCCTTTCGCTTAGTGGGGACTGGACATTGTCGGACCTTTGCCTCGGGCTCTGGGCAACAAAAGGTTTCTCATCATGGCCACCGATTACTTTACCAAATGGGTAGAAGCGGAACCTTTGTCAAACATCAGGGAAATTGATGCCAAAAGGTTCGTATGGAAAAGCATTGTCACCAAATTCGGGTTGCCCCGTGCCATTGTATCAGATAATGGCACCCAGTTCGATGGTAACATCTTTAGATCATTTTGCGAAGGATTGGGGATCAGAAATTATTACTCAACACCAGCCTACCCCCAATGCAACGGACAAGCCGAAATTTCAAATAAAACCATGCTTAACAGAGTCAAGAAGTGTCTTGAAAAAGCCAAGGGGAAGTGGACAGAAGAGCTACCCAATGTCTTGTGGTCTTACAGAACAACCCCAAGGAGGTCCACAGGTGAAACGCCGTTCTCCTTGGCATACGGGGTGGAGGCAGTCATCCCCCTGGAGATCGGACTACCAACTATCAGATCGGCAGCTTTTGACACCGGTGTTAATGACCAAACGGTTGCAAGAGATCTGGATCTTGTCAAAGAAAGAAGGGAAACCGCCTTGATCAGGCTCACAGAGTATGAGTGACAGCTTAAACGCTCTTACAACAAGCGGGTCCGCCTAAGAAACTTCGCTCCAGGAGATCTGGTTTTACGAAAAGTATTGGGGGCAACCAAGAAGACGGCAGATGGAAAGCTCGGCCCAAATTGGGAAGGCCCCTACAGGGTCACATCCCAGGTTGGCATCGGCGCATACAGACTGGAGACCGTCGAAGAAGGGCGACCGTTGCCGCGACCATGGAATGCGACCAACTTGAGGAAATTCTACCAGTGATATCAAAACCCCAGACACTATAACAGTCCATGAAATGTATAAAGCTCAGCTGAAGTATCAATGAAAATGAAGTTATTCAAATGACTCTACTGCGCAAAACAAAAACCAAGTGTAAAAACTTGGTCCTGTCCAAGTTGGGCAGGTCGGCCAAGGAAGGCCAAAACGAAAACCAAGTGTAAAAACTTGGTCCTGTCCAAGTTGGACAGGTTGGCCAAAGAAGGCCAAAACGAAAACCAAGTGTAAAAACTTGGTTCTGTCCAAGTTGGGCAGGTCAACCAAAGAAGGCCAAAACAAAAACCAAGTGTAAAAACTTAGTCCTGTCCAAGTTGGGCAGGTCGGCCAAAGAAGGCCAAAACAAAAACCAAGTGTAAAAACTTGGTCCTGTCCAAGTTGGGCAGGTCGGCCAAAAAAGGCCAAAACAAAAACCAAGTGTAAAAACTTGGTCCTGTCCAAGTTGGGCAGGTCGGCCAAAGAAGGCCAAAACGAAAGCCGACTGTCAATCCTGTCCAAAATTGGACAGATCGGCCAAAAAAGGCTAAAGAAAGAAATTAAGACTAAGCGACAAAATCAGATAAAGGAGATTCAGTAGTAAGCGACAAATGAGTTTTTCTCATTAAAAGGCATTGATGGCTACAAAAATGGAGAAAGAGAAAGAAAAGCTATGCCGACTTCTCCCCCGGCTCTGCAGTTACCCCTGGCGAAATCTCTACCACATCCTCCGGGGGTACAACTGCGGTCTTCAAACTTTCAAGCCTCTCCTTCTTAGCAGCAGCTGCTTCAGCCGCGTCTTTTAACCTAAGCTCCCGTGCGTATTGGGCATTGGCCAGGACTTTCTTCGGGCAGACGACGCCGTCCTCAGTAGTATCAAAGTAGTCCGGGCAAAGACCCCACACGTCGGAGGCCTTATCCAGCTCTGCCACAACAAGGGCACCATTCCAACCCTGTCGGAATATGGTGCGACTGAGGTCCATCATATCTTGAGCCAAATTCTTGGCTCCCCTCTCTTCACCCCGCTTCAATATAGCTTCTTCCTCCATCTTTAGCTTGGCCACCTCAGCCTTAAGGGTCTCCACCTCCTCATTAGCATTGTGCAGATCCACGGACTGCACATCAAACTTTTTCTCGAGGTCGGCGAGATCCCTGTCCCTCTTTTCAAAGTCGGCCTTCGTCAGCAAAAGCTCGGCGGAAGCCTGCTCGGCTTGTTTTCTGAAGGTAATCCGCTCCTTATTTGCTTCAATCCACTCGAGCTTCAAACGCCCGTGCTCTTCAATGAGTTGCTGGTGAACCTCGGCAAGCTTTTGGAAGCGCGTCATCGCCTCCAAGGAGTTTAGACAGCCCTACATAAATCGAAGAAGGTCGTTGTTAGGGCAAGTGTCTAAAAAGACTGTAGTCATAAAAAAATCAGAGCTGACTTACCAGTATCGAGTCGTGAAAAGCGCCCATGAAAACAGCTGAGTCGCTTGCTTCGCCCAGCTTCGCCATGTCCTTTTTCTGAAGGACGCTCTTCATAACGCCAAACGCAACCTCGGGCTGGTCGATCATAGAATCCGCTGTCGTCATAGGACGGCCGAGAATGTCCGGAGTGATGGTCACAGTCTCGCCGACCTCATCCATCGTGGCTTTGCCTTTCTACTTTTTGGGCATTGAAGTCGAAGTGACATCGGGTCTCCTCTTTCTGTGTTGCCTTGTCTCCGGCCGCTGTTGCACGGGAGGGGCCTCCTCCACGGGAGTAACCGCCAGCTCGGCCGGAGGGTTTTCGGCGGGAGTAGGTGTGGCCGACTTCAGCGGCTGCCCCGCAAGGGCAAACATCTGTTCCTTCAGGCTCATGCCATCCATTTCTTCTTGCGATGTGCTCGAATCACTCGTTCCGATTGGAATCACAACTCGGCGGTTGGGCGCAGTGTATGGTGACGAAGTGGATGCCGAACTGTGTGACTTGGTTCGCTCTTCTTGCCGTTCTTCACCAGGCGATGCAGATGGTGGAGCAACCGCAACTGTCACGCCTGTAGGGATGCGCGCCCTCTCGATCGCTATGCCAGTAGGGATTTCCTCAAAGTCCCTTTCGGCACCTTCGTCCGCCAACCTTGCTAGTACACTCTGGGGGACCCCAGTCTCGGCAGTAAAAGTCGAGTATCGCAGTGGATAGGAGAGCAAGATATGTGTTGCCCGAGCTATGTATCTTAGCCGACCTTCACCAACGTAGTTCAAGACCTTGTGGAGGTCGTCAGAGTTAACCAACCAGTCACGAGCTTTCGACCGCTTCCTTGTGTCTGCAAAAAGTTCGAGAGTTAGTATAGAAGCGAACTGAAACTTAAAATGACGCACAGTGCGAGAGATCGGCTTCAAACCTAGTTCGACGGGCACTCTAGGGCATCGAATCGCCGGTCTATCCTTCTCGGGGATGTTGCCGAACTCCCATGGACCGGTTACCCAGACCCTAACGTCGTCGACGCCCTTCCCTGAGGAAGGCAGACACTTCACTAACTCTTAGGACTTCTTTACTACACGGAGGTAAACCTTGTTACTACCTCCGACTTTACAAAGAGTGTAGCAGTAGTCCAGTTCGGCAAGGCCCAAGTTCACCCTCAAGCGCCGATTTATTTCTAGCATACCAAAGAAGATTCTATATACGTTCGACGCCAACTGGGAGGGCGACACCTTATTTTTTACTATGAATTTATGAAGAAGAGGGTGGAGGGGAAACCTAAGCCCCCCTTCTACGATAGCAATGACTGGGAACGGCACCCCTTTCTCGGTCTCCCCCATGCGATAGTCCTCGGAATCGACCAACTCTAAGCCGATTTCATCCGGGACTTTAAACCTAGCCCTAAACGCCGCAAGGGCCGACGGACCATCTAACATTTTTCGAAGACGGGATGCCATCAGGGGACAACCGTCAAGACACAAGACGCAATGAAGAACAGAGGAGTCGCGGGCTCAAAAGACACTTACAGTGGTGGGTGCCGAAACAGCTGACGCACACGCTATTCAGAGGGTAAAGGAAAGAGATCAAGTGTCTCCCAACTGATTAGGGTGTCGGCCTTTTATACACGCCAGAGCCGTCGGTTCGTGCACAGTAAACCGACGTTAATCATGACGCTCTGCCGAAGCGTCACGTCGGCCGTCGATTTAATAATGCCCCACCATTGAATTTTTTAAAATCCTTGCCATTTACGTGGCCGGGTGACCGTTACATCCCTTGGCCGTTTCAGAATCTCAAACGACACAATGGCTGGGGGGCAATTGTGGGGGAGTAACCCCCGGCCCAACCCAACGGGTGAGGCCCAATCTGCTCGAATTAAAATTGGGGCTACTTGGGGGCCCAAATCAGTTATGAGGGAAGGCCAGCCCAAACTGCCGAGTTCCTCCAAGCGTAGCCCAGACAGCGAACAGTTTGCCCAAACCGCTAGCGGTCTTTGAGCGTTAAATGCGGAGTTGACTTGCATTAAATGCACGAGCGGCTGCCCACACAAACGTCGACGTGCACGTCCGGTCAGTCGGAATCCTCCACGACGGTGCGCCAGACCCTACAGGAAGCCAGGCGGCATCAATGATGATGCCTAACCAGCAGACCATGAGAGCCTGCTGATAGGCCAAGAAAAAACGCACTCCCTGAGGAACTCTATAAAAACCCGAGGAATCGAGAGCCAGGTATGGAGAATCAATCCCTGACATACACAACTTTCATTCATCCTTCTCGATTAAGTTTGCTAACTTAATCTTCGGAGTGTGATCGGCCCACTTAGGGTCGACCCATTCTAATCCCTTTGTCTTGCAGGAAGAAGTTTGGACTCATCCACTTTGCGCTTGAGAGCTCGGGCCAGTCTTCCTGAGAAATCCCATCTACAGTCTTAGACAGTAACACTACACAAGTTTTAATATTAATCGAGGTACGTGCAAATTGATTCGGACCAAACACCTCTAATGACGTAACTAAAAAAAAAAAAAAAAACTCTGTTACAATAGTCGCGAGTATAGTCTGGTAGCATTTTTCAAACAAAAAATAAAATAAAATCTTTACTCGGGCAATCGAATGCGGTTGGGTACCACGTGGTTGGAAAAACAGAGTCAAACCATTGTGCGTTCCTATTGTGTCAACGCACATGAAACTTCATCGCTCTCTCCACCTTCGATTTCTTAAAAATAAAAAAAGTCCCCCATACCTCAGCACCTACGTTTAGTTCGCCTGGTCGCAACGCTACACGTTACGAACCTTCCATCACTGGTTTCACAAATCGCAAGGGAGAGAAAAAAAAAAAAAATCAGACGGGACACTCGCGTCAATAAGTACCCTCTGCAGATCTTGCGGAACTGACATAACAGACACACACGGAGAGAGAGAGACTCGTTGCAATAGAACGTTAGTGTGAAGATGGGAAATGAAGAGCAAAATCAAATGGAGAGGAAGCCCAGGTTTCTGTGCCTTCACGGCTTCAGAACCAGCGGCGAGATTCTCAAGAAACAGGTCGACAAGTGGCCCCAATCGGTGCTCGATAAGCTCGATCTCGTCTTCCTCGATGCACCCTTCCCTTCCCAAGGCAAATCCGACGTCGAAGGGATCTTCGACCCTCCCTATTTCGAATGGTTCCAATTCAACAAGGTCAATTTTCAATAATACTTGTGTTCGTAATCTGAATTTTCTATATGCGGAATGTGCGTGTAAATATGAGATTGATTATCTTCTTTTTAATTTCCAGGAATTTACAGAGTACACCAATTTTGGTGAGTGTCTTGCATATATAGAGGATTGCATGATAAAGCATGGACCAATCGACGGTCTTCTTGGTTTCTCTCAGGTACTTTTTCAGTTTATTTAATCTTCATTTGGTTTCTTCTTCTTCTTCGTTTTGATTTATAATAATGCCTAATGTTGTGGAGCTGTTCATGAACAATTCAGGGTGCCATTTTATCGGCTGCGTTGCCAGGACTGCAAGAAAAGGTACTCAAACGACAAATTTGTTCGATCTTTTTTTGTTAATTATTATTTTTGGATTTAATTAATTGGTGGGTGTGGTGGTGTTTTGCTTTGCAGGGTGTGGCTCTGACCAAGGTACCCAAAATAAAATTTTTGATAATAATTGGAGGGGCAAAGCTGCTGGAGCCGTCGCTGGCCGAGAAGGCATATTCGTCCCCAATCCAATGCCCGTCCGTCCACTTTTTAGGTATTTCCATCGATTCATTTGTTTTTATTGACTGTCATTGGCTGATACTTCTATGAAGCTGAGGTCAAGTAGCCTAATTAGTTGTCCTTTTAATTTTAGAAAAAAAATTGCAATAAAAAAGAAAATTCTTATATAGGCAGTCCTAGCTCTGACGTGTTTCTCCGACAAAGAAATTTCAAAATAGTCAAGCGTAGACAAGTCGGTGGGCGTGTTCAATTCATGATTCGTGCTAAGTTTTTTTTTTTTTTTTTTTGCTGAGGTTGTGCTAAGTAACCTATACGCAATTCCTTTGGCTTTGCATTTTTGGGGAAAATGGTTTCATCTGAACCAGAAAATAACCATTTTTCAGAGAGCTGCATAAGCATTTTTACGGGCTTGTTTTCTAGTAAAGGATAATCTGTCAAGTATGTCTACTCTACTTTCACTTCTGAACCACAAGTACATGATAACTTATGTTCAAGCATCACACAAGCTTTTTATTTTTTTGTTTTACCCTTTAGGTTTCTACATTTGATTTCCCTCCTCATTGCAATTCTTCAATTCCAACCTTCTTTTGCTGGTTGTTATACTGCTTTTGGGATTGAGATAGTTTGGCTCAAGGGAGAAAATTTTTGGGGGATGTCCTGTGTTGATCCACCAATTCATAAAGCATAACACTTAATAAGTTGAGATAAAATGCTGATTTCCATTTCATGTTGTTTGCTACATTAAATATTTTCTCCACCCACTGTTTGTTGCAGGAGAAACGGATTTCCTAAAGCAATATGGGATTAAACTCTTGGAATCAGTTGTAGATCCTTTGGTGATTAATCATCCCAAGGGGCACACAGTACCAAGACTTGGTAATGTTCTGAGTCACTGAACTCCCAATCCTCCTCTCTCTCAACCCTATAGTGGGTATAAATTTATAGCTTGAAATACTCATCTGTCTCCATTTCTTACAGATGAGAAAGGTTTGCCGATCATGCTGAGCTTCGTTGAACGGATTCAAAAGGCAGTCACCATGAAGGAAGAACAAACATTATGCTCAGAGGAGGCTCTCCACTAACATAATAGCAGAAAACTTTTATTTTTTAACATCACAAATTATTTAAACTTGTATTTCTACTGTATCAGTGAATATGGTGCTAATTAAGTACTAATGAAAATAGATGCTTGGTTCGAGTTATGTTTCATTGCCATAGGATCTGAATGTCAGTGGTTTTCGTTTTCTGCTGCATCCATACTTATATGGAATGCTATGGTTAAAAAACCCGAAAGACAATTACCATCATCTTATAAACAAGCAGCTTCTGCAATTTTATTTTCTGCTTGTCATTCATATTCCTGCCATTCTCAGTGGTCATATTTGATAAGAACTTTCATGCTTGTAATGAAGGGTATTACTTGGAAGCCTCTGAAATGTTTGTTCAAACTGGGTAATGTACTTTCACTATGGGGCTTTGGTTCCAATTTGACAATTTAGGAGTGGCTATCCAAGGTCAGGTTTTTAAAAGGTGTACCACATGCCAAAATTTAGGATGGGGAAACATCATACGGAATAAATAGGATCCCCTCCCAGCCCCACTTGGAGCTGAGTATCATTACCAGGGAGAAATGTTGAACAGATAAATGCTTGGTCTGAAGTTCGATTCTCCTATGACAATGATTATCTATGCAATGTATGAATTTTGCGTTTGTGTAGATAATGACTTTGCACAGCTCAAGAGAATAGTCACTCAAAGGTTTAGATACTGTGATAAAAACTTTTTTTTTGAATAGATAGCTATGGAGATACAACTGTTTTTACCTATGGATTAGCAGTGCAATATTTCAAGTAAATGTAGCAAAATTATATGGATTTAGCAATCTAAATAACAGTAACTGGCTTGAAATTTAACAATTTGACAGCCACACTAAATTACTTTTTCCAAATGTGCACGTTTAAATAACATTATGTTACTAGTGATTTAAGAACTTATTTCTCAAATCAAGTATTTTTTTTTTGGTCCCTTCATCTGTCAAATACGGTGAGAATTTGTTTGGATCAGTTCACACGTAACTCGAATAGATTAAAAAACAAAAAAAAGACATTTTGTGTGTGTGGAATACAATGGGCCTACAAAACCATATGTAAATGCTTCATTGTTAAAGAGCTCAGCTGTCCCAGTGAAGATAAAAGGGCATCATTTGCAAAATTCAGCTTCACAAAAGAGAGAGAGAGAGAGAGCATAGCAGACATGCAAATCAAGAGAATCCCCCAGAATGAGTTCTCTGATACGCAAAGGCAAAACAATGACATGCCTTCTCACCCAATTACTTCTACTCCCTTCTAGCGCTTCTCTTATCAACAACCCCAACTTCAAATCCCCTCGCTCTCTCCACGTCTCTTCTCCTCGTCTCCTATCGGTACTCCCAATCTCTCTCTCTCTCTCTCTCTCTCTCTCTCTATTTATATGTATATGCGTTTCTAGTGCCTAAATAACTAAGGTAACTACGAAGCGACTGTTAATTGTAGGGTTTGTTCGGTCCATATTCGAGGTCTGCATTTCGTGGGTTTTGTTCGGGCTCCTCTGAAGTGCGAGGGATGGCCAATAGACCGGTTTCGTCAGTTCAGAGCTTGCAGAGTTCGGAGTCTATCTCGTATCTGTCTCAGAGAGAAGCAGCTGAGATCGATGAGATCCTCATGGGCCCTCTTGGATTCAGTGTCGATCAGTTAATGGTCAGTTTTAAATTTTTTCTATTTATTTTCTTATTCACGCTGCGTTTCAAGCTATTTAGTTTTTTCTATGCAATTCTCAAGGTTTTCCCAATAATTACTGAATTGTTGTGAGGATTCTTGGTGTCATTGTATTTGTAGGAATTGGCCGGTTTGAGTGTTGCTACTGCAATTGCGGAGGTAAGTTTTTGGGCTGCCTTCCTTTTAATGTTTGGTTTCTGTAGTTTTCCCTTCAATTAAGTCCTGCATTTATACACAATAATATAAGAAATTGTCCAGTTCTTTCGATGTCTATTTTGGGTATTAATCAATCATGTCCCCTTGTGTTGATCTGTAATGTGGTGTTTTATGTAACATCTGAATTTGGTTTGTTGTTTATGCGGCACCTAGCTAGCAACTAAGTGTCCTTGTTTGAAATAGGATCGTTATATGAGTATTACTATTACGTTTTGGATCAGTGCAAGAATGGTTGCAAAACACACAGACCTTACCCTGCTATAGTGCTGTAGATTATGTTTATGTCCTTTAGATGGCAATTACCTTGATTTGTGAGACCACACTGGTATCTTGTTATAAATTCAGACGTGATGATGCTCTACGAACGTCACTTGTTCACAACTCTTTTGTTTTCACGATATTATCTTATTGTCTGGTGTGATGTCTTGGCCTCTGATGTCATCTATTGGGAATTCTTTCTCCTTTTGTTGTCTAATTAAGTTTTGTTGTATGCTTGTGAGCTCTTCAATGTATTGCTGAGACATTCTATGAACCATGACTGTTGCTGATGATATAATTTGAGCCTATGTTACTTGGACTCGGGTACGGGTGTCGGGTGTGGGTATGTGTTCAGGTGTCGGATTCATCTAATTCTCATGTCTCAGACACTGCTAAATTTCATATTTCTAAAATACGTATTTTGCTTTTTAAAGGTAAAGCAGTATTTACAAATTAAAATATAGTATTTCATGCATAAAATGGAAGCCCTATGCTTAGTTCCATAGTAAATTCAATTACTTATACATACTTGTTAGATGCATGTTCAAGTAACATAAATTTGCACTAACCCTTTTCAAGTTTTTTAGCGACTTCACATATCTCTGTAGGTGTAGAATGGTCAAGTTGTAGGACCAGCCTTGATAGGTTTACCAACATGACCGAGATAATGGTGCCTCTCTAAAGTGATTTTAGGTCTAATGTATGCATTCATAGAAAATGAGATCTAGGGCAAATTCATTAAGTGCTTGTTCTTCTTTTTGTTTAATGGCATGTGTCTTCCACTATGGTGTCATCTTTTTTTTATATGTAAATAAGAATTTTAATTCAAAATGAAGGCATAAATATGGGGCACCGTCTCTATACACACAGGATGTATATGTAGAAAACTATACCCCTACCCTCAAATTAAGATGATCTCTCATAAAATCTATTAACATTTAAGAAGGTTCATAATAATTCCCTAACACCCAAAACTGAAAACGTGTGTAACAAGATACAAAAAACTGCTGAGTCATACTAGAGCCAAATCCACCAAAAATCAAACCTCTTTCCTTTTTCTGCTCACTTTAGCTCCTCTCCATAATGCAACAACCCTGCCACCAACCTAGGGAAAAAGGATCAATGACCATGATCTTTTGCCACCAAGCAATTAATGAAGATATAGTTGATGGATTCCCCATCACGCTGGCACATGCAACACCAATTCACATTAACTCAATGTTGTTACAAAAATCTGTCGGAGTCTTTCAATTTTATCAACAAGAACATCCTTTATAACAAGGATGCTGCTTGGCCATGTCTGAGGTGTTAAACTCATCCTCTTTTTGGACTGAATCAAGACGTGCAACATGGAGAGTAACAAGACAAGAAAGGACAAAACGAGGAATGGATACTTTCATGGGGACTTAAAGCTAGCACTACGTGAGGACTAGATGGGAGAAATCTTCTGTTGTAGTTGAGGTGGTGATTTGAGGTGCATGGGCTCCCAAACTGAGAATCATTGTAATTTTAATAGGACTAGATTTGTACTTTTATGGCAACAGATTTTACTCCTGCATCATTGTGGACCTTGAGGCTGGGAGATTAGTGTTGTGGAGTAGAGAACCTTGAGGCTGAATCTTAAGCATAGCACAGGTTGTTGGGAGGTATAGTGGTTTAGTTTTGTCCTTTTTCTCTACAAATATCTCTGGGGGCTTATGGTCATTGGCGGACGAAGGAGGAGGCCAAATTTTGGAAAATTATCTTTATATCCTGTAGATTTTTGAATATTTAGAATACAATGTAGTGTGTTGGCCCCCCCAAAGTTTCTAAATTTCACTTCACCCTTGTAGATGTTTGAATATTTAGGATATAACATAGTATACTGGCCCGTCGAAAGCTTTTAAATTTTACTTCATCATCATAGATTTTTGAATATTTAGAATACTATATAATGTATTGATCCTCCAAAAATAAAATTTTTTTTCCTTAACCTTCCTTTCACCAAAAACATTTTTCTTGGCCCCCCCTCAACCGAAATCCTAGGTCTGGCACGGCTTATGGTTCATAATTTTCTAAGCAAAAAAAATTACTTTTTGGAAAATTGAAGGACCGGGTTCAAGTTGTATGATGCTTTCTCTTTTACTAATCTTTCGACAGGTCTACAAATCAAATGAGTATAATCGTGTTCTTGCCATTTGTGGTCCTGGGAACAATGGTGGTGATGGTCTTGTAGCTGCTCGTCATCTACATCACTTTGGATATAGACCTTTTGTTTGTTATCCAAAGCGTACTCCAAAACCCCTTTATGATGGTCTGGTTACTCAGGTATGGCAATGGGACTCAGGTTGAAATATTGATGAAATATTATTATATATTTTTCTGCAGACCTTATTTTTTGTAGTGATTTTGTAGCTGGAATCATTGTCAGTTCCTTTCGTGTCGGTGGAAGATCTGCCCATGGACTTATCAAATCACTTTGATATTCTAGTAGATGCAATGTTTGGATTTTCATTTCATGGTAACTTCTTCTATACCAGTTTCTGAGAACCTGGATCTGCCTTTCCTTCTCTCTCTCTCTCTCTCTCTCTCATTTTTTTGGGGTTTTATTTTTTTTTTTGCGTTTTTTTTTGGTGGTTGGGGGGGGGGGGAGGGGGGGGGGGGATTAGAAGACTTTAGTGATTTTCCCTATATTTGCTTATCATACCGCTGTAAAGAAGTTCACTAACAAGTTTGAGAAAGAATTCAGTCGTCTTTAAAAGGTATTAATAGGAATATATGACATTATGTCCTAGAATTGTATGAGTGACAATAGTTTTATTATGTCTTTCCTAGTCATACTTGTCATAAAAATCATATCCTTCTTCCTTCCCAATCATATCATTAGCAACTAGGGGCCGTTTTGTCATTTCTACCTATTAAAGCATGTCTTCACCAAAGTTCAGGCACCGATCTCGTCATAGGATCATAATAATCTTCATCATTTTCAGCATTCGAAGTTTTATACAGTCTTCAGCTCATGCTCACTTCCTCAGTGTGGCCCTAGTGTGATGCTTTCTAATTTGTTCAACTCTAAACATTCTCTCTCAGTTCTTTTCTCTTGATCCCTTTTGGGGCTATCTTTGGTGCTTCCAAATTTATTCATTTCTTGTCTATCATTGTTTGTAGTTTTTTGTAATATACGTGTAAGATTATCTGTTTACTATGTTGATCTTATTCTCAGATGGACTTTATTGAGAAAAGAATTCAGTACTTTTACAAAAAGGAAAGGTTTTGGAGATGTTCCTGTCTTATCCGTGTAAATATGTGGTGGAAAATGCTATTGCAAGTACAAAAGCAGGCTATAATGAAAGCTGTAGTCACTTTTGTCCAGTTGCTGGAAGTTAAACCCATTCTTAGAAAGTCATTTTATTGACATTGTAGTTTCTCTAAAAAGTCATGTTATATTGAAAATAAACAACTCAATGATTACACACCCAAGTTGTGGGGTGTTTACATCCTTTTTATATTTTGGTTTAGTTTATTATAGAGATTTTATGTAGAAATAAAATCAATATGGGTAACAAGGTGCATTTAGACAGGATTTTGTTTACTAAGTGCCCTATAGTATCTGAGATTCTGAAATATATACCTTTAAATACTTCAGGTACCCCAAGGCCTCCTTTTGATGATCTGATCCAAAGGCTGGTATCTCTGCAAAATCGTGATCGAAAGCATCAGGAATCACCTGTGGTTGTCTCCATAGATATACCATCTGGGTGGCATGTTGAAGAAGGAGATATCAGCGGAGAAGGCATTAAACCTGACATGCTGGTATGCTTTGATGGGAACTTTTGGTGTACCTTCTACTCAACATTTTGGATTTGACACATATAATTTGTTACTGTGATGAAATTATTCTTCTCCACCTTGAGTCAACCGCATCATGAATTCAACTTTCTGATGTTCTAGGTTTCTTTAACTGCTCCAAAGCTGTGCGCCAAGAGATTTTATGGTTCGCACCACTTTCTAGGTGGCAGATTTGTTCCACCATCTATTGTAGATAAATATAAACTTCAACTTCCTCCATATCCTGGCACTTCTATGTGTGTCCGAATTGGAAAGCCTGCACAAATTGACATATCAGCTTTGAGAGAGAACTATATTTCTCCCAAGTTTCTCGAGGATCAGGTGGAGGTTAACCCTTTTAATCAGGTATTTTTCATTAAAAACTGAATAGTTGGTCATTAGTTTAACTTCACATTACTTTTACTCTTAATGCTACTAGAACTAATATGGAAGCTATTTCAATACGGATATATAAATTGCTTAAATAATATTGAGAATAGATGTATAGTGTTGTTTGGTGGAAATTCACCGGCAAAACCTCTTCATTCTATCATAATAAAGGATTTAGTTATATTGCAGTTCGAGAAATGGTTTGCTGATGCAGTGGCTGCAGGCTTGAAGGAACCAAATGCTATGGCTTTGTCAACTGCTGGCAAAGATGGGAAACCGTAAGTTTCACTCATTTTGCTCATTTTATTTATTCATTGATACTTGATGGTAATAAACTTGCATGGACACTTCTGAACAGCTACTCATGTCGTTCAACTGGCTAATGGGTTTTTATTATTTTGTTTGCTCCAAATTGGGTTCTTCTGAGTTTCCTTATTTTCTTTTAATGTATCAAACTGCGCTTGAAATCCATTATGGAGTACGGTTATTTTCCCAATGAGACATAAATTATCAGGCTTATGTAATCTTTGCCTGTTCTTTGCAATATAAATCATGATCATGACAAATTTTATTTTATTTTTTAAATCTGAGGTGTCCAATTTATTAAATTTGAATAATCATGTTCTAGAAATATACTACTGTATGCCAGAGTAAATTTAAAGTTGCCAAATTATGTCAGATTTGGACAGTCATATCTGTGCTATTTAACATAATGAATAGGTATACAGGAATGATCTTTTATATATTGTTCCAGTTCCAGAGGTTGTCTCCACAGAAGCATATCAAGATGTGATGCCATTCATAATTTTGTTATTTTGGTTGCATAGTGTTTTCTTTTGTAAGTAAAATTTGTTGACCTTTTAATTTACCATGCGCCATGTTATTCTTTACTGCAGTTCCTCACGAATGGTATTGCTAAAAGGAGTTGATAAAGATGGTTTTGTCTGGTTAGTGCCGTGCTTTCAGTTGTTTGGTAATGGTTCCAGCTAAGGTGCTTTTGTAAATGCTGGTTATTTTAATCTTTATTATTTCATCATGTAGGTACACCAACTATGAAAGCCGGAAGGCTCGTGAAATATCTGAAAATCCTCATGCATCACTGCTATTTTACTGGGATGGCCTAAATCGCCAGGTGAACTTTCTTTTTCTTTTTTTTTTTCTATTCTAGTGCCATCAAACTATTGTAAAGAAAAGGGAAACTAAACATGAAGGAGGGCTTATTTTGTCGGATTGCCATACTGAATACCATTAATTTCATTGTCCGTGACATCCTGACCTAGTATACGACCAAAAGCCCCTTTGGTCTAGCCAACGGTGAAAGTATTGCAGGTGAAACACCATGGATGAGTGTGAACCTTGTGCTAGACTGTGAAAACCATTAGCTTGTGGTTTTCCGGCAAAAGTTCATTAACATAATAATGCATTCCTCTTCAATTACCAAGTGTTTTTTTATAATAGTAATAATGTTTATGATGAGAACATTACATAACTAATGCATACCTCCTCTGATTATGCTTGAAGGCCAATCTAAACGATAATATGATTTCTAGGTAAGGGTGGAAGGATTTGTCGAGAAAGTTTCTGATGAGGAATCTGAGCAGTACTTCCAGAGTCGACCTCGAGGAAGTCAAATTGGAGCAATAGTTAGCAAGCAGGTTTCTTTTACCACCCCACCCCCTTTTCAAGCACATTAAATGATGTCTTCATTTTCTTCATGATAAGTATAAGTGATGTCTTCATAAACCCCTAAACCTGTCTATTCTGTCTCCAGAGCACTGTAATTCCTGGACGGCATATTCTTTACCAAGAATACGAAGAATTAGAGGCAAAATTCTCTGATGGGTCAGTAATCAGATGTGTAATTTTTGGGTGTCTTGTTAATACTAACATTCAGCTAAACATGCTTAGTTTTCATCCTGAGTCCAGCTTCCATGATTAATATCTGAAAGGAATATTTATTATATTAGTCTGTGTGTGTGTGTGGATATAGTGTGTGTGGTCTGCTGTCCATGTGTCCATGCATCTTTTGTTAAAGACTTTTCCACTGCAGTTTTCACAATTACCAGCTGAACAAAAGATTTTCTTTGAATGAGGGATTCACAGTTGCAATCTGTCTGCATCATTTATACTCTCTCTCTCTCTCTCTCTCTCTCTCTCTCTCTCTCTCTCTCTCTCTCTCTCTCTCTCTCTCTCTCTCTCTGTTTGTGTATGTGTGCATAAACATACATCCATATATAAAGGTCATTGCCTTAGGTTGTTTCCTCAAATGTGGGTGCCTCAGGAGGACAGACTGGTACAGGCATACCCTCCTGCACTAGTTGCATGAAGTGGCTGCCCTGTATCAAACTCGAATTTTCATGCTTGCCAACCCCAGCTTCTGCTGTCACAACAACACAATCAATGGTACCTATGTATTTGTCTGTGTGTGCACGTGCATACATGTTATAGTGACTATTTGATTTGAAATCACCTATTCATGTCTGCGTAATTATCCTTTATGAAGGCTACTACGTTTTCTTTTTCATTCTGAGCTGACTCCCAGCACCATGCAAAAAATACTAATAATATAGTTTTTAATCTGCAGAAGCTTGATTCCCAAACCCAAACACTGGGGAGGATACAGGCTTAAACCAGAGTTTTTTGAATTTTGGCAAGGACAGCAATCCCGCTTGCATGATAGGTACTTTTATGCCTTTCCTCTTGCTAAAATTTTATATGATTGATCTATAGGGCATAAAGAGGAACCTGTCAGAAATTTGGTGTTAGCTGTACCATATAATACCATGTTTGGGTCCTTGTTTTAGGATTAAAAAAGAATTCATGCTGGATGTGGATTGTTAGCTGCTGGTGCATCCAATGGTATCAACGTCATCTGTAATATACCAGTTGTGACTAATATCAATCTTTAAATGTTGCAAAACATTGACATTTTTCTAGGTTTAGTTCTAGCCCAACATAAGCCCATGTCCTTTATCAACCTTGGATCTGACCTTATGCATGTATAGATGTCAGAGATCTACAATTCTACATCGTTGTTAAGATCCTACCACTGAATCTGTGTATAGAAAACTATGAACTTGGCCCAAGTCACGTGGGTTCACAAATGTGGTCCCCTCTAAAATTGTTGTTAGGACCCAGTGTGGAAAATAAAGGTGAGAGACTAATGCAAAACACCAATGGTAGTGATTGAGAAAATACAGTTGTTGTCATATAGTTGAAATAATTGAGATAGGTAAGGGAAAAGTTATAGGAAACGATGTCAAAAGGATTTGAAGAAGTATCAAAACTTAAGAATCTTGACATTAGGAGATTCTTTGTTTGGTCCACATATTTTGAATTCAAAATTGTATAGGTGCATATATTTTATTATTAAGAACCTGGGGAAAAAGAACCTCAATTGAGCCTCTAACAAAACTACTTTGCTGGTTAAATTACTTCAAATTTGATTCTCAGTTCTTTTCCAAATTTGAGTATAAATGTTTCGACATTGGAAAATCTTGCATCTTCTGAAGATTTCTGTGATTAATATTTTGTTTCTTTGTCATATGTGAAAGTGTAAGGTTTTTCAAGATACCATTACGTTATCCAGTAATTGCAAGATGAGTTTCATATTGACTGCAATTTGGACCTGGCAAAGGACCTCAGGAAACTATTTTTTCTTCCACATGACAGTGAATGTCACTTGTAATATACAATTTTATCCTTTGACAGGATACAATATTCCCCTCAAGTGATTGATGGAAAAAGAGTATGGAAAATTGTTCGGTTGGCCCCCTGACTAGTATTCTCGGCGTCTTCATTATGAAGTTCATCGTCTGTATCTTTTCCATCTTGGGCATTCATTTCTTTTCTGTAAGTAGTGAGACATGCATTTGCAATCAGTAATTTATGGGATGTTTGTTTTTTATGCATTTCTGGTGGTACTTTGAAATTCCTTGTATACATGAGAGGAGATGTTGCAATTCAGTTAGTACATTTTACATAGAGTAAACACAGGTATATATTATACAATTTGTCTGTTGGGATTGTAAACATTCTTTCTGAGTGACTGGCATGAGTAGGACTACATATCTTTTATATGATTTTGGAGGTTTATCTACTGAGCAGTATATACAATGTGAAGCTATTCGTAATTTTGTAGCCTAACAGGTTTCCAAGACCACAGGATATCAGTGGTTTGATAGTAGATTTAAATGACAGTAAATTTTATCTTGACCAATATTTGGGCCCCTGATTTCCACCTTAACATGGTGAGTAGCCCAACCTGTGGCTATGGCTTGTTTCTAGGCTTAATAATCATACTCTTTAGATGTCATCATGTTTGTCTTCAACTAGTCTTTAGATATGAGGCCTCAGTTCAAATGCACAAAATCTTCAATTTCGTGCTTCTAAAGGCTAAGAGGGTTGATGATAGGTACCTGTTGAACGTAGTCGGATTTGTACGATCCCCCTTGCCGCTTCACATTTATGGCTTGGGCAGATTGTGGAAGCCAAGGTTTTAATGGAAGAAACATGGAACATTATGATAGTTACAGTGGCATAATACTTTCGTAGTGCATGTTGTTGTTTGTTGTAGTTATGGTTGCATCCTGTATGAATTTATAGGCAGTGGTTGAATGAGAGTCTTTTACTTCAAAATAAAACATCTATCATGATGGTTCTTAATTACAAAAATAATTTTGTCACATTATTCTGGTGGAATTTTCTGAATAAATTTTTTGAAAGAATAGTATTTTCCATTTGGGATATTGTTTGACTAAAGGTAATCTATATATCTGACAAAGGGTTACAGGATTGCCTGGATTACAGAAGAATTGTTCAAGTTGATGATTAACCTTTTGGACAAAGTCTTTGTAATCAAGATGAAGGCCTTTGCTTTATTTCATTTTGTCCATCTAGGTGTAAACTCTAGCCTAATATAAAGCAATCAATTTCTTTAATGGTTGCTTCTTGATATTCATGTATGTTCAGGTTGAATGAGTGAGAGGTTGATCCTGACCAGACTGGGATCCACCATTAAAAACATCAGGTACTTCTTTTCAAATTTCTTTTGACCAGTTGAAGCTGATTCCTCATGTGCCTTACTTTTTCCGAAAGACCCACTTTGATAGGGGGGGGTGACCACACCACTTTCATTTGTAAGGGTTTGGTTTTCATCCCCAATGAGTGGAATATCAAAGACATCAGTGGTTAGATTTTTTTTTAATCTTTTTTGGCTATAGGTTATTTAGGTCTTCGACAGCTACTCTCTTAAGCTCGTGTAGTGTTATTGTCCGCACGAGTCATGTAAATTTTATGTATTGTACGATTGATAACTGACCAAAAGGCATGAGGAGAAGTCAAATTTAAAAGCTCATGCTTAGCATGAGAATCAAGTGACCACTCTACGACCTGTATAGTTAGTTATAGACTGAAATTCAAAAGACACTGTGCCCTACTATCACAACTTACCCATCACCCAGAAACATCCAACAACTAGAGTTCTAAAGGCGAAATCATTGGAAGATTAGCATCTAGAAAGCTTATGACCCCATCCAGGGCTTGGGGGGCTCTGATTTAATATTTCCTCACAAGTGGGTCAAAGCACTTTGTTCCATATTTGTTAGGGTTGCGGCAACTAATTGAATTAGGGGCTCGATCAATCTATTTAATACCACTCTTGGGGCCCCTCTACCACCCCCCCAAACAGAGAAAATCAGTGCCTTTTAAGAGCTTCTAAACAGCCATTAATGGATCTTGACCCAGAGCTCAGTTAGATAATGCAGTGGCCAGCTGCCAAACAAACTCAAAGGCATGGGTGACTCAATTGGAGAATTGTTTGAGTCCATAAAAAGAAAATCACATGAACAATTTGGCATAGCTTTCTTCAAATAGGTCCAAACCTATTTCCAAGGCCTGATAATGGTGTCCAGAGACAAACATATGGAAGTGAAGGGTGAGATTGGCACACAGATTTCAAGCAGTATTGAGAAATCTCCACTTTATTCTGCCATTCTCCTCATAAACCGCCCTTCAATGAGCAACAATTGTCTAATGGTTTTGATTTTATTTTTCTTTTGTGATTGGATTGCTATTTAGGTAAAGCGATTCATATAGTAGGGGCCTTGTACTAATAGATTTTGACTGCTTGCCATGATTGACACGCACTAATTTAGCCGATAGGCAGTCATTATTTCATTTTTTTATCTTTTTTTCCTTTCAAAATAATATTGAAAGCTCTCATATATTTTACATTTTATCACACAATTTAGTAAAATTTTCTTTTATTTTGACCAGGAGAAAAAGTGTGTTCATAATGATGAAGTTACGATAGGAGTTTTGTTAATGATAGAGTTATCTTGAATATAAAGTGGACAATTTTGGATTTTGAATTCTCTGAACTTTTTTTCATATATTAGTAAACTTGAAGATTGAGAAGCTGAGTATCATCTAAACTAATTTGGTGAAAGTAGGGTTTTTAATAAATTTTTTGTTTTGGAAAATGATAAGAGCTACTTTCATATGACATTAAAAATTTTCAAACGTCATATGAAAGTACAGTACTCTCTCTGTTGAAAACTAAAAAGTTGTCGTGCCCCGGTTTTTATCCAAGTTCTATTGGTTTGGAAAAAATATGGTACTCTCTTTGTTAGAGCTTGTCTTCCTAGAAGGACAAGTGTAACGGGGGTTTAAATTTGAAAACTTGATTTGATTAAGAGCTTTTTAAAAAAGATTTGGAGTCACCACTTAGCATAGTTGAAGGTGTGTTAAATCACTCAAAATTAAATGTAATCCGATAATTAAACTTAGATTTTTGAAAATGATTTGAAAATGTCATATTGAGAGGTGTTTTGAAAAATAAGGTTGTCTGACAACTTTTGAAAATGTTTTAAGCCATTTTAAAAAATGACTCCAGTTTTGGTCTTTGAAATGGAGATATATGATTTGGGAGTTGGTTACGTGTAAAGAACATATCCTAAGATCATCATTATCTTACCACGCTCTTACGGTACCTACATATTTATTCACCCTATATTCATTTACTTGAATCTCTGGCTTCTAAATATCCAATTATATCCATTTTAAGAATTTTAAAAAAGAGTTTGGTTATCACTTTTAAGATAAATGATGCATGATGCAAGTTCGAAAAAAAAAAGAGTTTGGAAGTCTTTAGAAAAGATATTAGAAATAGAAGTTTAAAAAAGGGATTTGATTTGAAAATGAAAGTTGTGACCGCACTTATGAAGGTTATTTACATATCTCATTTAACAAAAAACAAGTCGGTCGTAGTTCGGACAAGGGTCTAATTGAAAATAGGCACATTAGGGCCTTTGAAAAGTTTTGAAGACTCATTGGGATCTTGTTTTGAACAAAAAAAGAATTTGAGAGTTTTTGACTCAAAATTTGAAAATAATTTGAGAGAGTTTGATTTGAAATTAGATGTTAGAGTGTTTTTAAAATAGAACTTGAAGGTATTTTTAAATGTTTTTTAATATAACTCAAGAGAATCTTTGAAATTTTTAGGAACTTTATTGGTATTTGAAAGATTTGGACTTGTAAAACCTTTTATGAACTTGTCTCGAAGAGATTTTTGAAAATAGTTTTTTTTGTACCTTATGAAAGGTATGCTAATGTTTTACTGCCTTTGAGAGGTTAGCTATGTAAGAACTAAACTCCTTAAAGGCTATGATTTTTGAAAAATATTTTTAGAAAAAGTACTAGACACTTCCCTTATGGATTCGAACTTTAGGGTTATAGAATCCTTTTTTGCATATCTCACTTTACCTTGAACGACCCTAATCATGGGAAGGCTTAGGATTGCTTCAAGAATATGATGTTTGAAAATAGTTTTTAGAAGGAGAGTTTGCAAAACCTTTAGGGTTTAAAACCCTAATATAAACCTTATAAGTTTCATTTGATGTACTACTTTCCTTAGGAAACCCTACCCATGAAAAGGTTAGGATCACCTTAGAATCGTGAGTTTTTTAAATTATTTTAGAAATAGGTTTTGAAACATGGTAAGTGTCTAGTCATTTTGGATTGAGACAAGTTTGAAAGAGCTTTTGGAAACATTTTTGCGTTTGAATTGGGTTTTAAAAAAGGGTCTCAAAATTAGAATTTTGAAATCACCTAACATTGGCTGGGCAAATTATGGTTAAAGTAACCTAGCGTTAGTTTGACCTAGGGTTGACCAACTAAGGTTAGATTGACCTAAGGTTGACTAACTAAAGCTTGGTTTATCGAGGGTTGGACCACTAAGGTTTAGTTAATCTAGGGTTAGGTAAACTAGGGTTTGGTAGACCTAGGGTTTTGAAAAGTGATTTTGAAAGGTGGTTTAGGGTTTGGCCCCAATGGTTTTGAAAAGGATTGATGCATGCATTTGAAAAGGAATTTTAGAAAATTTATGATTTTATGTGAGAAAAAGAAAGATATGATTTGAAATTGAAAAATGAAATATTTGATTTGATGTTAAAAAAAGAAAGATTTGATTTTCTTTCCAAAGTGAAAAGATTTAATTTGATGTCAAAAAAAGAAAGATTTGATTTTGTTTTCAAAATAGAAATATTTGATTTGGTTTTCAAAATAGAAAGATTTGATTTCTTTTCAAAATGGAAAGATTTGATTTTGGTTTTAAAATGAAAATATTTGATTTGGTTTCCAAAAGGAAAATGTTTGATTTTGTTTCCAAAATAGAAATATTTAATTTTGTTTTCAAAATGCGAAGATTTGATTTTGTTTTCAAAATAATAGAATTTGATTTTGCTTCCAAAATTAAGGGATTTGATTTTGTTTCCAAAATAGAATGGTTTGAAAAATTTATGATTTTATATGATATTTTTTGAAAATAACTTAAGAAAGTTATACACTTTTTGAAAACATAATGCAACAATGACTTTGAGAACCATTTTTGATGCAATGAGTGCAATGATGCATGAATGAAGGTTAGGGGACAAAGCTAGGGTTTCGCTGGTGTTGAATGTCTAGGGCTTCAAGAAAACAACTATTGAACTAATTTTTGAAAAAACCTTTGAACATAAAATTTAAAGAGGTTTAAAAATTAGGTTTTGAAAGAAGTGTTTTAGGATTTGAAACCCTAATATGGACTTTGAGGGTCTCATTGAATATGTCATTTCTCTTGAGGAAACATTAACCATGAAAAAGTTAAGATCGCCCCAAGATTATGAGCTTGAAAACAAGTTAGGATTTTGAAATGCTAATATGGACCTTGGTGGCCACTTTGAATGTCACTTTTTTAAGAAAACCTTAACAACAAAGAGGTTAGAATCATACTAGGATTGTGAGTTTGAAAGCAAAGCAATTGTAACCAATGCATGAACATGACAGTATAACAATATAAAAGGTCGTAAACATACAAGGTTCAAGGTCGTATCACATAACCAAGAAGGCTCGAGACCACACAATCGCAAGGTAGACTATAAGAAAATCCCTAACCGGTGACCTCCCAAGGCTTTCCTTGGGCATAGACCTAAGGTCCTTTTGTTTTAAGCATGCAAGAAGAGAAGATAGAAGATGAGGATTAAAATAGAGAATAGTCTAAGTGGACTAAAAGAGAGGAAAGAGAAAGGGGGAGAACATAAACTTAAAGAGAAAACCCTACATTGTCTTCAAATCTTCAATGGAGGTTTTATCTTGGACTTGAGAGGCCTTCAAGAGTTTTATAGGGTATGAAAGTGACCTTCTATAGAGCTTGGAGACTAGGGTTAGAGATGTATAGGCTAGGATTTGAGTATAGGGGGCAAGGAGGGCTCACACCTTTGAGAGAATTTGGGTTTTTGAAATTTTCAGGAGCTGCAGAGAGTTTGATAGAATTTTGTTACGTTTTTTCTAGACCTGAAATATGTTGTGGGGTGCATTGTATTTATAGGCAAAAATTAGAGGAAGTGATGCCACTCCTAGTGGCGCCAAGCCATTTTTTGGCCAGGTACCACTATGAAACTGATCTTGAATATTTGATTTGACCTTCAGCTGCAAGGCAAAGATCTGGGCGCCACTTAGAGTGACTCCAAGCCATTTTTTGGTCTGGCTCCACTACAAGTGGCTCTGGTTTGATTTGGAAAGCTGCCAGATTATGGGGTCTGGTTGGAAAAGAGATGGGGGCACTCATGAATGTCTCAAAAATTGCCGATTTGATACCCAGAGTTGGTATGATTGAAAATGATGATTGGCCCGCCAGGGAAAAACGGTCATTTAAACTAGAAAACACCAGAATTGGTCCGAAGTCGACTAGAATGGCATTCGAGGTTCCGAAGCACTGCTATGAGTGTTCTAGAGGATTACCGATTTGATACATAAAGCCAGTATAATTGAAAATGATAACTAGCCAGCCGAGGGCAAAATGGTTATTTAAATTGGGATTTACCAGAATGGTCCTGAAATGGATCGAAATGGCATTTAGAGATAGGGTACACTCGTAGGAGTGCCTTGGGAATTTACCAGTTTGATACCTAGAGTCGGCGTGGTTGACGAGGGCGATCGGGCACCTAGGGATAAAATGGTCATTTTGATCGGGAGTCATCAGAATTGGTTCGGAGTTGGTTTGAATAGAATTCTGAGTATGTCGGGCTGTCCGGGGACAGTTTTGGAAGGGGTGGACTTATTGCTCTGATGATTTAGGTACTTTCTCGAAGAATGTGTCAAATTGAATGACACTTTAGGGGCATTTTTAGTCATTCGATTTCGATTGAGCCTAGTGGCCCTATAAAGCAATTGATTGACTGGACTAGAGTTTGAAAGACCGATTTGGACTTGAATGTATCTGTGGTGTTTGAAAGTGAGTCCGGTCGAATCGGAGATTATTGAGTAGATAAAAATAGAATGCTTATAGAAGACTTGTCAGATGATCATCCATGAAAGAAGCCTACCCAATCTCCATCGAATCATATTTTAAGACTATAAAAGAGCATCATTATGGGAATAATATGCATCAAAGAATAAATTATCACTAATTGAATCAGACTTGTAGTATGGGAACAATTATTTGATGAGTTTGGAACGTATCCCAACATATGGGAAGGTAACATATTAGATAAGTGTGAAACTTATTGTGTGATATATCTACTTTACATTGGTTGGATACTTGCAATTTGACATTTCACAAACTACAAAGGGTAGTCCATTGATTGACTAGTTCTCATGCTAAGAACGAGATCTTAAGTATAATTTCTTTTCACGTTCAATTGTGATCAATCATTATTTATGTAATTCATGAAGTTTACATGATTTATATGAACAATAATTTCAAACATGTTTGGAAACGATAGACCTTGCATCGTACATTCAAGTCAAACATTAGGCTTATAGTTTTTGTTTGAATACACAAGTTCACAATTTCCAAAGCATTCGTTATTTATTTTCCTTTGAAGAAAAACCAACTCTACTTGCAACATGTTTAGAACTAGGGGGATGGGAGGAAAAATTCACATTTTTTTTTTCTCCTCTTGTTTAATTCTAGTAAAAAAAAAAGAAAAAGGGATAAATTTTTTTAAATCCCTCTCCCTTTCCCTCTCTTTTTTCTTTCTACTTTTATTTTGTTTTTAAAATCAAACATGAAAAAAGATATACTTTTTTTTAATTTTTTTTTCCTTTCTCTTTTCCTTTCCTCCCCCAAGTTCCAAACAGGTTGTTAATCACATGTTTGGTAACAAGCATATATGAATAATTACAGTAAGTGACAAGCCAAACCGAGTTTTTTCTCCCCCTATTTTTTACCTTTCCATAACCTAACAATGAGTTCATTTTTCTGTTCCTACTAATCTAATTTTCTCCCGATCCAAACAGAACAATAATTAATTCCGCACCCAGATAAAAAAGAAAAGTCGGACACGCGGCACTCGGTCCGTAAGAAGCGGCTCATCAAGCTAATAATGATAATTTAAATAAATGCAGATCTAGATCCATTGGCAGAATTAATAAGAAATACAAAGTCATAAACTTCGGACTCTTAAATAACAACATGATTTTATTTTAATTCTTCTCAACTCATTCCTTTGTTATAATATTTGCCAGTGAAAGTACTTATTACTCCCTCACTGAACCTCAATTTGTCTGCATATTGAAGTTGCCATGTTTTTTAATGCCATGGAATATACATAGCTTGCATTGATGAAACAACATTATTAATAATAATAATTATTATTATTATTTAGATATAGTGTGTTTAGATTTTTAATCGACTATTTTTCACGAGCTCATGCAAAGCACGTGTTCATATGATGCAAGTAAATTTTATATATTACATGAATGATGGCTAATCATAGGAGCGTAAGGAACATAGATGGATCTAGAAATTTTCACGAAGGGAGGTTAAGGTAAAATTTTTAAAATTTTGGAGAGTTAAGGTAAAATTTTCTAAATTTTTTAGAGCAAATACTCAAATTCTTAACCTAAATAGAATTTTCTCAAGGAGTGCCAAAGCATTAATTTATGTTATAAATATACAAAACATATGAGGCTTTAGCATAATTTCAAAAATTTAGGGAGGCCGAGATCCCCTTTGACCCACACATAGGTTTGCCCTGATAAGGAGAAATCAAACTTGAAACTATATGTTTAGCATAACGGTTAGCCAATCACTCGGCTATCTTTGTTGTCGAAAATAGTATGTATATATATATTTGTCAATATCAATATACCACCAATTTTTTTGTTTTGTTTGTAGTGTTGAAAACTTATATTTATTCTTTCTTTTCCAATTTTAATTTTTCTTTCAGTCTTACTGTCATGATATTTGTACCAGCATGAATAGCCTATTACGACAGAATTAAAGTATTTACGAAGAATAAATTTTTTATTGCCTTAATCCAAAATTACACCATTTTACTTGTGCCCCCAGAGAGTCTAGTTGCGTGTTTTGAACCTGTGACGGTTAAATTCAAGAAAAATCGTGATTATATATCTATGTACATATAGACGTATGTACGTATATAATTAGGTAGGAAATTAATGAAGTGGTGCATCACGAGAGAGGGCATACTTAGTGGTTGACTCGTGCTTAGTTCAGCCCATGAATGTGCTTAACACAGATAAGAAATTTAAGAAAAAAAAAAGGACGATAAAAAGTTTGTGGAGAAACCCGAACACCCTTTTGAGTTCACCGACTTTTTTAATCGCCACCCACACCCACCACGCACCACCACACCACCCGAATTGGTTTTTGGTTTCTCGTTGTTTGTTACCTTGTACTTCAGCTTCTTCTCTCTGACCATCCACCATTTATTTCTGTATCATTTCGCAACTATGTATATATAATATATATATACACACATATTTACATTTTTATTATTCAAAAGCCATTAATGTATCCCCCTGCCATACCGTACACGTGGCCCACAAACTTGATGATAGGTTTTGGTGGGCCATAGGATGAGTTGGGGGTACTGTTCTCACCAATCAAGCCTAAAGAATATGAACTTTGACACGTGTATCACCATTAATTAATTAACAGTATTGTG
>CM065389.1:8640000-8855000 GCA_033060915.1 Euryodendron excelsum | reverse complement strand
ATGATTTTGCATTTCATTCATGTTTGGATAACATTTCTACACAAACGCCCCTAAATTTAAATCTCATGTGAGTTATCAAAGTTCTAAATTAGCTCGATTAGATCAGCCTTTTTAACTAAATTTTTAAATTAAAATTTAACTACTTACCATTTTATGGACTTTTAATTTAAGTTTGACCTTTTTTTATACCAAAAACTGAAATTAAATGATGGGGACCAATCAAGAATCCCTCTACATCAAGGATAGGGCGCCTAGGGTATATGTCAAAACTGATGGGGACCGATCAGCAATCTCCCCATATTGAGGATAGGGCGCTCAGGGTGCATGTCAAACAAGAAAATAATGGAGATTAATTTTGAGAGTTCCAGCTAACTTGAGCATGACTGAGCAGACCATGACCGTGTACGATCGAGCAGATAATACCTGAGCAAACCTTGTGGGATAATGCCGATCATCCCCCACCTGTCACGCCCGTGGGAGCCATCACTGACAACTTAATCATGATAACGTGCTCTCAACTCTATGACTTCGCGTGTAGCAGGAGGTAGTCACCTTACTTGCTTTGACATACGCCTAAGGAAACGCCACGTGTAGGGTTGGACAACCACTCCCCCCACTACTCTGCTACCAGTTAGGACTTCCAATGTCACGCTGCCACGTAGAGAGACATCTGTCTCCCACTCTCTCCATACATGCAACACCCTCCTAAGGCTACTAGGATATCTACCTATATAAAAGAAAAATTCATCTTATCCAACAAAATATGCAAACATAAACCCTAGTCAAAACTCTGTTGAAATATATCTAGAAACCTAATTTTGGCATCAGAGTGCCTTTGACAGACACTACACCCGTGTCTCTCACTCCTTTTTTCTTACCTCTCAGATCACCGAAGTAGTTGGTCGTCGGCCTGGGGACCGACCTCACCAATTTACTGCATTATCACTAGAAGATAAAGAAAAGGCTAATTAAAAAATCCAATACAAAAAATGATCCAAGCAATAGCTTAGTTTCATATTAAGATAAGTAAAATATTTGAAAAGAAATGGGTATTATAACATAAAAGCCATCTCATTACATTCACATATACAATAACGAGTCCAAATAAAGATAAATTGAATAAATAAAATAAAAAAAGAGGAAGGAAGTGAATTATTGACCATATCATATGGCCATATCTTAGATCTCACCGGTTGAAAGTTACTTTTAAAGTATTTTGCAAAATTACAAGCGTGGTAGACTACTAGTAGCAAACGTCTACATTTGTAGTTCTTATACATTTACAATTGATTTTATAATTGTCAGCATATAACCAAACAAAAAAATTAAAAATAAAGAAAACTTGGAGCTAGGGATGTCCTAGAAAGATCTTTGAAAAATAAGGATCAGAGTGTAAAACTAGAAAACAAATTGGCTTCATAACGAATAGCACAAAAATGGAGGAGTTGACAGCATAAAAGACTTTCCTAGCTCAACTCAACTCTACACCATGTTTATACAGAGAAAATTATTCAGTGTTCTTGTAGTATCACCTCATCTTTCTCCTCTTAAAGGAGAAAGAAGGTTAAGTCGTACTCCTATATAAATGTCAAGCTAGTTGTTATTCGGCTCTTATGTGTTTTTAGCTTCTCATGAAGAGTAAGTTTATCTTGAGGTCGAGCACATCTCTCTACTCATGAGTTCTATTTTTTTTTTCTTCATCTATTTAATCAATGAAATATTTCACATGTGCCACGTCAGCTTCTTCTTTTTATTGAGACTATCTCATTGGTGAAGTTCAGAAGAAAACTAAATGGTATCACACACATCGATCAAATGGACCAAACTAAATAGAATCAAAATGGGTCTAAGGACAGAGAATCATCTTTAATCAATGCATACAATTAAATCTTATCGAATTCTGTAGCAAAAATTCAGTAGTGGAATCATCGTAGAATGCTAAAATCAAATCCAAGAATAAAAGCTTGTGAATAAGCTACATGAACCTACATGAAGCTTGAAATTGGCACGAGTCTATCTTCCTTCAAAAAAGTATTCAATCCTCTTAAGAGGACCATATGATATTCCCCATCCTTTCACTGGTCCTCTCATGTAAGGGGTATTTAGATGCAATTTTTTAACAGATTATAACTGAGGCTTATAATTTTTTTAAATTGTGTTTGGTCTCTCACGTAAAAAAATAACTTCGTAGAGCTGACTTGAGATTGATTTATGATTTTTTTTAAGTTGCAATTCAAACACTCCCTAAAACTCTCTTATTAAGTGATGATATTTGATCATACCTAACAGCGGTTAGAAAGGATCCCATTTACAAAGAGGTATGATTTCCCACTAAGTGTGGGTATTCCATCCGATCTAGCAAAGAAAGAAAGAATCCTCACCTATCAGGAGGTATGTAAAAAGGAGAAGGAAGGTCAAGTAGTCCTTCAAAAAAGAAATTTTTTTTTATATTCTTAGAAGTCCACGTCATATTTTCTCTACTTTTCACAAGGAAAGGCTAAGTAGTCATCTAAAAGAAAAAAATTATTTGGTACTCTTGCAATGCCACCTTGCTCTTACTCCACTTTGTAAAATAACAATTCTATGAATCTTAGGATTTGTTTGGAAGTGCTGTTAGTTTTTGTTTTTTATTTTATGTTTCTATTTTCTGTTTTTATTTTTTGTTTTTTATGATCTAATGATAGGATTTATAGGTTACCGTTCTACTAAAAATACTATATTAATGTTATAGAATCAGAAAATATATTTATTTTAATATTTTTTGTTATGTTTTAATTTTTAAAAAAATAAAAAATAAAAAACAAAAATAAAAAACATTTTCCAAACAAACCCTTAGCCTACGCCCTTGCTATCTGAAAAAAAGAGTAAGGATGAGATGATACGGCGTGAGCATGGAATAATTTCTCTCTCCCAGAAGATCGACCCAATAACTTATGACTTATCCTATCTTATCTGCCTACTCAACCAGCAGCTGACTTTAACCGTCTAGATCACGCGCCATGTACCCGCGCGTGTGAGTGGATTCACTTTCTATTGCTCCGCAGCCTATGTCCCCCGTCCCGTTCTCTGCTTGTTGTGTAGCAAAGATGAAAATAATAGAAAAACAAATCGGCAGAATAGAAATTGAGATTAAAAGGGAGAGTGGGATGTACGTAATTGAAGTCACTCCATTCCTTAAAGTCCCGTTTGGTTGGGTCGAGACCCTGGAAAGTGAATGAAAGAGAAATTGAAGACACTCTGACTCAGGTTTAACAGCCTATTTAGAACTTGGAAGAAGAAAGAAAATGAATGAGAAAGGAAAAGAAAGAGAAAATGAAGAAAAAAAAAAAGAGAAAAAAGGGAAAAAAATTGAAATCTCTCTCTCTCTTTTTTCTTTTCCTGCACTTTTCTTCTATTTTCTTTTCAAAACTAAACATGAAAAAGATAACAAACAGTATTTTTTCTTTCCTTCACTTTGTTTTCCCAAGTTCCAAATAGTTACTAAAATGCAAAGTGAAAACGAAAACGTTAGGAAAAATGAAAGTGAGTAACGCAATAAAAAATATATATAAGGGGAAACGAAAAGTGAAAAATGATTGAAAATTTTAATAAGAATTTTATTAAGAAATTTTTGTGAAACCCAAAAAAGACTTTTAAGAAATTTAGTAAAAATCTTTGAAAAATTTAGTAAACCTATATGAATAATTTCATATATAGTTAGAATTTAAAGAGAAAAAAATATACAAAAATTAATATTTCAAGTTTTTAAAAGCTTTTTCTTTAAGTTTTCTGATAGTTTTCGTCAAGTATCCCAAGAGTTTGTTAAATGTTTTCTAAAAATTTTTGAAACGTTTTTTAAGAGTTTGTAAAACTTTTTTCTAAAATTTGTACACAAGTTTCGTACTGATACCGGAAGCATGTTTCTCCCTCCCTAATGAGCTTCCCGACAACTATAATTTGGCTTTCAAGATTAAGTTGTAAGAAATTTGTTTATTGTGAATATCTTAATGTCAGCGTAGATGACTTATCTTTAATCGAAATAGAGATAAAATTAGACGATGTGCGCATAAACTGATTCGGCCCAGACACCACAAACCACAATGCCAAAAAAACATATTAACAAAGAAATTAAGTATAAAAGGAAAAAGTTTTAAAAAATATAGAAAATATGTGACCGTTGATTTCCTAGAGAGCATAGGGAAAATACTATTTAGCTTCCCACTTTACGTATATTCAACTTTTCTCTAGTGGGCACATGAATAAGGTCAACTTAAATGAATAAAAACTATTATTCTAACTTTAATGGTATTGAACAATTATTATTATTTGTAACATTCCAGATAAACTTTCTGCCAGCCAAATGCATGTTGAAAGTTACTTTTCTTTTCTCATTTTCTTTCGCTTATACTTTCTGGTGGTTCCACTTTTCAATATTTTTTTTTTCTTTTCTAACCAAGCAAGGCATTGGGGGCGTCGAGGATGGCAATAAGCATCATTTATCCTTTTCACATTTTGGATCCATAATATTATGTAACGCTTTCACTTATATTTTATACAATTCTATTTTCACAAAAGAAGAATTTTGATGTTATTATAATTATTAATTTTATATAAAAAAAAAATATTCACAACCCCTTATCACATCGTGAGCCTTACAATGAGAAGGCGCTATGAATGAAGTCATTTAAACAATTTAAGTAACCCAATAGTGTAGCAAGTAAATATTTCTAACCAAAATGATTGGATAACAAGCGTTATATCCACGTCGTTTGATATGCTAGCTTTTTGCTTTTCTTAATTCAGTGGTTTTTTTTTTTTTTGTAGAAAAGGTTCTTTCTTTCTTTTTTTTTTTTTTTTTTTTTAAGAAAAAAAGCTTAAGTAACAATCTTGGTGAGAGCATTATCATATATTAGTGACAAAACACAAAACTATTGGGTTTTTTCATTCATAAACAGAATTAATGAGAGTTTCAAATAACACCACAATTTCCATCCAAAACGGTTTTCAAAATTCAAAAAACAATCTTTTTTATGATTTCTAAAACTCGAATGTTTTCAAAAAAAAAATTTCAAAATCAGATTTTAAAGCTAGTTTACCAACCGCAGTCTCAGCAATTTTCAAAAACGATTGTTTGGAAACAATAAAGACCACAACCAAACACGGCCCAATTGAAGATCCCAATTTTGTTGCATGAAACTACCACTTGGCCCATTGAGGGAGATCCCACTTTTATAAGAAGCAAGTTTGGGAGCTCTGTCTCAAAATGCCAGATTCAATTACTTAAAATATGGGATAGGTCTGTGAAGTGAAGGGCATAACAGCTAGAGGAGAATCTTATGATGATGATAGTGATACTTATTAGTTCTATTTTAATGAAAACGTGGAGATAAACTAATGATCTAACAAAGAAATTGACAAAATTACCAAAATAAAACAATAATTATTGAAAAAGCTAGTGGTACTGAACAATCTTTAGTTGGGTTGGACTTAGAATTATGTCTCTAAATGCCAAATCAAATAGCATTACAGGATTAAAAGCACTCAGATCATATAACCTTTGAGCCATATCTATATGAGTTATGTATGTGAATCATATATATATATATATATAAAAGTTGTGTTTGTCCTTATATTTTGTTTCTCTCTTACGTGGCGCTTTAAATGTTCAGATACTTTTAAAATGTCACGTCACAGGGGTAATTTATTAAATAACTATTGGATTTATTATTTTATTAAACTTATTGTATTAGTTTTGTAAGATATATATATATATATATATATAAGATAAGATAAGATAAGATTAGTTTTGTAATATAGATAAGATACATATATATTATATCAGATTGTTAAGACTTTTTTTGAACTTAATATCTATAAAAAAAAGTGATTATAATTAAATAAAATATTATACATATATATATCAATCGGATTGTCAGATTTTTTTTTTAACTTAATATCTAAAAATGTGATTATAATTAAATAAAATACAATATATGTCAATATCATTTATATTTTAAAGATACGATACAATTGTATAATTAATTATTGTGAATTTTAAATTAACTATTTATAATTTAAACAACTTTTACTACGGTGCATTGCACGGATTAACATCTAGTTGCATATATATTTGAGAGAATACATAAACTTACATAGAAACTAGTTAATTTTGAATGTATGTGGGACCTTAAGACTCTTAGTTTTGTTAGTTCTGCACCCTGGTTTAAAGCAAACTAATATGATTATCTCATAAATCATGGTACTTTACCGGTACATCGAAACGGTTCGGGTCTGTAAAATAAGAAAGATCTTCTTCTACTAATAATAATTTAGAAAATGATAATAATAACGATACGGGAAGGTTATCATTGATCCCACTTCAGTTATAAGCATGTAATCCCTTTACATGATTATGTTTCTAAATTACTGCATTTTGTTCTATGGGTGTATTGAGAGAGAGAGAGAGAGAGAGAGAGAGAGAGTCACCAATATCATAGACAGTGCCTTATCTGTATAATCACTTTTGCTGCTCATTATATCTAAAAATCAGATTGTAGCTTAGTCATAACAAGTATTTCTATCATAATACAAAATAAAGAAAAAAACAATGACGAAAAATAAAGTAAGAAACTAACTTTATTTCCATATCTTCATGTGACGTATCAGAAAATGAGGAGTGTTTGCATCAACCACATCTGATGAGACTTACCTGAAGTGTTGGATTTATATCAGTCGGCGTCTGTTGGACAACTTTTCTCTCAAGAAATTAGTCACATATTCCTTTACAAATACATGAGATTGCATTGTATATATGTATGTATAAGCTATCTTTATTTGCGTTGTTTTGAAGACTAATCTGGGTTACAAATCTCCCAATTGGACGGTGACGGAACCAAATTCCATCTTTGAGGGGCTAAAATATTTTTAAAAAAATACACCAACTAGAGAGGGGTCCACCATATTAAGGGATTTGTATCAAAATCGGGGCTGTGTCTCCCCCTACTGTCTAACTGTAGATCCGTCTCTATCGACCGATGATTGAAATTATTAGTAGCAACCACTTGATAAAGGGTTTTTATCTTCTAACAATGTGTGATCTGACTGGGCCAAGAGATTGATGATAATAGTACTATTTATACAGTAATTGAACATGTGATGTTGTAGCTTTTTCTAATCCACCTTTGTCCACTTACTAGTGAAGTTTTCTGCAATCCCATTGATTCCAACATCATTTCTCTTTAAGTCTATCCCCTTTTCTAGCTTTAGCCCTTTGAATCAATATGCTAATAAGAGTCAGGAGCCATGCACTATGAGACAATGGGATGACAGAATAAATGCTTGGTTAGGTGCCAAAATTGTGAATAGTTTTGGGGGAAAATCTTTCTTTCCTAACTCAAGCTTAATTGTATCCTATGAGGTTCAGTTAATTATAGAATGTTTTCTTGACCAAGCTATATATATATATATATTGTATATTACGTCCCAACTCTACATTATTTGTGGGGCTAGAACCATTTGAGTTGGGCTTAGCTTGCAGGTAAAATCAACCAAAGCTTTGCATCATGCTTGGGTTATAGACTAGTTTAGCCCCTACACTTGGCCTTGGTGACTAGATCTCCAAGAAAGGGCCCCCATCCATGAGAGAGAGAGAGAGAGAGAGGGAGAGAAAGAGGCTCTTTTTTGTAACTTCTCATTGCAGGCATTTTGAGCCAATCTCCATTATAGTCTTAAATAACGATTTTAATTTTGATATAGTATTAGTGAAAATACATTTTTTACATAATGGCCTTTTGTTATGAAATAATGGACCAAACATGTTTAACATTATGTTCTCAAAGAAAAATGGTCTGGCACCTCTTGCTGATATGATCAAATTTTTAGAAACGGAAATTATCTATTTTTTGATTGGAAAAATGTTTGATTGGGACGAAATATCAAAAAAAGGATGGGCATACCGGTTGCCGAGACAAGCTTGTGTGAATGGACAAAGGTGTCCTTTAAATGTCACACGAGAATATTCACTTTGAGGAGAATTTTGTCTTTGCACGAAAAGTTTGTCTTGGCAACTGGATCACCCTAAGGGATAATCCCTGTATAAATTTTCTGGCTTCTACTTGCATTTACATGATTTTTATGTTGCTTATGTGAAAACCTTTATTACATTAACCATGTATCAAAAGCAAACTCTTACGTTGGGTTTGGATATTGGATTTATCAAGAAAAAAGAAAAAGAAAAGGAAAAGAAAAAGTAGAGGAAAAAGAGAAAGAAGTCCAAAATCTTATTTATTTCTTATTTATGTAATTTTACCCTCCACTTTTTCTTACAATTAAATATAAGTTATAATTTGGTATTTTTTTCCGTTTCCTTTTCCTTCAACAAATTTGGAATCTAAACGCATGGTTAAAAAATTCGTACAAATTTTCCCTTCAGTTTGGGTATTGAACGGGTCTTTTATTTTCTGGGCTCCTGGATGGAGGCCCACTTATATAAGTTTATGGGCAATGAGGAACAACAGCCCCCACAAGAAAATTAGAATTATGCTGATGAGTCCACTAGGCCCAAACAAATTGATGGCTCACTACAATATAAGAGTATACCTCAATCTAGAGTCAATTAACGTAAAAAATCTGAAGAGAGTGGATCTACAAAAAAGGAATAAACAATTTATTTTCTCACAAAAATAAGATTGATTTTAAATATTCTTGAATGTAGGATGCTTCGATTCTGTGGTGGATTAATGGGCTGCTTGAATGTTGAGGTCCAAGCAATATTGGGCTGGTGAGGCCCATAATTGTTCCTGAACAGAGCTTCTGTGCTCAAATTTCAATCCGTTGGCGATGATGACTTACTCTTTTTTTTTTTTTTTTGGGTAAATTTCACTTTGCACCCCTGCACTTTGATCATAATCCCACTTTGGTCCCTCTACTTTTAATTGTCTCATTTTGCCCCTTATACTTTCAGTTAAGTATCAATGTGGTCTCTCCGTTAAATTTCCGTTAATAAATGTAACGGAAAACTCTTTTTTTTATTTTTTTCTTTTAAAAAAATGAAAAAGAGTATTTGTTTATTATTTTTTATTTTTAGTTGTTAACAAAATTTAAAAAATAAAACAAAAAACATTAAAATGGGTGTTTTTTTTTTTAATTTTCAAACCATTTTTTTAGTACTATTAGCATAAAAGTAACCTACAAATGTATTGAAAAAAAAAAAACCCATTTTAGTGTTTTTTGTTTTCTTTTTCGAATTTTGTAAACAATTAAAAACAAAAAAAAAAAATATTAAACAAACACTGCTTTAAAAAATAAAAAGCAATGTTTGTTTAATATTTTTTTTGTTTTTAGTTGTTTACAACATTTGAAAAAGAAAACGAAAAAAACTAAAATGGGTTTTTTTTTTTTTCAATACATTTGTAGGTTACTTTTATGCTAATAGTACTAAAACAACGGTTTGAAAATAAAAAAACACCCATTTTAGTGTTTTTTATTTTATTTTTTAAATTTTGTAAACAACTAAAAATAAAAAATAATAAACAAATATTGTTTTTCATTTTTTTAAAAGAAAAAAATAAAAAAAAGAGTTTTCCGTTACATTTATTAACAGAAATTTAACGGAGGGACCACATTGGTACTTAACTGAAAGTATAAGGGGCAAAATGGGACAATTAAAAGTAGAGGGACCAAAGTGGGATTATGATCAAAGTGCAGGGGTGCAAAGTGAAATTTACCCTTTTTTTTTTTGTGAAAGTAAAAGAAAGAGAAAAAATAGGAAAGAAATTAAGTAAAAGAAGTTAAAATTTATTTCTTTTGTTTGCTTGGGTTAGAAAAATAAGAAGAATATGAATAAGTATTTATCTAAAAGTCTATCTTTTGTTTGGTTACTCGTAAAAAAAATAATACATACAAATATTTTTCTTTCTTTCAACAAAACTAAGATTCCAACATAGTTTGAAAACTTCATTTGGCGAGTTCACATTTGGCAGTGTTTTTGCCTTCACATACAAGATAAGAACAACTTCTAATGAAAGAAATGAAATCAATCACAAAAAGTGCTCTAACAAGGATATATTTAGATTTATAACCCAGGAAATTATTAATAGTGGCTATTACGTTACGTTGTGAAGTAATATTTTATTTATTAAATTTTAAACATTTACAAAGTAAAATAATTAATAAGTATCGGTGATATATTCTTAAATTTTTTAATTTATTGTGTTTTTGTTTTTTTGTTATTACAAGCGATTTTTTAATGGTTTTATTAAGGAGAATATTTATTTTTATTATTATTTATTTTGTTCCTATTCTTTCAAGTTTTAACGTTCGAATAAGTAACGGTTGTCAATCAGCCGAAAAATATCAATTTCAACATCTTGTCAACGAATAATCCTTTTGACATTCCATTACCCCCTTACGACTATTATTTTCAAACCTTAATTCAAAAGATTCACAGCTCGTTCCCACGGCAATCAGCAGCAAGAAAATTCTCGATCACTACCACTATCACACCTGTATCCATCTAGGGTTCTTCGTTTTGTCTCTATCGCTAACTGTGATATTCGATCCAATCTAGAACAAGAACCATGAATCAGAATCAAAACCAAGCAGATCATAAACCCCAGCCAACCAATCCATCACCAGAGTCCAAACAGCAGCAGCAGCACCCCTCTCACTCCGCCGACTACGCGCCCTACCCGAATCTCGACCCCAAAGACGTCACTCCACCCGCCGAGGTTTGGACCACCGTCCCTGTTGCCTCCCAACCGCCTCAGCCTCCGCCTCCGCCGCAGCCGGCCGCCGAACATCCGCCGAGCAATCCGAGGGCTTCGTCTCCCGAAGGTCCCGCTCCGATAGCTGGGGAGTCCGCCACCACTATGCCGCCCGAGTCCAACCCTTACGTCGCTCCCTCGCCGGTACCGGCGTCTTCCGGGAAGAGTAAGTGTCATTGGACTCTGTTGACTGATCTGATTGATTCGGTGTTTGGAATTTAGTTCTAGCGCTTTAATAGAAAAGCTAATGGTTGAAGATTGTAAACTTGATGTAATTGTGTTTTTGACTTTTTTGGCGTTAGATAAAATGGATACGGTGAAGGATGTGCTAGGGAAATGGGGAAAGAAGGCAGCGGAGGCAACAAAGAAAGCTGAGGATCTTGCTGGGAATATGTGGCAGCACTGTAAGTCTATGCTTCATGCATTTTGGGTTGCGTGAGCTGCATTGGAGTTGTGAATGTTTCCACTGTGGCTCTGAATTTTCCTCTCAATGGTTTGGTTGCTGTGTGTATGGGTGCTGGTCGAAGAATTTTTTAGTACAATGAAAAGACAGTTTAGTCTGTAGTGAGAGTAGCAGTTATCCAAGTGGAAAAAATTTGAGAAGGTAATATTGTCAATCTCAAGAGGTAGGACTAAATAGTTTTATGCGAAGATTATGTCCTTGCACTTGTGACTTTTAGATGATCAAACTTGCTTCTGAATTGCATTCTCGGTTGGAGATAATGGGTTAGATGACTGTATAACAAGTTGATTTTACGACTGTAATTTTGATCTACCAACTTGTCATTGGTCCTAGGCTGGTGTTTGTGGCGCTAGAGTTTTATAGTGGAGTATGTAGGAAGCAAAACTAAAGCAATAGGATTACAAAAAAGCAGAAACTGAAGTAGAAGCCTGCCCTAGAAAGCTTAGAGCACTCTAACCTATTCACAATTTTACTCAATGTTGTCGTCATGATTATGTGTGGAGGCAATACCTAGTCCAATGTTACCATGAAAATATGAAGATTCTAAGGTTAAAATCAGTGGTTGTAGATACTAGTTTTGACCAAAATATATTGTCAAGTGGAGAAGCACAAATATTCTTATAAATCGTTAACACAGGGACTTATTGTGTTGATTACTGCATCTTGGGTATCAAATTGTTGAGTATGGAACAAAATGCAGTATGAATTGTGGGGAATGATCGCTGATATATAGACTAGATATGCATCTTTTAATGATTTTCTTTGGCAATTCTTCGTGAAATTGGTCACTCTTAGTTGATGGAGACATGTAATAGAGCAACTGATTTATTGGTCTCTTGGTGCATTGTTTTTTAAAGAATGATTTCTTCTCTATGTCCTGGTTGTGGCATGATAGTTGACATTTAAAATCAGTAGACTGCATGTTGTTCACGATTGTATATACTTCTAACTTTTAAGTATGAAAAATTAAATAAAGGACAGAAATAATCTGCAAATCGTTAATACCAAGTTATGTTAAAGCTATAGTGAGTCTAACAGACTTAACTCATACCAGGGATCTATGATAGACACTTCTTGGTTGTGCATGAGACTCATGTTTTGAGCTCATCAATTATATTCCATGAAGTGGATCATATAGAATTAAGAATGTCTGAGCATAGGAGGATAAACTAAGCTCATTAAGTTTTCTTTTGTCAGACAGTTGGTTAGTTTAATGGGCACGTGGACTCTTTTAGTTTGCACACGTGTTTTACTTTCCTAGTTCTGGAATTCTAGCTTGCCTTATTGCTGTAATTCTTATGATTCTACACTAGAAATTTTAGGTATAGATTTTTGGCTGGCAAGTGCCACTTAGAAGTTAGGAGGATCAATTGGAAGACCATATTTTCATCATGATTCTCATGTATGCCATTTGAATCCTTTAGACCTGCCTTTTGTTTCTTTGACGCTTGCTATCTCTAGTTATCAAATGTGAAGCCCCAGAAGCATTCTACAATTGTCCTGTACTTGGACCACTAGAAAAAGGAAAAAAAAAATCATTCTACATAAAAAGAGGAGGGGGAGGTTTACCGAGTACAGATGTCAACAATAAGAATTCCCAAAATAAATATATCTTGTTTGTGCAAGGAAATTTTGATTGATCTCGTTTGGATAACCCAAAAGACGTGCATTTATGTCAAATTTGTTCAAATTGGGAGTTGAATTATATGGTACACCTTGTGCTTGTGCGCATGCATGTACCCAAGATCTACATATATATCTACGGAACAAGATCAGCTTACACTTGGTGTAATAATTTTTACTCTTTCACCCTTTCATCAATTTTTTGTCATATCAACATTTCACAAACTTACCATTGCATCACATGCTCCTTATACACAAATATTGCATGCCAAATTTCAGTTCCAGAAGAGATGGGAGGCTTTCTCATCCATAAGCACACTTTTTTTCATAATAATAGCTCTCTAATTGGGAGGGTTATGTAGATGAGAGACCTTATGCTCCTAATGGAAATGGAAATGGAATTTGGCATGCATGATTTGCTTAGAAGTTATACATCATCTAATAGTTGCTTTTGTGAATGTTGATTTGACAAAAAGTTATGAAGGGGTCTAAGTTGATCCCTACTAGATAGATACATGTGTATGTTGAAATTTTCTATATTTGGAGCAAGATTAGGGAAATGCTATGATCCCTAATTTAGAAAGAAATGATTATTTGGAGCTTAAATTAAATATTTTGTGTGTGTGTATGTATCTGTTTATGCATATGAAATTTTTTTCCCTACCAGCAGCCTGCATGGAGGACACTTGAAAATTTATAGTTGCTTGGTGAGTTGAGGGTGAGAATTTAGGTGCCAATTTAGTTCGCGCTTTCTTTCCCTTCTTTTATTTTTGAACCCTGCATCTTGATGCAGCCGAAGATCTACGAAGCAGGTTGTAGTTTAACCCCTGTTCTCACTGGTTGAACCTTACTTTTCCGGTCCAGGTCTGTCACCTTTAAAGGAGTCTAATTTTGGCTGCCTATGGACATTTAGGGAAAATATTGTTATTGCATTAATGAACTTATTTTTGTATTGTCCAGTAAGACATTGATACTAGGATGGGTTTTTTTAGCCTGGAGTCCCATTTTGGCTAGCTGTTTATTCTCAGTCATGTATGATGTTAAAAGCTTATGACGGGCTTTGCAAGTAGTTTTTAAATGTCGATGATTCTAGCACAGGTTACATTTTTTGTTTTCCCTTATTCATGTGGACATTATGATCTCTAGGTTTTTCAATTTTTTTCATTGTTTATGCTGTTCTTCAGTGTCCATCATTATATTCATTTTTCGAGTTGTGGTGCTGGTAGTATGTAGAAAATTTGAAAATATTTTAGTCATTTGTAACCTGAATTACTTTGTAATTCATGGAGTTAATGTACTGACCATGACTTGAACCAGTGAAAACGGGTCCCAGTTTTGCTGATGCTGCTGTTGGAAGAATTGCTCAGGGAACAAAAGTTCTTGCAGAAGGCGGTTATGAGAAGGTTTTTCGACAAACATTTGAGACTCTTCCTGAGGAGCAACTTGTGAAGTCATATGCATGCTACCTCTCCACTTCTGCAGGCCCAGTTATGGGAATCTTATATTTGTCAACTGCAAAGCTAGGATTTTGTAGTGACAATCCTCTTTCCTACGAAGTTGGTGACCAGACTCAATGGAGCTATTATAAGGTATATTGCTTTGTATTGCACAGATTGCATGTGATTCTGCATACCTTGCAGATGTTTATGACTAGTAGAAGGAATTATATAGAGCCTTAGGAATAGATTTAAGAAAAGTATTCTGCTAGCTGCCAACATAACAGAAACCTGTGATTTGGCTTTAGGGCCTTGTGCATGCCAAGATTTGTCATGAAAAGTTGTACTGATTAGTAAGTTGGGTTATCTTGTGTTAAATGCTAGGAGTAAATAGTTGAAGATCAGTGAATGGAGCAGTTAACAACTTGTTCTTTTGGCTTTGTGATTTTGGTCGTTGAGCACCCATTTGGTGCTAAAGAAGGATATTGATCCACTATGCGTTTTCATCATCAAAGTGTGAGCCATTGGTCGAAGTAAAAGGCAACATGCCATTTACAGTCTTAGGATTGAATTCAGCTACTAGCTCTTAGGATAGAGATGTCTTTGAAGTAGGGGTGTGATTAACTTTGTTAAGGCATTTCTTTGGGTGATTTGTTCATATAAGTACTCATCCAAAAATTAAATAAGTTAATAATTACATAAGTTAGTAAAGCACCTGTTGAGGCACCAGACAGGTGCTCTAAGATATATAGTAATATTGAACATCATGAGCGTCATGTTTATTGACTCCAGGCTATCTTGTTATGACTAATTGGGCATCATAGTCTATTCTGATATTCATCAACCATTATTTCTGTCTAATCCACAATTTATAAGCTGTCCTTCAGTATGACTGACTGTTTTTGCACACTTTTTTCTCACTGTCTAAATAGGTGGTCATCCCATTACATCAGCTGAAAGCAGTTAATACTTCGACAAGCAAAGTCAAACCTTCCGAAAAATACATACAGATCATCTCTGTTGACAACCATGAGTTCTGGTTTTTGGGCTTTGTAAACTATGATAGTGCTGTCAAGAAACTAAAAGGCATACTGGAGGGACGCAGCTTGTGATTGATCCACGTGGGCCAAATTTTCCACCCCATCACAAAAAGGTGTTTCGTGTTGCTATCAAGTTGACATGGATAAAATAGTTGTGGGGAAAATTGGATGTATGGGGAATGAATACATGTTATATGCTGCTCTTGTTCGAGTGTGTGTCTGGTATTCTTGTGTCATTGAAGCTCAGTTTCTGAGTTTTCTCTTGTGGTACACCTAGAGGACATTGCGTAATAGTTATATGTTTATAGGTCAATTGTCTGGCATTCTTGTGTCATTGAAGCTCAGTGTCTGAGTTTTTCTCGTTAATTGTTAATTTCATATTTGTTTTTATACATTTTCTTGTTTCAGTAGTAAATAAGTGTTGATTCTGGTACTTACCAAAACTAGTGTTGATCCTGTTAAAGTATTTATTTATTTACTGTTGTGGTACTTCTTCTCCTCCCTTTTTTTATGTGGTGTGTTATCTCTTCTTAATCTTGATCCATCTCATATTCTGTCATCTTCTTTCAAGTTTATTTCTGTCACGATTCATTGCAATTGCTGCCTTTCCATTTTGTTTTCTGTTGATAACATAGGTTGCAAATGGGTTCTAAAATTTTTTAAAGTTACCATGCCTCCTTACGTGAAGGTTTTGCAAGATTCAACTTAACTGTTCGCAAAACATAGAATATAAATAAATTGATATAGAAACAAGGAGAGTAGTCTTCTTGGTTTGTTATATGTGTAATCTGCAACAAGAACGTATAGAGCCTCTTATATATGGGCTCCAAGGAACGGCCCCATATAAATTAACCAATAACGTTCAAATATAAATAAGTCATTAAAATAAAAAATAAACAAATAAATATGTAAGCACCCACAAGACATTAAAATATGTATTGCAAATAAAAAAGTTTTGAAAGTGTTTTAAAAATTATTTTCCAACTAGCATCTTGGTTGACAGTAGGTGGGGAGAGACTTCCTTCTGACATCCATGAGGAGAGCAAGCAAGGGGTCCTGGAATTAGAAATTCGCCCCACTTGAATATCAACCCTGATAGGATTCTGTTTTTGAACATTTGGATCCTCAACCTCATTTCGCACCATTTTAAAGCTGAAATGAATGCAGTCTTTTCTACTATGCTGTCACTACACTCTACACACTGTAGCATCTGAGTACAAGTTTATAACTATTATAAAAGTGAATTGTATTTAACTGTAAAAGGAATGCAGATTGATAATTTTTTTTTGAAATTTTGTCAAAAGTATATTTTTATAATTTTATCTATAAAATAGTACACTAAAAAAATGATTTTTTTTATATCACAACAAAGTATTTATTTTTGTATGAGTATTTTTTTTTCATTTTACTAAATATGTTAAGATTTTATTTATTTTTTAGATAAATTTAAACTAGTATTAAGTATTTATTTTTAAATTATAAAAATTATTAAATTTTGACTAAAATTATAAAGGAGTAAAAAATAATTACTCTTAAAAAATAACAAAAGTACATAAAGTAAGAAAGCTGCAACGAAAGCATGGGATTTGGGAAATCAAAGGTCCGACCCTCTCCCTTTCCTTTTGCTCGTCTTGTCACCATCCTTTGTCTGCTTTTTACCTCCCATTCCTCTCTCTCTCTCTCTCTCTCTCTCTCTCTATCTGTACACATATACGCATGTATGTATGGCTGTGTGTCTCTGTCCCTATCTCTCTCACACACGCACATAAATGGCAGAGAGAGAGAGAGAGAGAGAGAGTGGGGGGGGGGGGGGGGGGGAAGAATCTTTCCCTTCACTGAAAGGATGGTTTTATTGGCAGGTGTAGGACTCTGCTTTTTATCTGCTGTCAGGACAAAACACAACCCCTTTATTGCTTCAATAATCTGGACATTACCCCATTAGCTGCCAAAGCGGTCCTGGCAGCAGCCTCGCTCTCCCTTGCATACAGATTACCAGAGACATAACGACCGTGATGTGAGCGGAACGGTGGGTGAGGTCAGAGGTAGGGTCACGGTGGGGGTGGGTCCGTACGGTAGGGCAGGGGTCCTAAGCACAAGGTCTAGGTGCCTACTTCCTATTTAATTTTTTATTTTAATATGGAGTTAAAGGTATACGAATTAGTTTTCGCGCATTTCGATTGTTTTTTTATTGGACTAATCTCCTCTCTGGCAGCTAAGATAGACACGCCGGGATTAGAGTTTTAACGAGAGAGAAATTTATCTTGACCTGGCCCCAAAGTTATTTTAGGTTAATCAAACATGGAAAGCACACTCAATTGACTAATTATAACAATTTTTTAGTTCTTATCTTTTCAAGTAATTATTAATGGCTCGTTTGATATAATTTTTTTTGTCTTTTTTTAAGTTTATAAGTAAAAAAATTAAATTTTTTTAATTTTTTTTTGTTTTTTGATTTTACTTTAGTTAAAAATAAGTAAAAAAATAAAAAATTAAATTTTTTTAATTTTTTTACTTATAAACTTTTAAAAATTAATCAAAAAGTTAATACTCAACAGGCTCTAAGGGTTTTTAAAATATAATGTTACTCTAACTCTTCTCACAAGACAATAATTTCTCATACGAGTCCTGAATACACTTATTTGGACTTATATTGAGATTCAGTTAGTGAGAGAATAGCCCACCATATTATGAGAAAAGAGCAAAGCGTTTCATGGCATACTATTTAACCACGTCATCTTTCGGGAATAAGCACTCTTTTAGGGACCCTTTTATTTACATTTTTTTGTCCACGGAGAACCCCTTTTCATTAAAAGTAATGTTATATATACCGCATATTTTTTTTTTTGTAACATTCATTTTATAAAAACGGTTCCCCGCCAGCTGACACGAGAGTGACTGGCGTACGTCTTAAAGAGCGTCGCATTCATCTCTGACCACCCCTCTCCGCCGTACCCTCTCCCTTCCCCCACCTGTGCGTGGTGGCCCGGTGGGGGTACATGTGCGTCCATATGCACATTTAATTGTTTTGGCCGGAAAAGGTTAACATTTACATATTTTTCATTTTTACGTGTTCACAAGCACATAAATTAAGAGAGTCATTTTATCCCGAACTTTAAATAAAGCTTCAGCAAAATCAAATAATAAGCACGAGTCATAATCTTAATCTTTTTTCTCTTTCAAATTTGATTTCATTAGAGTCAAAATCTTCGGCTTGTAGGGTAATGCACACCCCTAAAATTTATTCACTCATAAATACTGCTGTTTTTTGGAAGGAGAAATTTTAAGGAGGGTCATCATCTGCCGTACGGTAGATAACCTACTCTTTGGTGGTCACTCACTCTCACTCTCCGCAAATAATTTCCGTTCTTTGTTTTTTTCTTAAAAGTAATAATATAACAAAAAATTTATAAATAATGTAGAATGATATGTTGATCTACAGTATTAAGCTCTTAATTACAAAAAATTACATGTTCTTAATTGCATTTTTCCAATGCTAATGGGCCTACACAAAGGGTATTTTCCTTTTCTCATATCTCTCCCAATTCGAACGAAGGCATGAGTTGATCTCAGATCTCTAACTCAACCCCCAAGAGAATTTACCAACTAAACTAATTATTTCGCACCTTCACTTTAACATAATTGTTATTTGACATATATATAGAAGAGTTAAAATCAACTTATAGTGAGAACCACAACTACAAACATTGCATCAAATGGAATAATCTATGTGACTTAGTAGAGTAGAATAAAGAGATCGAGGTGTTGAGTCTTGTAATAATCATGTCTTTTGTTGCCACATTTTTTTGCAAGAAGGGGTTAATGTAGTTTTCTTGCTTGCTTGCATAACAAATTAAATGGAGGAGAGTGACATACAAATATAGCAAGCAACACGATTCTTTTTCGAGTAATGTCTATAAATAATCTCATTCCTATTTCTAGTCAACATTTTCTTACTCATAGACAGAAGGTAGTAAGACCCACGTTAATAAATATGTGTGGAAACGTTAATAAATATGTGTAGAACTCATGTGCTTGTACTTAGAGCGACAAAATAAGGGAAAAAAATGGGATTAGAGACAGTTTTTTCCTTCTATTTTTGTTTTTTTTTTCCTGCAGGTTTTTTTTTTCCAACTCTCAAACAGGCTAGGCCTGAGCTGATCACTTTCTCTAAATGAAAGGGCAAGGCTGACACAGATTCCACTCTTGGACTATCAATTAACAATAAGGAACACATATGTATATATAATCCATAAGTACTCCATGTTAATAATATTTCTGCTATATTTGCAGCAGGCCAAAGTTTTCTCTCTGATTGATAAAAGTTAAACCGTGTATATCAGGGTTTGGTGATAACTGAAGTACATCCTAAACTTAAAGAGTTCAAGCATTAGAAGAGGGAAGATTAAAAATATACAAGGAACCTAGGTATTGAGGGCCCTCTCTCTCTCTCTCTCTCTCTTGCCCATCTTCTTTATTTTTGACCTGTTGTCATAAAGGGCACAGCACTTCCATTTTCAACCTTGGGATGAGAAATAAAGAATGCAGCAAGGTTTCTTCCATGAGGGTGGTAATGGACCAGTCAGACTAGTCCACACAGTACCCAGCTTTTGCACCTTGTCAAAAAACTCATGGTCAAGCAATAGGTCATTTGTTAAGCATTCCTGTTGAAATAGGCTGCTCTACCTATACTTTGTAGATTCAAACATATTAATTGAGAAGTGCAAAATCTAGCAGCTTTTTGGTGGGTTTCTGTATATATCTTGAACCAGTGCACAAGTTTAAGCATATAAATTCAAATTTTATTTTTCTTACCTGATACTGGATTGAAATGGTTAAAAGAAGGTTAGAGAGACTCCCCAGATTATGACACTCTAATCTTGTCATATCTGAATGATAAAATTGATGACACCATCTTTATCCTACAATCACTATGGATCTCATTGATTAGTTTAACTAAAGGTCCAGTCTCATGTTTGATAATTCTATATATATACACACATTTTTACGAAATTTTAATGGAAAAGTATTAAATTGATTCATTCAAATTTGAACAATGGAACAGCTCAATAATTTTTGTTCTTATGAAACTTCAAAAGAATTAATAGTTCGGAGCCCACACATCATATCTTTTGTGTTGTAAAAAATGTAACTCAGTCAATTAATTGATAGGGTCGCATAAAATAGTCTCATTTGGGATATGGAATACCACATAAGCATCAAGAAGGGCTATCCCAGCCTATTAGAAATTGACATTTTTTGTATTTTTTTTCTAACTCGATAATATGAATAATAAATATGAATGTAAAGTTAATTAAGAAAGTTGTTATGCCCATTATCTCTACATTAGAAATGGTGTCAAAAAAACTACAACATATAGCATGAGATACTTGATTATTAGTAGGGCACAACATGTCAACAGGTTAACACAGTATTCCGGACTCGAGATAATTTTTCATTTGGAGGGCTTATATTAACAATCCCAAAATAAAGTGGATGGTGGGAGAAATCTTGGTAAAATCCAATGACAAATCGTCAACATTTGATCCTCTTATTCTATGTACCAAAAAAACAAAGGCGGCCCAAGTAGTTGTAGATTATAGTCAAGTCAATACTAGGGTCCTGCAAGGCTGCAAACTTACGCTACCTCTCATGTGCTTGAATAGTGTATTCCAATGGAATTGGGTGGTTGACTGATGTATATATATATTTTTTAGGGCGTTTGGTGTCAGCTTTTTAATTTATTTTTTTAAAATTTATAAGTAAAATGGTTAAAAAAAATTAATTTTTATTTATTTTTAACTAAAATAAAGTTAAAAAATAAAAAAATTTGTTGTTTTTACTTGTAAACTTCCAACAAAAAACCTTGATAAAAAAATTATACTAAACGAGCCCGATTCTCTTCGTGGTGATTTGGGATTTGTGTTGGGGGAGGGGGGTGGGTGGGTGGGTTTGGAGGGTGTTGGGGTTGTCTGAGATAAACTAAAATGGGTCCAATTAATCTAAATGACTTATAAACTTATAATTGACAGTATGAAAATACTATTCTTACCGATAACTTGTACATAAACTCTAATTAGAATGATGGGTATGATAGTTTTGTGATTAAAAATTATTATGATGGATTCTTTATTTTGAAGTAAAAAGCTCTCGTTTAGACATATCATTCTGAATAAAAATTGTGTATGAATTTTTTATTTGTATATCTTAGCCTACATAACACAAATAATTTAACTACTCTTTAAAACCTAGGTTCCATTGTAATTTACTTGAACAACCATCAATTATCTGATGTCAAAGAGCAAAAAAGAAGAAAAAATAAAAGGAAAAAAGACCAATCAATTCTACCATATATCTATAAGACGTGTAGGTTTTAGCATAATTAACGTAACTATAGCGCAACCGTTCATGTGCTTGAATAGTGTATTACGTTGGAATGACTAAAAAAAGGATAAACAAACACATTACAACATATATATATATATATATATATAAACATATATATAACAACAAGAAGCAACACCCATTGCTTGGTTGATGAAAATGGACAAATTTGAATCAAGTATAAATGGCGAAACATGATTGAAAGTATTATTTTTGGGGCTAAAAGTTTTTTCTATGGACAATTCCATATGGTGAGAAAAGAAACAAAATCACTATTGCAGTGATTTTGTTGTAGCATATTATTCTTTTGAAAAGATTAAGTGGGATTTTTTTTTTTGTTTCAGTTTGAGTAAATAAATTGAAACTAAACTAAAAACCCGTAAAAGGTAGAAAATTGTATTATGAGTATGGCCAAATAGCTGATCCGAAGGAGCACTCAAGCACACACCAGAGACAGTTTGGTTTAATTAGCTGCATCTTGTAATTTTTAGATCTCTAGGCTTGTTTTTTCTTCTCATAGTTGGTAATTTTGTTTTTTTTAAAATTCAAGCTGATAAACTACTTGTTTTACCATTGAGACATAACTGTTGTGACTTTTCAAGAGGTTAACACTGTCGTCAAAGCTTGTGGCTGTTGTTTTACCAACATGCAGTAGTTACTTTCATCATAATATATATATTTTTTATTAAAGCTATTTTTAAACAGCTGCTATTCCCAAGGTCTAGCTATATGGCTTCTGTTAGAATAAAATTTGAAGACCTCAGTTTGATATTACTCTTTCCTTTTTTTGGTAGAAAGTTTGATATTACTCTACCAGCACCTATATTTGTCTTGAAATAGAGATCTCCTATCATACATATTTTGGCAATGGGCACCAAAAAGAAAAGGAAAAAATATCTGTGGTTGAACCACATCATTTGTTTATGACCTTTAAGATAAATATATATATATATATATATATGTATATATAATATTGCATATGGTACATGATTAGATAATGGCTCCTGTGTAAGCCATTGAAGACAAAAGTGATCCCTAAATTTGGATTGATGACAAAACTTGTATCAAAGTTGATACATATATAGATAAATAACCCCCCACAAATAAAAAAAATAAAAGGCGAGATTTTCGACAGTTGGATTTGATATAAACTAGAAGAAAAATAAGTAACTTAACGAAACCCTTAAGTTTATATCCACAGAGCCGATCACTCTTATATGAATAAGGTACAAGCCCCCCTTTCACAAGAATCAAATTATCAAGGGAGCATTGTGAATAGAACTATAATGATTGTGAACTTAACAACATTCTTGTAAAATAATTGACAACATTATAATTATATGTAATCAACACAAACACTTTTCAGACAAATTAAAAGATAAGAAGGCCATAATAAATATTTCTACGAGACTAGTACTGAGTTTGGAAATTAATGAATTGATCTCAAAAAAGTGTAGGAGAAAAATCCAAATTTATCCTAAAGTTTTAGATTTTGAACAACTATAGATATATATCACTGTATGTATCCTCTTGTTAGGGTTTTTGCATTGTTGGGTGTAACTCTTGATAAGATTTGCTCGAATCCCATTTCCATGATGATCATTAAATATGCTATAATCTATGCATAATGTTATACAAATAAAAAATTTATACAAAATGATATATTTATTATAATAATTTTTAATTACAGAACAGCTATTATCATTATCATTTTGTATGATTTTTTTTATAAAAATAATATTTTTCATAATTTAATGGAAACAAAAGAGGAAAAAAAAAATGAGTTCCCCAACCACAGCCTTTTTCAGCTCTGTCCCACGTCACACTCTGCATTGACCAGACACAGCTATCATATTTCCTTTCTCATGCCTACTGCAAAGTAATTTCAGTGTCCCTCAACTTTAACCAGTCATCACCCAAAAAACGGACCAAAACTCTCTCTATCTATCTCTCCATATGTTTGTGCGGACAAACAGTGGATGCTGTTACCTGAGGGAGCAAAGTTTACCGGCTACCACCGGTAGACCTACCCTTAATTAACTGGAAGAAAGAGACATGATTTAGGGCGCGAGAGAGAGAGAGAGAGAGAGAGAGAGAGCAAAGTGTTGTATATCAAAGGGGTTCGGGAGTAAAAACAGTTCTTTTTTGCAGGAGGGTAATTGATGTCCACACCCTCCTCTTCCTCTTATCTTTTCTTCTGATCATTCCCCCACTTGGATAATTTCTTTATTTAATACATACATACATATATCTCTTAGGGTGTCTATGTAACTATATATTCACATATATGTATGTATGCATATATGTATATATGTAAATTCAAGGGTGTGGTGGGTGATCGATCTGCTGAGAGTTGCTGCGGATGTAGATCTTTAGAGTGAGAGTGACAAAGTAGAGAGACTGAAAATGGAATTTGACGAGCACGATGAGGAAGAAGAGGAAATTGGGATTCAGGTGCCGGCGAATTACGAGACGACAACGTTTGGAAACTCCGGGAGGCCAACAATGGCAAGTGGAGGAGAGGGTGCGGCGAGGAAAGGTGGTGGCGGCGGGACCTATAGGTATAGGGAGTGCCTGAAGAACCATGCCGTCAGCATCGGCGGGCACGCGGTGGACGGCTGCGGAGAGTTCATGCCGGCCGGCGAGGAAGGAACCCTAGACGGTCTTAAATGCGCTGCGTGCAATTGCCACCGCAACTTCCACAAGAAGGAGGCCGACGGGGAGGGCTTCCACCACCCCCACCACCACCACCACCAACAACAACAACAATTCTCCCCTTACTACCGTGCGGCCCACCCGGCGGGGTACCTCCACGTGACGCCGCAGCCGCATCAGCGGCCTCTTGCTCTCCCATCAACCTCCAGAGAGGAGGAGGACATGTCGAATCCCAGCAGCAGCGGCGGCGGCGTGGGTAGCTCCAAAAAGCGGTTCCGCACCAAGTTCACCCAGGAACAGAAGGAGAAGATGCTGGCGTTGGCGGAGAGCCTGGGGTGGCACATCCAGAAGCATGATGAGGCGGCGGTGCAGCAGTTCTGCGACGAAACTGGCGTCAAGAGGCAAGTTCTCAAGGTCTGGATGCACAACAACAAGCACACCCTCGGTAAAAAACCCTAATCTCTCTCTCTATTTCTTGAGTTTCATTATTATCATCATCATTAACACCACCATCACCCTTTACAAAGTGGGAAAGAAGAAGAAGAGTGGAGAATTTGTGGTGGTGAGACATTGTAGGTGACCTGTGATGAATTGAAATTTGGGGAATTTAACTTGGAACTATCTTTATATTTAGACTTGTTATTAGGGTTCTTAATTAATCTTGCAGTGATGATCTTTCTGGGTTTTGATCTGAATTGAACTTAACTTGTGTCTCTCTTTGTAGTGTTGAATCTTGAGTGTAGTGTGTGTGTGTAACATATAGATCGGAAACCTAGTTTTACATGTTTAAGTCCTTCTATCTTACTTGCAATTCGCAGAGATTAGAAAGAAAAATGAACCCATTGGGTTCATCCTCTTGGTAGCGTAATACTGCATTTGAGCTTTAAGATCATCTCACTAGCTGAAGGTAAAGCTGAATCCCTCTCTCTCTCTCTCTCTCTCTCTCTCTCTCTCATCATTATCTTATCGTCAAGAAGGAGGATCGAGTGAATTCCAAGTCGATTCAGACGTGTTTGACATGCAAAGCTCCATTTCTAGGTCCACACACATCTGTCATCGTCTCCTTCTTTCGGTCCATCTAGGCTTTTATAACTTTACCCCCTCTCTCACTTCAAAGAGTTCTATCTCGTATTTATTTCTCTCTCAACTTCCATTTTCATTTGCATTTGAGACTTTGAGCTGCAATATGCCATATAGAAAGCTGGAGTTGTCGACAGATGGGCATAGCTAGGTTGGGTTCTGGTGTTGTGACCACTATTCTAGTGTACAGCTAGCTACCATAGTATTAGATAGAGTTTACCTAGATGTGTTACTCTATTAAGAAAAAACCCAATTTGATTGAAAGAATTTTAACTATTGTATTAAAAAAAAATTTAAAATATTTTTTGAAGTATTTCAGCTGTCTCGTTTTTATTGTACAAAAATGTAAAAAAATATATTTTTATAAACTTCTTCGCAAAAAACTACACTAAAATGATATGACTGTTATGTTTAAAATTATAAGTTAAAATAATGTATATTTTGATTTAACATGAGAATACCATGAACATTTACATCATTCTATATTAATTATGTGTTCCTATAGTGTTGCTCAAGAAATATATTATTAAAAATTAACAAAAAATGTTGGTTTTTTTTTGGTGAGTATGATCTCTACAAAATTCCTCACGACATGTTAGTTTGAAAATTTTACAATACATATTAACTGCATTGCTGAAAGATGCAAAGAGTACATGATTGCACTGCGGCAAAGCCTCGCCGGAAGAGAGATGGTAAGGATGAGAGTACTGGTCACATTGTCAACACGACCGACCATCACTAAATTCTTCACGCTCATTCCTCGTCCTCCATTAAATGCTCTCTCTCTCTCTCTGTCTGGGTGGGTGTACTCATCTGCTACCATATTATAGCCATAGGTTTGGAGTCCCACGTTGTGTTTTCCTTTCTTAATCTTGGACTTCATCATCATCTCACCTTCTATATTTTTCAAGTTTGTTTAGCCTTTTTTCTTTTCTAATACTATGGTACTTTCAGCTTTGAATGTTTTAACAAAAAGACGAGGCTTTGCATAGTCTTTAATCTTCATAAAAAAAAGGAATTTATTTGGTCATATTGAAATATTTTCTTTTCTACTTTTCATGTGGGAAGATTGAGGAGAATATAATTTATGATAAATATGTTTGAAGGTAAAGAGATAATAATTCATTATAGGAAATGCTACTCTTATAGAAAATTCATAAAGAAATAGTGGGTGTGGATGGGTCGGTTTGGTTCGGGTTCGTGCTAAATTTACAATCGACCCAATCTTAATTAGTTCTAAATTTTTTTATCTAAGATCGAACCGATCATTCAATGAAACTAAACCGAACTAACTTGACTCGGTTTGAGTTTGGTTGATTTGGTTTCATGTCTTGAGTTGGTTTGGGTCTAAATTAGATCGGTTCTAGTTTTGTTGTATATAATTTAACTTCTTTATTCAAAAAATTAAAATAATAGGATTGGTCTTGAATCTTTAATTTTTCAATTAAAATAAATAATAACATATAAACATGAATCAACAATAATTAAGTAGAAATAATATTGATTTAATAGCATATAATATATATATATATATATATATTGGCTTTTATGAGATATAAAGATTGCGTTTTGGTTCGATTCTGGGGTCGGTTCGGTTTGGATCTAGAAATTGTGAAATCGAGAACCGAACCAAATTGATTGGGTTGGCCTTTCTTAGACTTAGAATCGAACTGATCCTTTGACAGACCTAAACAAACTAACGCATAGAGACCAAATTGGTTCGATTCTTGAGTTTTTTTTTTTATTCGTTTGTGCACCCCTAGGAAACACCCACCACGATGATGTGATAATGACAGTTTTATATTAATTAATTGCCATTATAGTGAGTGTTTTATTTTGAAATGAAATATTTTTATTAAGACACATAATTGTGTATGAAAATTCAGTATGAATTTTTTGTTGAGCAAATTACATCCACCTTCTTTGAGGTTTCAGACTAATACAACTCACCCCTTAAGGTTTTAAAAATTACATTTCTCTCCCTTGAGGTTCGAGGTAAATTGCATTTTTTTTTCAAATGTTAAATCTTTTAACATAATATATGTGATGTTAGTCAAAAAAAAAAAAAAAGGTTAATTGCCTAAATTGCTCCTAATGTGCATGAAATGACATAAATAATTTTTTTTTTTTTGCTTATGAAATTAATTAGTGTGTTGATTTTGTGCTTTTTTCTAATGAATAAAAAAGATGCACTAGCAGTACAAAATTCTAAGAGCAAATTAAATGTTATATCTGTATAAAATACCATTTTAATCAATAAATAAATTATAAGTCTCATATTTTTTTAAAATTTTATATGCTATACTTAAAGTCCTATATAGATTCTATAAATTTTTATAAAAAAAAAGTTTTAATCAATATGAGGAAAAATGCCCTACAAAAAGTAATATCGAAAACAACGGTAGTTAACTTATATTAAAAAGAAAACGGTTTAATTTAAGAAAATCAATTATACCAAAGTTTTTAAATCTTATATACTATATGAAAATTAACACACATGTAGGAGAATTTAGAAGCAATTTAGATAATGAAACTAGTTAGAAGTAAATAGTTTTTAGACCCTATTTGTCATTTCATGCACGATAGGGGTAATTCAGGTAATAAATTTATTTTTTTTACTGACATCACATATATTCTGTTAAAAGATGTAATATTTGAGAAAAAATGCAGCTCACCTCAAACCTCATGAGAGGAATATGTAATTTCTAAAACCTTAAGGAGTGAGTTATATTAGTCTAAAACTTAAAAAAATGTGAATGTAATTTGTCATTTTCTATTTTTATATAGTAGTACCTTTCATTATATATATATAAATATATACATATTTTAGGGTTCTACCAACTTGTAAAATTTAAAAAAAAAAAAGACACTGTATGCACGTACAATTGTAAAAATATCTGCTTTCTGGGCTGAGTAGAACATGCCTGGAGAGAGAGAGAGAGAGAGAGAGAGAGAGAGAGAGAGCAGGTGATAGAAGCTGATGGGAGAGAACATGTGCGATGAACATGTTGGAGAAAGAGCAGTCGAGTCACGAAGCTGTCGGAAAAATGATCACAAGCTCCCTCTTGTGTTGCTTTATTCTGTTCCGGTAGGAACATGTGGGCTCTCCCCAGTGTTATTGCAGACAATAAATTCCCACGGCATTACAGCTAATACATAGATATATATATGTATAGTACATATATCATATATGTGGTTGTCTACAAGACCACACATCTAACTTAATTCACATCTGAAGATTAAGCTCTTTGGGTTGTTGGCTTCCATTAACACACCCACTGAGCACGTCCATCAATCGTTTCTCCACTTTCTTCTTCTTTTTTCCTTTTTCTGTCCAAATGCTATGATTTTATCTTTCTCCGAGGGAGGACAAGCTATGAAGCTCTTGTTCTAGTTTTTTTTTTTTTTCTTCTTCTTTTTCGATGACTTTTTGTTCTAAGTTGGAAGTTGCAGTTTTTGATTTGGTATTGTGGTGTTAAACGCCCAAAATGACAAAAAAGAAATAAAAAAAAAAAGGTCAAGGATTTGCTCCCAAGGTTGAAAGAATTACTCATGTCCTATGTATGTGATATGACTGCTTGGTGCATTACCATATATTAAAATTATGTTATTAATTTATTTATATTTTTTCTAAATTTTAAACACTATTTGTGAAATTACTGTATATTCAAATAGAATATAAATATAAAAATATATGATTAAATGGTAAGCTACTACATGCACAGGACATGAAAGTAGAAATTTCTATGACCCATGAAGCAGATACACATGAAGCACATTTGTGGAAGGCCAACATATGAATTTGAAAACAAAATCAGTTTTAACTTCAAATGCAAGCAATTTGAGATACAGGCATTGACATCCAGCTTAAAGTTTAGCATATTAATGTCTCCTCTAAAGAATCTTTTAATTATAAGAGTTATTTTTTAAGAGTAATGCTAGACTTAAAAGAGCTCTCTATGTATAGATGTTTTGCTTTATAGTGAAAACCCCAAATCAGCAAGTTGTGTAGGGTATGTGTGTGTAAGCTTAACCTATAAAAAAAATATATATATATATATATATAATTAAAATACATTATTTTGAACAAAAATTATGTATAATTTTAGCATTACCCTATTGAGAATGTGTCATTCCAATTAAAATCTGTCTCATCTTTTACCAACATATGCAACCTGCTCCACTTTGAGAAGCACATGTAGTGAAATGAATAAATGTTTGACTTCAACATTTGACAGTAAGATGAACACACATGCACATATATATATATATATATACTTTCATCTTTAAGCCATAAATTGGTATAGACTACAGAGTGTTGTAGAAATTATTTTTATAGAATTTTTTTTGGTACTTAAAAGTTTAGGAAGAGGGGAGGGTATTCCATTTCAAGGTGAGGATATGTCACTAGCCTTAATAAGAGCTTATAGTAGTACTTGTAGATTACTCATCAAAAGGGACTGCTGGCAGTGAGAGTCGAACCTGAGCATTGTAAGAAAAGTACTTGTCCTTACCAACTCAACCAACACCCATTGACTACTTTTATAGAATTTGATTCTTCTTTATATTTCTTTGTGCCTTGTGACCAGCCATCATTCATGCATTACATAAGGTTTAAATGATTTATGTGGACCGTAACTCTACATGAGCTTGATGCAATAATCGGCCGAAGGTCTAGACACTGGATAAAAAGAAAGAAAAAAACCCTCTTTTCTAGTAAAATATATCTGAGAAGGCACTTGTGATTTCATTTTGAGAGAGGATCGAATCTCCACCACTTCCATGAGGATATATACATTTCTTTGGTGGTTATTACTTTTAATTGATCGGTTTAGGGCAAAATATATCAGAAATTTGATAGTGTTGAGTTACTCCGTTGTAGTAACTCTAAAATATTTGTGATTGGTTTTTCCTAGAAAGTACTTGTTTTAATGCAAGTCATTGAAGTGATAAACCAATGCATTTAAAGATGAATGAAGTAATTATGAGAATAAGAATGGTTAGGCGACCCTGCTGCCTGCCACTCAGCAGTCACTTGTATTGAAAAATTTGGAATTGGAGCTCAAGCCGTACCAATGTCCACGCAGCAAATGTCTTTCAATTTTGGAATTGTCCGCACGAATTTGTCCCAATATCAATGGTAAAATCGGCTTAATTAATTCGAAATTAATTTACCTACTCCAAGACTATTAGGTGCATAGTGGATTCTACCATCGGAAGACCATATTGAGCCAAAACCCTATTATATTTTAAACAAGTGTTGGCCCAAACCAACCAAAATGATCCAAGACTAGACATTGAAAATTTAGATTGAGGCAGTCTTGGGATCAAATTGGGCTTGACCAAAGTTCTAAAATAGCCTAGTTTCAACAACAACACAATTAATTGGCCTGCCCTCAAAACTGCTTGTTTGCAGTCCATGTAGGAGATGGAGCACTAGTTTCTAGTAGGCCTAAACTAGCTAATACAAAAGCATTGGCAGAAGTGTAGGAATTTCAGCTTTATGCTATGTTTTGAATATTGCATTAGTGAACAGAAATAAAAAGGAAATACAAGATAGAAATAACAAAAAAAAGAAGTGAGAGAAACTAAATATGTTTCTTCTTCTTCTTCTTCCTTTGTTGTTGTCGTTGGATTAGGCAAATAAATGAAAATGAATAGTTATATGTCAAAAATAAAAATATTTGTCAAACAATTAATTATAAATTTTTGTTTAGTTACCCCTTAAAAAATGAATATATATACATATATATATATAAGTAATTTATGTTCCTTTCCATTTCTTTTCCCTTGACAAATTTAAGATTTGAACATAACATAGTATTAATGTACTGAAATTTGATTTGTGGTTTAACTTTTATTCAGCACAAATTTTTTTTTTTTTTTTTTTGATCTTATAAAAAGTAGCAACTAACTTTGGAGTCATTACGAAGCTTTAAAAAAATAAAAAGAAAAAGCAAAAAAAGGGTTGAAATCATTTTTTCTCAGCTCACTATCCAGAATATTGCTCAATCTTTTAGAATGTCACTGGAGTTCCCGAAGTGAAGCTGAAGTAGTGAGACACTGAGAGTACTCCAAACAGGGTTCTTAATAATTTTTAGAACCTTCCTGTATGTGTAGAAGAGCTTTTTAAACTCTAATATTGCAATTTTTTTTTGTTTTCATATGTTCAGTTGACTACTCCTTTGAGTTTGTGCAAAGTCACTGTTCATAGAAAATACGAACTATATAAATTTTATATATTTTATAAATGATAACCAATCAAAAAGAAATTTGTAGAGAGAATTAACTTAAAACTATAAAGACAAGTCGCCGACCTAGCCACCATGGTAGTTTTTAGCCTATATTGCATTTGACACTGAAATTCATGCACTGGTTTAGTACTAGAGATCAATCTAGATAAATAAAACTTTGAGGAGGCACGGATTCTGTGCTGTCAAACATCCCCTGTGGCCGGACAAAACTCTCCTTAACGATTGCTAGTGTTCTACCATTATGATGATGATGATGGTAATAAGTACTTATCACCCCGCTGGGGTTAAGTGCTTCACTGATTTTCAACCATGATGGTGATTAACATTTTCTTTTTGTTTTCCGTGTTGTCAAAAACAACGTGTGAAATCATAATTTAATTCTCAAAAAACAAAACTATGAGACCATTAAAAAACCATAGTTTTCATTTTATTTTTATTTTCTAATAAAAACAATTTCTGAATATCAGAAGATATTCTTTTTTGGTTTCTAAAATTATGATGTTCTTTTGGAAAAAAAAATTTAAAAATAAGTTCGAGAATCGATTTATTAAATATGATTTTAGGCAAAAATATTTTTCAGAACTAATTTATCAATTGCGATATTGACAAATTGTAGAAAATGAAAACAAAAAAGAGAAACGACTAAATAGAATCACTTTTCATTTTCAAACACCCATGTTGGTATTATTCCAACATCATTATCATTGCAGCAGTGACATTCTGTTTGGAATTTAAAGGGAATGGAGGGTCAAAAATCAAGATGATCCACCCTCCATTAACCCTAATTGCTCTACCTATCTCTTCAGGTTTCTATACATACACATTGAACCCCCTCTCCATTTATATCTACATGTTACATATCTTTGGAGGACCATACAAAAGAAAACCATAACCATCTACTTCTAAATAAGCTAGCTATCTATCTAGGAATCTTATTCATTAGCTTGAGACCTCATGCAAGAGCTTATACCTTCTCACCTTATTTCTCAACACTTGTTTGGTGATCCCACCATTTGGTATCTCCTCTGACTTTGTCCTCCTCGGCCTCTCCTCCATACCACCACTGCCGCCGCCGCCTGTGACTACCCTTTTCCGGGCTGCTGCTGTCGACGGCGATCCCACCGGTGACCTTTGTTTCTTGATGGGGCTGCTGACTTGCAACTGCAAAGTGCCTTTTTGACCCTTCAGGCCTCCATGATTGTCACTTCCACCGTTCTTTTTCTTGATCTTGATCTTGATCACATGGTGATCATCTTCGCTGGTGTTCCTATATGAAGAAGATGAATTGGGAGAGTTCTGTGCTTTCTGATCTGATATTGTCTCATCCCTTTGACTCAAGCACCAATTGCAGACCCTATAAGACTCGGCTTTTGGGTAAAGGTTGCTACAGTACCTGTAGAATTGGATTGTTGAAAAGGCCAAAAAACAAGCGAAAAAAGAACCTGTCAGTGAGTATATAGATTCATAGAAGAAACACACCCAAATAACAAAAACCCAGAAAAAAAAAATTCTTGTTTTTCGGATTAATCCTTTGAAACCCAACAAGAAATATTTGATTAGGTACCTGTGTTGAGATCTGAATTGGCAAACTTTGCACTTGAAGAGTTCATAAGACAGACCATAATCTCCACACATGCAGCACTCAAGACTGGGCTGCGGCGGTGCAGAAGTAGCTGCCTTGCCTGTTGTCATCTTGTACCATGTAGAGAGAGAGAGAGAGAGAGGGCTGTATGTATATATGGGTAGGCTGTCCGCCACACAACAAAAAAAAAATCAGAACATCTTTTGGACGGTGATTTAATGCTTAGATTAGTATTGGTATCGTTTTCGTTGTCGCGCTTCTGATAAGAACGTAATATAATATTGTATTACGTTAGTACTTTTATAATGAGTTGCCAAAGGAGAATTCATGTACGTGGCGGGGGTCGACAACAACGTTATTTACTAGTTAAAGATTGTTGTCCGAGAAAGAAAAAAAAAAGAAAGAAAGAAGTCACAGCTAGTTGAGAACATTAAAAAAATGCTGTTTTTCTTTTTTTTGAAAAAATTATATAAAAAAATCTTGCAAAAATACTGTGGTAATAAATTTTTTGTAATTAGGAGGACATCATAATTAGCGTTTTAGTTTTCTGATTATATAGCATTAGGCAAAAAAATAAATAAATAAATGGAAGTGTGTACTGTGTACGCGTGAATACACCAAAACTATAAGTGAACATAATTTATGAACACATGAATACACCAATATTACATTAAACGCACTGGAGGTTCCTGTTGGCCGGATAGCCTAGAAATCTTAGAATTTTGACAATTACATATTAAAAGGTTGGGAGAAATATATACGTGAGAGAACCTCAACCGAAAGTCCAATAGAGCGATGAATGCAAATTCTCTAATCTTAGCATGGATAGTCTATCTCTACTACTAAACCGAAAAGAAAATTAGTCTTCGTACATGTAAATTGACTCGAACGCTCTAACAACGTAATCATGACTAAGAAAATTATATACATACATACATACATACGCGAGAGGCAAACAAACATCATGCAGAGATTCCGGAAAAAAGAAGAGTGAGGAGGATATCAAAGTGGAAAGCGGTAAGACTCCTCTTATTTAATGCATGTCTCATTGTCCTAATTTAATCTAATCTAATCTAATATTTGTGATGAGAAGAAAGTATTGATAATTGAATGCCATCTTTATCAGGGATTTAGGATTTAAGGATGTGCACGAATATACACACGGTTCGAGGTAGTCATCATCAACTCCCAACCCCAAGAAAATTTAAGAAATGAACCCAATAAAATAAAAGAAATATTCAAGATTCTTGGATGAAAAGGCTCTTAGGAGGATAATGAATGCTGTACTTTTATGAAGCCAGTTGTTTTGAGGGTATGTTGTCTTCTATAAGTTTAGTGAGCTCTATCCTATGATAAGCAATGATATATAAATAAAAGAAAATTTTATATAATTTGTGAATAGAATAACATGATTAAATTGAGACGTCTCATTTAATTATCTTTATAAAATTGGCATTGAATTGGGACATATCATTTCATAAAGAAGACAATGTTCAAGCTCCTTAAAAGACTCAAATGCAAGCGTGTGACATTGCTACTAACATAAAGTTGTGTCTTGACTAAGCCTGAGAATTGGTATGAAACATATACTCAAACTTCTCATTTAAATAGTTTTTGAATTAAATTATTTTTATTCCTCAAATTGCTCTCATCTTAGTGACATGTCACAATTTGAGAGGAATGAAGTTCAATGGTTAGGTTAGTATTGAGTTTTTCGATAGCCACTCCTATTAAATTTTGTCATATGGTAAGTTTTCTTTAAAAATCTTTTCATTTTATCACAAATTCAAGTAACTGAAGGAATAAAACTCTATACGTCACAATGATGACTACGAAAAATTTAATACTACCTAACCACCAGACTTTTATCTAATAATCGAGGCTAGATTACAAAAGTTTCTTTATTTTATTTTATTTTATGTGAAGGTACAATTCAATGGGGATGACTACAGAAAACTAAGTACTACCTAGGACTTTTTTACCTTTTATCTGTGTGGTGTTCCAGTTCAACAAGGATGACTTCGAGAAATTCGATCCTACCTAACCACTTGAACTTCTTTCCAATAATCAATTCTACGTTACTAAAGTTACCTTTTATCTATGTGGCAAAATTCAGGTGGGCGATTGTTACTACCATAAGCTGTTCCTTTTAATCTTAGTGATAGTAATTAGTATTATTTTACCAACGTAAGCTATCATCTACGTAGCGAAATTCAAGTGGGCGAGGGGTGTTGCTATCATACGCTATTATCGGGCTTCAGTTCCGTCCCCATTCGCTGCAATGCCTTTTATCTCGTTGTCGATGTCATTTTAGCCTCAACTCTCTTTTAAGTAATTATATTTACTTCTTGCTTCCGAATTGACAACCAACCTTACATCCATTTTCCAATATCACTCCCTCTAATCAAGAGTGAGTTTGACAAAACCCTCATTATTGTAGAACAAGGATTAGGTGTTAACAAAGCATCTGTTAGACGGGTAGGGTCACGATTCAATTCTGATTGGTTCCATCGTAACGTGATTTGTCAGTCGAAAAAAAAATTTTCAATACGCTTACAATACCACAATGACCTTAAACTCCTCTAACAAAAACTCGTGAATTCCCATAATTGGTGAGGCCGAATACCCTCGTCTAGTCATGGAGGTTACATGAGGACGAGAGTAAGGCCACATGTTGCAATGCTGAATGACTTCAATCCCCAAGAGATGCCTACGTGAAATAGATTGGAACCATTTTATTTCCCCTTTGCAATGTGATTGACCCATATCCATATCCCTACCCTTGCCCAGAGTTCCAGATTTCAAGTCAAATGCAGAGAGTAAAGTGTAAAGAGTAAACAGCAATCAGTTACAACATCTGATCCCATTTCTGGTTATACACGCAAGACAATCACTGGTTTAACACGCATTATCAAAATAGACAACTAATTGAAATTGAAATTGGCCTCTGCAATGAATGACAAAGCAAAGCCTTGGCCAAGATTCAACATGAAAGTCCCCCTCCAAAAAAAAAAAAAAAACAACCCACTTACAATGCAAAAGTAACCAAACCACAAGATTCACCGCCAGAAACCATCCGGGTCAAGTACAAAAACCAAACAATTACTGGAATCTGTCTGTTAAGACATTTTAACAGTGGAGTAATTGAACCTGCAATGTCTTAATTTTAAAAGTACAGAGATCAAATTCTTGATCTTTGCCAGACCACTATTACTGTAATTAAAGCTTTATGGACTACACAAGCTTTGCCTTGTTTCATGTGTAACAGAAATTCAAGGTTAGTAGGATGTCGATACCACTCTTATGAGGAAAAATGAGTGGGATTAGCATAGGCTGTCATGACATCCCTGATTATTCACAACTTAGCCAAACTTCGAGGGTTGGACTCGAAATAAAACAAAAATCATCCCTGTCAATTTAAGATGGGTCTTTAATTCTAGGTATGAAGTATAAGCATCATCAGCTGATTATACACCAAAGATTTTGTGTGTGTAATCCAGTGGCATTCACCCCCATACAACTGAACTACCACCACTTAAGCTAGTATTGTCAAAAATGTAAGTAGATAAACAATACAGATAAAAATGTAAATAGATAAATAACTGAAGACAATGGGTGGTGGCGGGACGGTAGCAGGGGTACCAGTAATTGCAGAAATATTAACATCAAAGCTTTTAATGAGCATCCCCAACTATACAGGATTTTTCCAGCTACAAGTAAGAAACAGAATGCTTACAAATTTACACCCCAAAAAAAAAAAAATGGAAAGGAGGAAATCAGTAGCTAACCTACCGTATTACATATGAATAGTAACCTCCTACATAATACTAGCAAAAAGCTACAATGGTCGGTAAAACTATAATTCATTCAACTTCAATTTATTTAACCGAAAAATAAATTATGGGGAAGAAAAAAGAAGAAGAAACAAAAACCTGCCAATTTATTTGTGGAATCCCAAACGGATTTACAGAATCAATTAACACCAACCACCAACTTTAACAGGTTGCCTGGATCTTCTACCAACTTTTTACACCAACTCCGAAGTTTGGAATGAGCAACTGCCATAATGCAAAGAGGGATTAATCAGGTGTTTTGAAATGTCCTCAATGCATAATCAATAAGCTCCTCCTTAGTACACTGGCTATTCTATATCCTGAAGATTGCAATATACAATTTAAATGTGTGCAAAAATTAAGTTACTGATAGTTGGACCCAACTCTACGCCCTAAACCCTCAGCCAGTCAAGTTAGAGGCTAGCTCATGCCACTGGGAACTTTGTAAAACCTCAGTTTCTGAGTCAACTACATTGAAATTCCCAGAAGTAGGCAAGAGCCTGGAGTTGTAACAATAACATGTAAATACAAAATAAGAAGGGGAAAATAAACTCAATTTTAATCAATTCCTCCAAGTTGCAGCACATCAAGACACAAAAACCTCCAAACTTGATGGAAAAAAGACAAGAGAGAGGTGGGAGAGGAAAAGAGAGAGAGAGTGGGAGGGATAAAGAAAACCAACATTTTCTATTGCCCGAACTTTCAAACAATCTTCAAATAGCTGAAGAAGATTTCTCAAAAATTTTGGAAAAGGATAATAAAAATCCAAGATTTAACTTAAATACAAAGAATCATAATCGCTTCTTGTAGTGGACCAGTTGGCTCAACTTCTTAATGGTTTCTTCTACATAGTAACTCCTCAAGTAATTGTGTTATATCACTCACTCATAGGATTATATGTTAGTACGTATAACTTATGAATGCTCAGCCAACAAACCCATTCTTGCAGATATAATAACTGTGAACATAAACTTTATAGAAAATTTGAAATCGAGCTGATCATGGAAATTGAAATCTGAGCCCGGACTAGTACTCTTGGCCATTAAATCAAAAAAACATTTGAGTGGCACTAGATGGTCTCCTTCCAAGGATAAAAGAGAAAAAGAAAAGGACATTTTTTCATAAAACATAAGAGTATAACATTTTGTAATCAGCTTGTTAGTTACCCGTGCAATTGGTCTGAATTCAATTAACTTTGTGTGCATTCAAATGGATGCAGGGATCCTTCAGAAAACTCATGCATTCGGAACCGCTCCAAAAGTTCAAAGGGCCTGCAAACAACATTGAAATATCAATACTGTCAGAATCACACAGAAGGCTGGTAGACGTAGCTTTGAGAAAATGAAATGAACAGAGAATATTGTGTGCAATAGAAAGTCAGCCAGAACAATGCCATATTTACACCTGTGTCCCTTCCTTCACATTGGTCCTTTGAAGCATATGTTTTAGAAAGGAGCTACTTATCAATAACAAAAAAAAAAAAAAAGAAAAATTGTTTTAGAAAGGAGTATGAAGTTACGAATATCATTTTTTCTAGTAACCCAAGTCTAGAACTTGTGTGGAAATAATGAAATTATGAATAAAATCTTGATTGATAGAACACCAACATCATACGGACTAAATCATGGATCACTATGTTTTATTGGAAACCTTAGATGGTACAAACATATCCATGATTCGCACAATCACTTTTTGATAGGTGGAGGCTACTTCTGCTGTTAACACTGAACACAAACCTCATGCTAACAAATATGTGGGGCACGGGCACATGTGTTGTGGGGGCTGTGAAATTCTGCCTTAAAATATTCACACAGAAGTGGAGTAATAAGATTATCTTTGTATTTTCCATACGCATAGCTTGTGCATGCAGCAACCATAAAAACAGCCACAGAGACAGGTGAACTTCCTCCAAACACTTAAAATCTTTTTGTGGGTGATTCAAAGCCCCACCATTCCTGCCACATGGATGAATTGACTAAAAATGCACTAAAAGAGGTCTCAAAGCAGCAAGGTGTATGCTATTGGCTAACAAGATAAAGTTAGCATATGGTCTAATGCCAGGTTAAAATAGTCATGATGGAAGGAATTAAAAGGTTTAAATTACTTGAAAATTATACATATAAAAGGCTTCTCAAGTAAAAACAGAAGTCAAAAGGAAAGTGGTCTAAATTGATGGTCAACAGCAATTCCAATCATCAAGGTGAAAGTTATATATGACAAGGAATTGATCCCAGGCTAGGAAGCATGGACACACCGTTTAGGGTGCCGTTTGCGTGTCGGACACACCGCGGACACGGATACTCCTAGGACACGCCAAAATACGTGTCGGACGCTCCAGGTGGCGTGTCCTGTTTTTTTTTTTTTTTTTTTTTAAGCTGTGGACACGCCGGGGACACGGCTGGGACACGTCGAGGACACGGCTGGGACACGTTTAGGACACGGCAGGGGTTAAAGTATAATTATGAAAATTTTTAAATGGGGTATATTTTTTAATTTTCTTAACTTCAATATAAAATGTACAAAATATCCCAAATCAAAACATTTCTTCTTCTTCACTGTCCAAACTGCTGCTACTATATTTCTTATTTTTTCCTTCTTTTTTTGTTCTTTTTTTTTTTTTTTCACTGCCCTTTCTGCTGCTTGTTTCACTACTGCTTATGTTTAATGTGGGTACTGCCCCTGCAAAATCAACTAAATAAATTGGTACTGCTTACCTGCCACTGCTATTTTTTTTTTTTTTTTGTGGAAATTGGATGCTTGCTAGTTCATGCTTTAGATAGTAATGAATCTAATGATGTATTGGATGATAATCTTCTTTAACTTGTGTTTTTATCTGTGCTTGATGGATGATGAATTGATGACCTGTTGTCTATTATATTGAGTATTGAATTTTTTAATATTTTTGGTGGTAGGTGAATGTTATATTTATAGACATAGAAAATAAAATATATAAAAATAATAATTTTTTGCCGTGTCCCTGCCGTATCTGTGTCCCCTATTTTTTGAAATTGCCGTGTCCCGTATCCGTATCTGTGTCCGTATCTGTGTCCACGTCTGTATCCGTGCTTCTTAGATCCCAGGAATGCTGCCTACAAAATTTGACCAAAGATGAATGAATTGGAGAGTGCCTCTCACAGTCTAACCTGGTGTGCAATCAAGGCATGCATGCCAAATTAAAGAGAAAGCTCCATAGAACTTTAAGACCAGGCAAACTCCAATTTTGCAAACTGTTAGGCAATCAAGAAATCAAATCTATATAACACCATAAAAAATGCAGAATGAAACATGAATGTTGAGATGATGGAGGTGAAAGAAGACAGAAATAACTAGAGAAGTAAACTTGAAAGAAGTTAGGGATAGCAAAGTAGGACATAAGTGAACATCAATCAAGATGGTTTTCCGTGTCTAACACCAAATGAGAAGTGCCGCATGAATCACCGTAAGGTGCTGCAAGGACAAAGGAAGCACTACATTGGGTGTGAATTGTGGTGGTAAAGAAACACATTTTAGCATATCCAAACGGTGAAAATGATTTGTATTGACAAATCTAACAAATCAAAGCTACCAGCCCTGATGAGTTGAACAGTTTCTATGCCCACATGTGCCAAATTTTCTGATGAAGATGCTGTACACTGGTAAAAGATGTAGAACTTCCATTAACGTCTTATGCAAAATCAGCAACATTTGCAAAATGAAACCAATATGATAATTATATATCTGCACAAAATTAATGAATTCATATGCTTACAGGATCATTTCACGATTACGGTATAGTCTGCGCTGATTGCTCTCCATGGCATCCAATACATTAGCATTCTCTGGTCCTGCGGCTCCAGCAGCCACAATGGATGGGACTGAAGCAGTTGGAGTCCAAATCTGCAACAAATTACTGTCATAATTTAATAATTTAACCTTGAAAGCTGCACACAATTAAAAATCCCATTCATCAGGCTTACCTTTATGCTGCTATCAATCCCACTGGTAGCCACAACACAATCAACTGGATGGCACTGCACACAATTGACAACTATAGAGAGAAATGTATGAGACTACTGTCAGAAAATAAGAGGCTAGTGAATAATAGTACCATCCATAGGCCATTTATAAGGATATGGGAAAATAAAAATGCATTACCAGCTTCATCACCAACAAGCATCTTTATTAATCTACCAGTTCTCTTTTCCCAGATAAACCATCTGCCATCATCGCTACCACTAGCAACATATTCACCTGCAACAAGTAAATGAAAATACATGTACCCATGACATCAGCATGTCAACCAGATTAATGAGGAGGCTATTGTTGAGAAACAACCAAGCAACAAGACTCGAGCAATCATGAACTCCTGATAATTTTATAACCTTCAGATCAATAATACTTGGACAGAATCACCAACAATTAAGGAAAAGGCCAGCAAAGTAGTTTCAATTGGTGCCATAAACTTCAAAATGGATTTGAGTGCAAATGCAACAATGTCAGATTTAACAAACACTTGAAAAACAAGCCCATTCTCTCGGCATTTAAAACTTGTTTCAAGGCAAACATAGTGTAGGGTGGCAGGGCACCATGAAAATCCAACATTCTTATTTATGTAACAGCAGCCAACAGGAGATCATCAAACAAAACATTAAATATTAGAAAACTACACTACAAGTGGCTGCACGATCCACTTAAATCAACACTTATATCAGCTGCTTTTTTTTTTTTTTTGTTTTTGGGGAAACAGCATTCAACTTGCTTCACATATTATAAGAAGCTATAGAAGACAAAATGCGAACACTGAATGGTACCTCTTTGGCCAAGAAAACTAGCTTGCTTTATGTCCGTCCCCACATTACAGTGGCCAACATATCTCTGCTTCATATCTATTGCTGCCTCAGGCTGCAAATATAAGCACAAGCACAATGTCAAAGGCAAAAGCAAGATGTTTATAGTAAAAAAATATTTATTATGGAATTCACAACAAGAAAGATATTCACAATGTAATTAAGGGGAAAATGATAATAATTTTTAGGCAACCAATATAACAATAATTTTTTTCATTACTAACAAGATCAAGATAATGCATTTTGTGGGCTTTCCCTCATCACAAATGTAAGTTACTCTTTATGTAATCCATTTCAAACTTCTATTAGTTATCCCTGTTCCTCAAATGGATTGGTTTGAGATCAAATTTCTCACTCACATGTATATCACTCGCACTAAGGTAGTTGAGTTTCAGAAATTACTCAAAAATTAAAAACTTCCAATCCACCGTTTCCGAAGTACCTCAATAAAATGAAAAGTCCATTCACAAGAAAGCTCCAATATTTTCTTTTTTGAAAGTAGAATGAGCCAGTATGCAATGTCAACTAGAAGCTTGACCTTAACAAACTAAACAATTGAAAAAATAACTTGAGAGAACGAGAGAGAGAACTGCCAAGAACCTCAGACTTAATTGAGATTGATAAGCTCATATTTCCACTTTCCAAGAAACACCAGCTCTATGATAGCAAATCCCAGAAAGTTGACAGCAAAATTTTATTTTGTGAACAACTCAAAAATTAAAATGAGAAGCTAAACCTGATAAGTTGTTCTATCATTTTGAGATGATGACGTAGGTGATCCACAAGAACCATTTGCACGACCCATTTCCATAGCTGTATCACCTCTTCTATGAATTTTCAAATTCAAACTCCCATGAAGAACATTGGGTTCAACGTCATGCCCTTCATCACCAGATATTGATGTTTCAAAATCCAACTCCAATTCCTCATCATAATCAGAATCTTCTCTTTCAGACCTTGGACCATCTTGTGAAGCATCACTGTTAGCCTCTGACCGGTAGAGTATGTCACTCAATGATAATACTCTTCCAGCTTGAGGTTCAGAGGTAGGTGCTCCATCATTTGACTTGTTACTTTTTTCAGCTTCAGCTATCAATGCAACCATGAAGGTAGGTGTAAGATATTGATCAAATGAGAGAGAGAGAGAGAGAGAGAGTTAGAGAGAGTTTACTACAATTAAAGTCTCCATATTAAGTGATGCTACTTTTCATTGCCCACTAGGAAAGATTTAAAGAATAGAAAACAAACTAGAAAATAAAACGAAACCAAAAAAAACACTATTCATCACATTACAGATGATTAGAATCATATCCTTGATCTGTCCCTTAACTTCAGACACCACACCAGTATTTTTCTAATATGCTAACACCAGCTTTACCACTGATCATGCAATAAAGTACAATTATAATAATGACAAGGGACCAGCTATTGCCAAAGTAACCACTGCTTTAGTAGTACAACAGATTAGAGCACTGGTTGCTTTGGTAATAGCCATGGCCTAAGGTCATTATGATCATATTGTATTGATATTTGATGCGATATACATTGCAGCACAGAACAAAAACTAAAGTATCAATTAATCATAGAATAATATAGCTATTATCTAAAAACTATTACCACATTAATGAAACAATGAATGCAGACATGAAGATCCACCAAATTTGGGGAAGAAAGAAAAGAATATAAACTAAGAAACATTTGAAAAACAACACAGTACGTACATGACATTGGCATGTGGTAGCTTTCTTTAGAAGGCACATCAAGTTAGCGTTTTTTATTTTTTCCTACAATCCCTTCAAGCAATCATGTCAATCAGGCAAATCTAGCTTTTGCAGACAACAATTACTAAAACTTTTAACACTGACATTAGTAGGACAGCAAACCCAAACCAAACCCAGAGCAAAACCAGTTCTGTTAGGCTGGCTGCCAGTACCAACTTTAACCAGAAACTTATGAACAAGTATCCAAACCATTCGATGAATTCTAGCTTTCCCAAATAAGAAGCACTCAGCAGCAACAAAACATGAGCATAAGTTGACCACAGATCCCCAGTAGGCCCATAAAACAAGCAGAGATGCTCATGAATACCTCATTAAGTGCTCATTAAAAGCTTATCTGAACCAGCTCCTAAGTAATGAGCCCACCTCAATCTGGAATAATGGCCTGGTCACAGCCTGAGCTTGAGCAAACATGTGCTCTGCTCGAAAAGGCAAGCTAGCACTATCTAGTTATCTACCTATCTTCGTATGACATTTTTGAAATTTTATAACCATTATGATGGTGACCTTTTTTTCCACATAGAGACAAATAAGCTAAACTCCATTCAATGGCATTAAGATGACAGCAGCTCTGTTAAAAACTGTCCTCTTTCTATGCCATGAAAAATTCAACAAAAAATTAGATGATGTTTTGTCTCATAAGAGCAAAAGAGAATGGGGGTGTGCCATCTTCTATTAGTCACAACCAATTAGCTCCAGAAGTACAGAGCTGGCTTGAACAATTTGTTGACCTTATAGGAGTCGAGCATAAGCACCTCACGTGAAATCAGGGTTTTGAGCTCAAGCAGAGCTCAAATATCCACATAGGTTCAACTAAGCAACGCCTGAGAATTGAATTCTCCACTTGGCACAGCTCATTTATAGCTTTTATCCCAGAAAAGATGCTACAATTTGACACCCAGATGCAAAGCATAGGCAAGGAACAAATGCCATGTATGAACAGTACAGAAGTTAAGAAAATTTACTCTCACCAAAAACTAGGATATAAGGTAAATTACTTAGGTAAAGAAAGGGCATAAGAAATATAAGAGCCTAAAATTTCAACAAGACACTAACTGAAAAAGATCTTATGACAAACAAATGTTGCAACAGCTTTATCAAACATCAAAGGTAAATGAAGGCAAATAGAGTTGCACCAGTTACAGCATAGCGGTAAACAATGACATTACCCAAAAAAATATCAGGAGAGGAGATGACTGATTATTATTAGAGTAAATGCATCCAATATACTACAAACGAATGAACAACTTACACAGAAGAGTTATACAAATAAATTAACCTAAAGGAACCTTCAAGGGTGATAACTATATGGTAGGAGTTTGAACAAGCATGTATTAAATGACATGAAATCAGGGCCTCAAGAAAGGAATGTGGTCAAGAAGTGCTCAAATTTTAATGTTGTTTGATCTGACCATAGTTTGTTAAACAAAAGAGTAGAACATAAAATAATCTGTTAAGCACAAAACAATTGGAGAGAGTTATTTTTAACTGGAAAAGTATGATTATTAACATGTAATGCTAGACACCTAGCCGATTTACTGCTGATGGATTCCCCTAGAGAAAGCACCCGTTGCATAACCTCACCTAACATGAGAAATATTTAAGGGTTCATAAAAGTTCCTTACTGCATTCTATTGGATTAGTGACTTGTATAAACATGCCTTATTATATTATATCAGACAAGCGACTTGCAAAATACTAGAAGACTCTAAGCAAAGAGCATTATTCAGAATGACTTGGCATATTTGTTTGGCAGACAAAAGATTTCACTAAACTAGATAACAGATATCTACACTGTATCAGTAAGTACACCATAGTCCAGTCCAAGAAGGAAGCTAATTAGCTAAGAGACAATTAATATTAGCCCCAATAGGAAGGCTGGAATAAGAGATTGATCACTACTGTCGAGGGACTAAAAGATTAGGGCTACAAAAGACACAAGGCATTTACCCCCTTACATACAATAGTTCAATAATTGAATTTCTTTGGAAAATTTAAGGAACTACAACAAAATATATAGAAATATGTACTTGGATTCGGAGAGTTCGATCGAAATCCACATATAAAAGAAATTATGCAAATGTTTGAGAAAACTAACTTCAAAATTAATTGTTTCTTAGAGAAATAAAAAAAAAATGCATCAACACCTGTCAAACAAAGGCTAACTATTAAGGGAAATGCCAGATAAAATCTTCCAGGTACAAAGAACAGGCTCCTAGTGCTTTTATTTTTCATATAAGAAATGCAAAGGGGAGGAAAAAATTTTAACGGAAGCTATAAAAATAATTAGCCAAAGAAATCATACTTAGAATATGTAAAGAGATTTTCAAATTACAAAAGAATAAAAAGAAAATGGCCATTGAAGTAGACCTCTTGGCATCTATTTTCTCTTTTGTTCATGGAAGGGGCTGCGGCAGTGTTTGGTTAAACAAATAACAGAGAGAAGAAGGTGCAGTTGGCGGTGGTAATGGTGGATTTCAATGGCGCTAGGTTAGATTTAACAAGAGAGAGAGGCAGCCACCACAGCCCAAGCAGTGGAGAGTGGGACCAGTGGTGTAGATATAGGGAGGGGTTGTATTTGATGGTGTCTACCAATGCCAGCGCAGCCTGACCTTTACAAACAGTGTACAACCAGTTAAAGCTCTCACTTTTGTCATTACCAGTATTTTATACTATGTTTTTCTTTTTTAGTTTTCTTCATTTGTTTTGTGAAAATATCATAGTGGAAAGTCAAAGCATTAGTACTGTATCACATATGAAGGCAAAAAGTCAATGCAATCCATGGTTAAATTTAATTAACCTACTGAAACAGCAGGGAAGATCCCTGCCTACTTTTGAAACAGGGGGTTTCTTGTTGCCTTCAGGCTAAACCTCAAGGGAGGTAGTTTCAATTTTCATTAATAATTTTAAATACAACGACTGCAGACAAGGTAAATCCGCAAATATTGTGTAGAAAGGGTTTCACAAGTCAGAAGTAAATACATCACACCCCCACCCCACCCCACACACAAAACCCCCTTCTCACAAAAAAAGAAAAAAAAAAAAAAAAAAAACCTCCCAATGTATCAGAAGTTAGAACTCATCTCTCAAGAGTTGAGGACAAAGAAAAACCCATATTTCAAGTCCAAGATCCACATAAATTATGCTCTTTTTTGTTTTGGTTTTCTTTTTGCATGTTATATAATTTTTTGGGGTGTGTGGGTGTTTTGCTGTTTGTTTTTTTTTTTTTTTTTGGGGGGGGTGGGGGAGTTGTTCTTTAGAATCACTCTTCTTCGTCATATAATTCCTTGATTTAAAATAAGGAAATGAAAATTGGTTTGTGAAGTTTCCCATCAAGCAATGGAAAGATCTGCACAATAAATAACCATCATCAATGCATGCCTGATGAGGACCAGAGACATAAAGAAATGAGATTAAGAATAAAGTGAACAAAGGAATGAATAACTTTTTGGGTGTGTGTGGGTGTTTTGGAGGTTGAGGAGGGGAGGGAGTGAGGGTGGGTTCTCTAGGAACACTCTTCTTCGTCATAAAATTACTTGATTCAAAATAAGGAAATGAAAATTGGTTTGTAAAGTTTCTCATCCAGTAATGGAAAGATCGATACAATAAATACACCATCGTCAATGCAAACCTGATGATCACCACCATAAAGAAATGAGATTAAGAATAAAGTGAACAAAGTAATAGAATTCCGACATCATCTACACCTGAGTTGATATGCAATACACAGCTACAAACCTGCAGCAAGATGCTTTTTAATATTCTCCAGAGTCTCAGCAACTTCAGAATTCAATGGTGCCATTGACTGAGCCGCAATAGCAAATTCTAGTGCTTCTTTATGTTTTCCCAGCTTCAAGAAAGCAAGAAAACACCAATCAGGACTGAAGTTGATCATGGAAATCACCTAGGGACAGGTCAGTTTAAGTATAAAGGAAGGTTTAGACAGCTAAACATTTTCACATCCAGTGCCTTCTAAGAAATGTGGACCATAAGAAGGCCTATACGTCTCACACAGTCACGCAAGGGCGACTAGAAAGTCTACGTTGAGATTGTTGCATGAAACTAAAATTCATGGCAATGCTCAAAGAAATAAAGTACAAAATATCATGATAGGTTTAAAGTTCATAGGTTCAAAATAAAATCAAGTAGTTGATTGGTCATCAAGCCTCATGAAACACAAGATGTCTAATAGACATCTTTACCAAGCAAAGGATTGGACAAGTCCACTTATGATGTAACAGTTAGAATTTAAGAAGGAAAATGTTAATATAATATGTATGCACGACCAATCAACTCTAATCTCCATCAGCAAGGTAACTTCGTTTTCTCTTTTAAACTCCCAAGGAATTACCAATTTAAGGAACCTAAACCTAGACATGGGGGCTAAAAGATACACATTAATAAGCAGCTGTAACTGTAACAAGGTAGGTCTATGCATAGAATTTGATTTGTTGCTGCCAACTCAAGCACCAACATGAGTGCCTAGGCAATAAATAAGTCATTTTAGTACTATGCTGTGAATCAAGTTGGTTGGCAACGTAGAGTGTGGGGGTAAATGTTGTTGAACCTACCTGCAACAAAGCTTCAGACTGTAGGCGAAGTGCCCTAAATGAAGAAGAATTAATCCTCCTAGCTTTGTGGCAATCTCTTAGAGCCATATAAGCGTCATTCTTCCACTTCAGCTGAAAAAGAAAAAGATACCAGATTAAATACATCCAGTACTAAAACACTACCTATCAGCTGAATTTTGAACTCTGTGAACCACAACATTTTGTACAAACCTTGAGTAACAAGGCTGCACGGATGCATAGACACTCATGCATGAGCATAGGTCCAATGACACGACCATGACCATCCAAAACCTCATTGCAAGCCTCGATTCCACAAAAATAATTTGTATTCTCCATTAAGGATTTTTCCGCAATTTGAACCAATTTCCTGCACTTGTCAAGCTGTAGAAACTGCATTAGATTCCAAGTTACATAGAAGTAAACGATAGATAGCATAAAATTTACTTGAAAATCAAACCACTATACCAAGAACATAATAAGAAGTTCACTAAATGTATAGACAAAGGGTAATATTCACACCGTGCCAGAGACTTTGCTTTTTAAAGGAAAACCATTTCGGAGGACACCTGACACTGATGACTGCAATTCTACTCCATTGAGTATTGGAGTAAACGTCATGACCTTTGAAGCATCAGCTGAGGTATATTGCATGGCACTACCACCAGCTGCAAATCATAACACAATAGAGCAACTCATACATACTACTTTTAGACTTTAAAAAAACAAGAATTTCGGCATAGAACAAAGTGTAATTAGGCAACATATAGCATGTGTGTCACTGCCTGAAACTTTAAATAAAAAAAAACAAACCCTCTGTGAGGCGGCTGTTGAACTTATGGCAACAAATATTGGTCTACTTTGTAGAAAGAGAAAATCTGCTAGAATGTGGCCTATCAAAAGCACATATTCATACAGAATAGTATTTCTAAGTTCTTTATAACATCAATATTGAATTGAATAAACATCTTAGAAAGAAAAGAAACAAGAAAGCATAAAATCGTCTAGTAAACACTGCATCATAACTGATTGTGTCATATGCGAAGGTTTCAAGGTGAAAACACATACCATTAATTATCAAAAGAAAAAAAGGAGGTAAAGAGTATGAAAACCCATACCATGTTTTACATCCATTAAGTATACATGTTCTCCACTATAACTAAGGAGAACCTCTTCTCCGTTAGGACTGAATGTGACATGAGTCAGGTGCAAGCTCGAATGACCCTGAAAAGAAAAGAAGACAATGTTAGAACAGCTATAGTGCAGCTTCCATTTTTAAGCTGCTCTGTTTTTCTTCCATTTTCCCCAGAGAATCTCTCATTTCATTGGTGGTGACTATTTATGGACAAAATAATAGAAAAACGACTCAACATTTATTCTAACACTTGGATGAACTGGCAGGACAAACTTTTCAGTCACAGCGAAATAGATAATAATAGTCCAGACAAGTATATCATATACATGTACCTATGTCTTGATTTTACCGTAATAATAAGGTTTAAAAGGCAGAAATATATGGTATTCAATCACAGTGAAATCCACATACCAATTTCCAAGATTCTGATTTTTAAATATTTATTTTCCCATTACTAACTTATAATGTCAGATGGTTGAACAGGTTTCAAAAGGAACAAATCTGGTTCTGGAGGAAATATCTTTCTTCACCAGATATTCAAATATGTGCACCATCATTTCCATATATAATAAGATGTACTGTTGGAGTTAGTGGCTCATATTGTTGATACTAAGTCCGGGAACAATGGGGCTCATCGGCGGAACGGAACGGAGCAGAGCAAGAGGAGCGTGAGGGCATCGAGTGGAGCCCATGATGGGTAATCCGGTTTTGTCCACCTGGGTCAAAATAATAGGTTGGGGGGTGCCGCGGGCTACGCCCCCCACGGTATGGTACGGGTATTTTGGGGATTTTTTCATTGTATCCAGAGTTAAGGTTTCATTTAAATTTGTGTAACCCTAATTAATTGTATACTTTTCTTCAAAAGTAATAAAAGAGAACTCCGTTGACGCTGAGGACGTAAGTAGTTACACTGACTGCTGAACCTCGTTAAATTCTTGTGTTTTGTGCTTGGTTATTCCTGTTTTATTACATCGTATATAGTTTTCTGCGCAACACATACACCTGTGCATTATTTCATCATATAGGCAGACCCTGCAAAGTAGGTTACCGAAACCATTCTCATGGACTTTTGTCCTAGCACGATCATGATACAGCCTTATCTACTGAACCAGTGGGAAGTTGAAAAAACTCATCCAATCTGCTAGTCCAAGGCATAGGAATGCCTCAACCTAGTAGGGAAAAAAATTTCTTTAACTTTGAATTGTGTTTGGACATATACGTGGAAGTGCCCCAGGCCCAAGAATGCACTAAGGTTACAAATACAATGAGTAGTTACAGTCAATATCAGCTGAGAGCTCAAATTGGCTTTAGAGAGAGGAGGCTGGTCACCATAAACAAAGAGATTTATTTGGTAACAAGAGCAATTTCTCGATCCTTAAATATGCAGTATTCCATTATTGGTGAAAAATCAATACAATCCTAATGTCGAATCAGGAAAGATGAAGCATTGGGGCAACTCTCCTTTGGTGTCAAGGTAATAGCTGTGAATGGTCATCAACTTTTTGGGAAGGGAAGAAGAATGGGGCAGAGAAGATGCGAAACCGGCCAAGCCAGGACATTTCCCTTTGTGTTCTGCCCCCGGGCACATGTTCACTGATGAAATATGCAAAGGTGTGGGCTTATTTGTTCGCTGCCTCCCATTGTGGTGAGTTGCTATAAGCCCCATATGCGAGTTTCAGATTAAGAAATGCTATTTGCTGAAATCGACAGCCAATATCAATAGTCCAGGATGAGCAAGTGGCTTGCCCCATTTTGGGCCTTGTACAGCCAAGCTCATGGTCTGGGGTTCAAATACCAACACCCCTCCCCATTACCCTCCTAAAGCAAACTCTTATCCATCAAAAAGAAAAAATACCAATCGTCCAAGATTGCATTGCATGGTAACCACAAGAACATGCTGCACTAAAATTATGACTCATTGAGGCAGAATTTCTAGCCAAATAGATGGTAGGATAAGGCCAAGCATTTTTCAATATCTGGGTCACAGAAATTCTCATCAAGCCGAGTCACCAGTTGTTGTACTGTCAGAAACATCCAAGTTATAGAGCAGAATTTAAAATTTATTTCCTCTTTCTTGTTTACCCAATAAGAATGGTGCATGTGCAGTACCTATATTAAAAAGGCTATGCAGGAAGGGGATAAGAACACGAGATTCTTCCACCATACGGCTAATGCACACGGGAGATTCAATAACATAAGCAGATTGGTCATTGATGGGAATGAGCTATCTACGAAGGGGAATATTTTGGATGGCATTGTTAATTTCTACAGAAAGTTGTATTCTGAGCCTGAGCTGTGGAGACCAAAGGTAGATGGTTTGGAGTTGAATGCTATTCAGGTTGAGGATCAGGGGTGGTTGGAGGGTCCTTTTACAGAAGAGGTGGTGGTTGGGGCTCTCAATAGTCTGAGGGGGGACAAGGCCTCCGGCCCTGATGGTTTTTCTATGGCCATCTTTCATCATTGTCAGGGGTGGTGAAGGCAGATGTTATGGCAATGATGCATTCATTCTTTGAGTCACAAAAGTTTGAGAAGAGTTTGAATGCTACTTTCATGACTCTTATCCTAAAAAGGAGGGGGAGTGGATGTTGGGGACTTCAGATTGATTAGCTTGGTGGGGAGTATGTACAAGATCATTGCCAAGGTGTTAGCTTTAGGGTTGAAAAGAGTAATTGGGACAGTTGTGCCTGAGTCTCAGAATGCCTTTTTAGGGGGAAGACAAATTCTAGATACTATCTTGGTAGCTAATGAATGTGTGGACTCCAGGTTGCAAGTTAATATTCCAGGTGTTATCTGTAAGCTAGACATCGAGAAGGCTTATGATCATGTTTGCTAGGATTTTCTAATTTACATGATGGAGAGGTCAAGCTTTGGAGAAAAATAGGATAAGTGGATTAGATTCTGCATCTCTTCAGTAAAGTTCTCAATCTTAGCGAATGGAGTGGCCAAAGGTTTCTTTGAGAGCTCAAGGGGCTTGAGGCAAAGGGATCCTCTTTCTCCTTTTCTGTTCATTATTGTTATAAAAGTCTTGAGTCGTTTCCAAAATAGAGCGGTGGCCAGCGAGAGGATGGGTGGGTTCCAGGTTGGCAGTAGAGGTGGGGAACCGGTGCTTGTCTCAAATTTGCTCTTTGCGGACAATAATATTATTTTCTGTGGTGCTTCAGACGAGGAGATGATAGCTTTGAGGAGCATGCTTCTTAGCCTAAAGGCAGTTTCAGGCCTTCAGATAAACCTAGCCAAAAGTGAGCTCATTCCTATAGGAGAGGTAGACGATGTCATCTCGTTGGCAACTATTTTAGGATGCCAAGTGGCTTCTCTTCCTTCTTCTTACCTTGGTCTTCCATTGGGGTCTTCTTTCAAGGCCGAGGGGATATAGGATTCAGTGATTGAAAGGTGTGAGATGAGGCTAGTCTCTTGGAAGCGGCAGTATCTCTCTAAAGGAGGTAGACTCACTCTCAATAAGAGTTCCCTTGCTTTATGTTTCTTGGACTCTTCTAAATACGTAAAGTACCCATGTCGGACACTCGACACTCGACACCCGACACTAGTTGGACATGCATCTAACAAGGATATATAACTAATTGAGTCTACTATAAAACTAAGCATAGGACTTCCATTTTATGTATAAAATGCTATATTTTAACTTGTAAATGCCATTTTACCTTTAAAAAAAAAAGAAATATTTAAAAAATATGAAATCTAGCCGTGTCCCAGTGTCCTTTGATACGAGAATTAGATAAATTCGACACTTAAACACGTACCCGCACTCGACACCCGTACCCGAGTCCAGGTAAGATAGCCCTTACTAGCATGCCTACCTACTTTCTTTCTCTCTTCACTGTCCCTATTTCGGTAGCAAAGAGGTTAGAAAAGCTAATGAGCGACTTTCTATGGGGTGGGCTAGGGGATGAGTTTAAATACCATCTTGTTGATTGGAAGGTGGTTTGTCTCCCTTTGAAAGAGGGTGGGCTAGGTATTCGTAGCTTGGTGTCCTTCAACAGAGCTTTATTAGGCAAATGGTTGTGGAGGTTTGTCAACGAGCACCAATCTTTATGGAAGAGGGTGATAGGTTCTAAATATGGGGTTTTGAGAGATGGTTGGTTACCTGGAGAGGTTAGGGGCCCCTATGGTTTAGGGATTTGGAGAAGTATTATGAGAGTGATTGCTGATTTTTTCAACTCCATCTCTTTCAAGCAAGGCAATGGTTGAAAGATCATTTTTTGGCAAGATTCCTAATGTGGCCAACTACCTTTAAGGGAGGTGTATCCGGAGTTAGTCAGTATAGCTGTTTTCCCAGGAGCATCAGTGGAAGACTGTTGGTTCCCGTCTGCTTTTGGTGGTGCTTGGGCTGCCCTTTTTAGAAGGGCGGTGCAAGATTGGGAATTGGAAGCTATCGAGGAGCTGCTTCAGGGCCTTAATGCTTTTTCAATTCAGCCAGGGTTGGAAGATTCTATGGTTTGGAACGGCAAATCGAAAGGCATATTTTCAGTCTCTTCTTTTTATTCTACCCTTTCTGGGCAAGGAGAGCTATCCTCCCCCTAGAAAGGTATCTGGAGGTCTAAGGACCCAGTCAAAGTTGGTTTTTGCTTGGACTGTGTCCCGAGAGGCCATCCTGACCATTGACAACCTGAGGAGAAGGCGGCAATGTTTAGTTGACCATTGCGTGTGTAAAGGAAGGGGGGTTGGTCTCGTTATATTTTTGGCTTAAAGAGGATTGGCCATTTTCCTTAAGAACTTTTGTTGAGTTTTTGGGGGACTTGTATGTCCCTGTAGATATTTAGACTTTTGGGTTGTATAGGTGGCTTTTTGTTTGGATGGATACATAATACCTCGTGTGCACAGGTTTGGGCCCCTTCTGACGGTCGGTAATATACTTTCACCTATCAAAAAAAAAAAAAAGGATATACAGAAACTCCCTTGTCTATTTTCTTTCCATGCACTCCATTTCTAGAAATTTTTTTGACAGTAGGAAACCCCTTCTTTCCAGAGCAGAAGTACAGCACTTGTGGCATATAGGACTGCAAATGGTTCAAATTCATAACTGAGGTTGATGACAAGAAACAAAACCTGCTTTGGTAAGAATTGCAACATGACATATCCTAGAGGTTGCTTGGATACTCATGTTGATATTATCCTAACATCAACATGATAGGGCTTGCATGTTGCCGCAACAGCCTTGAATAGGCAAAAGAGGTAATCACTCTCTCACATGGACCACCCCAACTAACGTCATTCTTAGCTGGCACATAGCCCAAGCATGATCAAAGAGCTTTTAATAAACCAACTCCCCACATTATTTTCAACAACTATAAGAAGCCTTTAATCCTCCATAACTGTAACCATCCATCATCTGGGCAGCATTGCTTAGGACCATGAATTCTCTACCATTAAGGACAAAAACCAACCACCAAGCAAAACACCAGGCATTGAAAGGCAGCGACCTGAAAGCATGAAGAGATCAACCCTATCGAAGAAAAAAAGGAGGAAAGTTCCAATTGTCAGGAGTTTGGAAGTTGGAAATGGTTGGTGTATCATATGCATCATTAACACATATGACAAACATGCAGCATTATAGAAATTAAAATAACAAGAATTACTAAGTTTAATAATCTAGCAAGCCCTTCCAACCCAAACCAATTCCATTAAAGGCAGTCATCAGACAAAATAAAGAACAATGACAATTTATAGAGGGAAATTTGGAAAACTATAAGGAATTCATTCTGGTGAAGGGGGCAAGAGATAAAGGATACAAACTCACAAACATGCATAAAGGTTATTTAATGAACCTAGGAATTTGGTATGTACATTATGCATAAAGAAAACTTTATGAACTTTGGAAATGGATATGCACATTATGCATACATAAAAGGCTAGACAGCTAAAGTCTTCCACTTTTTATTTTAATAGTTAGTCATCTCTGTGCTATCCTCATATACCAATAAGGCGTCGCTAGAAGACCAGTCAAAACAATAAAAACACGTCGAAATATTTCAACAACATAACTACCTGATATAGCAACATGATAGGATTCCAATATACCACCCTCCTAATTTGATTTCTATTATAAAATATGATAAATTTCCAAAGTGCTATGCATCTACTTCTGGTTCCACAACATATGGTCTTCATAGAGTTTAAACTTGGTAGAGTTTGTTTGCTGCATAAGAATGCAAGAGAGGGAGAGAGAGAGAGAGAGAGAGAGAGATTCCAACCAAAATTCTTTAGTAATTACATTCCCTAACTTTCAGTGTTTTACTAATCCAACAAATAAAAAGGGCCAGCCATCACAATTAGAACACTGAGTCAACCCCCCTTCTTCCTTTTCCTTGTTTAGGTCAGTGGCAAGAAATAACTGTCCAAGCTCACTCCAAACCAATTATTATAAATAAGTGTGCCATAGTAATATGATGGCCTTGACAAAGTAAATCCAATCTATAGACTATAATATTAAATTAAAAGGTAACGCAGATTGTGCACGTATTGGGACATGTCTGAAAAAAAAAATTAAATGAGCTTGCACATACAAGCATTCACCAGACATTATTTGCATAAACAACTCCAAAGTATGTACACCAAAAACCAACTTACCCTTAAAGCATATAGTGTGATATTTATAAGACTGGAAAAAAAAAAGGTGATGAAATGAGAAAGATGAGGGAATAGTGAAAATTTTCAACTAACAAATTTATAAATCAAGCACCGGCCAGAAAGAAATGATTTGTGGCATGAAAATAGTATAGGAATTGCAGACTAACGTGATCAGAAAGATGCATCGGGCAGAAATAGTTAACACAAGGAGGTGGTGACATCTTCTTCCGACAGGATGAGAGTGGTGGCAGCATCCGTCTATCATATAAACGAGCAAAGGCATCACTGCAAGCATTAGCAATATCAAATCAGCATAAACAAAAATGTAGTAATACGCATGCAAGAAAATTCGCCCAAAGAGATACCTCCCACCAACAAGAAGCATATGAGGCCTAGTGGAACTTATATCGCAAGATTTCAAAGCCAGAAGCTGCTTAGGAGGCTCATCTAATGACTTCCTTGCCCCACATCGCAAATCAAGCTGCCATCAAGTATTATAAGTGCGAGAACAATAACAATGGAGGACTCCAATTCGTGGAAAATATTAAGATGAATGAAATGCAATTCACATATCAACAATTTCAATGCCAGATCACAAAAACGAAGGAACACCATCAAAATAACTTCATAGCTTCATAAGGCAATTGTTACACACAAACTGCAAAGAACAAAATCAGCCATACACTTCAATTTTCGCTCAAGGAAGACACGATGGAAAAAATTAGAAGAAAAAATCCTATCCTGAGAACTCATAAACTTGAAGCGAGAGAGAGAGAGAGAGAGAGAGAGAGAGAGAGAGAAGCTTCATAGCTTTATGATCCTGACTACAGACAGCTGCAAAATAAAATATTGCCATACAGCTTGACAAGGCCAATAGACAAACTAATAACCCTGAAGACGTGAAGATAAATGCAACACAAGCCCCAATACTGTTTAAATAACAGCAATCCCTTTTTACCAGCTCACTGAAGAAAGAAAAACAGCTAGTATGAGAGTCAATCTATGAAGAGGAAAACTTGGCTTGCTGAGGAGTAAAATGATAGTCGAGAAAGCAAATGCAAGACAATAATCTCTATGATCAACTCCTAAGACACTAATTCTTCATTTTGCATATTAGAACTAGGAAGTTTCTTTGGAAAGAAATATCAATTGGAAGTTCTCTTCTATTATTTATTTCTCTTTTCCTAGGAAGCATGGACATGGCAACATAGCTCCCAGCATGTGTCCATGTCCGACACTTGTCAGACACTAACACTCATAGGACCTGCACAGACATGTCTAAACATGTCCTATATGTATATATATGTATATATTTAAATTGGATGCTTGGAACACACATGGACACTGGGGCCTATTGCTTAGACACGTGAGACACTTCTATGGTTAAGACAAAAGCTTGAAAAAACAAAAATGCAGGCCAAATATTAAATTTTAAAATAAAAAAATGTGGATTTATAAATAATAATCTCTTGTTTACTCTTTTTAATGTTTGAAACTCTAAAACCTTAAGAAGTCCACACTTGTTTGTGCATACTAGTGGTTCAGCACATGATCCGCATGTGCCAACCACATTTTTTAATAATACCTGATAACAGAAGATGACAATAAAAAATAATACAGCTCAAAAACTTTAAAATAAAAGGATTGTAATAATTAGTGAGAATTAAAAATTATCTCATCCTCAAATTAAAGTATTTACTAATTGCGTGATAGTATCCATTTTTCGTCATTGCCTCATTTCACTATAGTTACCCTCTTCGATTGATTCAATATTTACTGAAAAACCTCCATAAAAAAAAATTAATTTCTTTGTCTTTATATTGGTACAGCCACACTAGTATCGTCAAGCAGTTCTATAAATGTCTGTAACCTATCCATGTTACCATCACAAATATCAAAACAATCGGAATTTCAATATTTTCTCTCTTTTTATTTTGTGTGACAACCCCAAGCTTACAACCACCATTACCCCCACCTTTCAATTGACTATCACCATCATCAGACAAATTACCGTCTTTCACAAACACCGGTTAAATTAATGGCCATGCCATCAAACTGGGTCCTTCAGCAATTCATTTTCTTCTCTCAACCTAAACTTTAATTTTTCTTATAGTTCATTATTCTCTTATCAAATCTTCATAACGGCTAACATTGCATTTTATAATCAGAACCTACTAAGTATTACAACTTTGCGTAGATGCCACACTCATTTTTCTGCAGTACAATTAGATTTTAATACACAACAGTTATCTTGTTCACTGACCCAAATCCTACTTTTGTGCTCTTTTTGCGGAATTTTTAGTTATCTACTTATCTTTTGCTATATACATTTTTTTGCTGATTATCTTTTGCTATATAAAAGTAAAGGGAAAGGGCTCTTTATGAACCGTGAGCAATTCATACAACTGTACCTGTTTTAATTATTAGGGCCATTATGTACATAAACTCAATTTGATTAATTGAACATGAATCAAGCATTCATTATATTTATCTCGTAAACCAATTTCTAATAGAATTCATCACACAATTGAGAGCTCATGGAAGTTTTACTGTAACGAGTAGAATTAAATGAGAATTTTACGGAAATGACGACAAATGAAAGCTTTGGCTTTTTGGCCACGTATGAAAGCTTCGACTATTTCGCCGGACCCCACACTGTCAACAGTCTGCACACATATTCTCCAAATAGACCCCTCAAACTCTACCTTCACACAGTAAAATCCAAAAAATGCAACAGTGACTCTCTCTCTCTCTCTCTCTCTCTCTCTCAATATCAACCAAAAATTTCCAAAATTTACATAAGGTTAGACAACTTCGTATGTATGCATTACATATGTGTATACTTCCAAAGAAGATGGAATAATCCAATTTCAAACTCTGCTTATCAGATCATTCAACATTTCAACTTCTAGTACAACACATACAAATAGAGGTAGGAGAAAAATCTGTTTTTTTTTTACTTTATATCCATTCTGCAGATAAGTACAGAATAGATCACCCAGATCAGGAAACGAAATAAGAAAACATGAGAAAGACCTAATTGTGAGCCTCAGTGCAAAACCCTAATTACTACATATGATGTAATCCTAGTTTCTTCTAACATCGATATGCAACACACACCTATGGATGAAAACCAGATCCTGCACATGCAAGTAGGTAGTGGGATTATTGCAAAGGCCACAATTTGTTGATATGCAAGGCAGTGATCGAGGCGGTGTTCGAAATCAATTTGGACTTTAACGGAGTCAGATTGTAGTTGCAGTACTGCAGCAGCTGAAATTTGTTCCTGTGGAAAGAGGTGATGAGGCCAGAGGCAGTGTTCGAAATCAATCTCGGCTTCCAGGAGTCGGTGTTTATGGAGGTTACATCGTCCGTGGACATGAAAAGGCAATTTTGATTGGTTAATGGAGAGGCTAAGATTGGCATCGTCTGTGAGAAATTTAAATTGGTTAATGGGAGGCTAGGACATGGATGGGATAAGGGAAATAGACAAAGGGTAGTTTTGGAACTAAAATATACAGGAGAAAGAAGTGGTGAACTCGGGCTTTTGTTATAGTAGGTATTGTAGATAGATTCAACACTTCCAAAAGTAAAATGCTACAAACTTATATTACCACTTTTTTTCCATCATATAAATGTAGATAATGAATTACATATTACTATTTTTATGTACTGAAGAAAAAAATTTCGTTATGTGAAAGATGAAATTTTTTTTAACTTTTATAATTAGATATATAATAAATATGTATACACCACTATGGCAGTGTACTATTTTTGAGAACTGCCGTGTCAGCTTATTCGTATCATCTCATATAAATGTCTCAAGTCCGTATCCGTTGCTTCTTAGCCCTTTTTCCCGTAGTAGTGACCCAACTATTTCAGCTTAACCACTCTTAGCATATCAGTAAAATGTAAAGAGAAGTCCTGAGAACATAAGGAGAAAACTTGTATACCCATATAAAGAAAACATTTCATCCCAAAAATTAGCACCTTGACTTGTGGAAGAACTTATGAACCAAACACTACCAAGTACCAACTGATTAAAAAGTTTCCAATAATTGAAGAACTCCACAATTAAAAGCAGTCTGAATTAGCATATGACAACGTAAATCATAAATCACCAACACAAATATGGCATGTCCTATCCAAAAGAACTATGAGCTAAAAGTGTTTTGACTTTCATTTGGGCTATGGCAGCCAGTGCTCCTATTTTCAGGTTCTTTAACTTGAAGATGATAAATCAGGAAGACCATGAAGCAGTTTTATTTCCAATTTAGAATGAGGTTATAACTGGAAAATGAAGTTAACAACTTCATTAACCAAGCAATGAACTGTCATCCCAAGGAGAGAGGACAAGGGGATAATACAGAAGACTATTTACAACCTTGGAACATTTAAGCTTCTTAGAAGCAGCTTTCGAAAGTTGTCAATAATTTATAGAGTATGGAGGCATAAAACGTTTTCAAACTGTTTAATTACTAGAAAAGTAGAAACTATTCAGAGATATCTAGTGCATACCCCTAGTCATTCAGCGGTGGACATCACGATATTTCAAGCAAATCAATTGTAAAAATCTTCAAGCAATTTTGCCAAAGGTGAAACAAAAATTCATATTCATGTCTAATGAAGAATATCAATCACCGGTTATCATGAAAGCTTAACCAGTTAGAAAGAAGTGTAACAAAATATATTAAAGATTTGCCTATGGTTTCTAATGAACCGCCAACAAATTATATATTATCCAAGGCGATGTGCCGCCTTTTCTGAAGCTTGCACTGGAGTAGGTGTAATTGTATTATATTATTTATATATTGTGAATAAACTCGAATTGGTTGTCTTCTCAGGTTATTAATGATAAAGAGATAAAATTGAAGCTTTAATGATGATGTGGGACTTGCAGCACGTAAAACAAGAAAATCCCGTAGGGCAAAGTCTCGCAAAAAGAGGTATTTAAAGTTAAGAGAGTTGATTTGGAGTCAAAGAAGTAATCCGGTCTACGGGCATGGTTTGTCGAGGAACGTTGCCGGGGCCCTGTCTCAAGAAACGTGCAAGTTTTTACTTATAGGTCGGAATGGGCTGAATGATACACCGTTGAAAAGCTCTCTTCAAGTTACACGTGTTTGCGTCTAATGAGCGTCGCCGAATTCTAACTCCAAGAGCCTCAAACAAGTTGAAACCAAAAAGGGTAAAAAGGCCTCCAAGATTTGAACACCCCATATATGCTGTTTGAACGGCAAAAGGCAAAAGAAGAGAAATAAAAGGGGTGGTATTCAAACACCAAAACTCAACGTTTGAATGGCCAATGAGCTTGCAAACCAATTTTAGCTTGGCATTCGAACTTTATGTTTTGGCATTCGAACGGTGAAGAAAAATATTAGAGGCGTTCAAATGCCAGTTTTGCCATTCGAACGACAAGGCAAAATTCTGACTCGAATTTAGGGTTTGAACTGCGATCCCTATAAATACCAACTCGTTTTATGTTCGAAGAAGGCAGCCAGGGGCGGACTTTTTAGATAATTTTTATAGTTTTTAGCCTAGAATAGCTTAGATTTATTAGTCTCTTGCATCCTTGTAATCAAATTGACTTCAGTACAAGTTTCAATACAAGTTTTCTAGATTCCTTGCATTTAATTCAAGATTTCTTTCGTTTCTTCGCACTATATCTAGATTTCTAGATTTTTGTTCAATTACTTTAAGTTACTTTAAGTTTTTCATAGATGAAAATGAGTAACTAACTCTTCTTCTCTCGGGATCGATTGTGAAGACTAATTGAAGATCTTGAATGAACAAAGGAGGTAAGATCTGAGATTTCAAAATTACAATTTTCTGTTTACTCATTCTTCGTCTTCTTCGTTCTAGAAATCATTGAAAACCTGAATGTTTGATTATGTTCGGTAACGTTTATGCATAAATCTATAATCAGTATATGCGCTGCGTGAATCGATGGTATTCATCCTTGAATCTAACAATCTAATTTATTCTAGAAGTTGAAGTTTTGAAGAACACTTAGTTTTATCACTAAATCTTCCAAATCTTAGGCTCACGAAGTAGTCGAAGGATTTGAGTTATAAAATTATCTCCTTTGGAATTCCAAGAGGCGCAATTGGTTGAATCGATTGATCCCGAGACTTTGATTTCAACTTGCTTTGATTTAATTGCTTAATCGTTAATTGCTTTTATTTTCATTACAATAGTTTAGTAATTCAAAACTCTCATCAAAACCTAAAAGATTTTCGGTCTCTTTTATTTAGATTTAATTCACATAATTTCTATTCAATCCAAGTTAGCTTAGTGTGAGTTTAGTGTCAATAGCCTATATTGGGCTTGGTCCTTGAGGAAATACGATTCCGAACTTCCCGGATAAAACTACAATCGTCAACCGTGCACTTACGGATAAATAGAGCACCTTTGAGGTCGAACCAAGTTTTTGGTACCGTTGCCGAGGACCAAAGGCATGACTCGAGCACTAACTAGCTTTAGGTTAAAGAGCAATTGGTGAATTGAATCTCTATCAATCTACCACGACGAAGGGATCTTTGGCTTAGGCCATTGGTAACTTCGTTCTATTTTTGTGTACCATAATAGATTTTGTTTTTTTCTTTTTCTCTTTATTTTAGGTTTATTTTGTTTGTGTAGTATAGATTTTGTTTTGTTGTAATAAATTGATTGGAGGATTGCTAGTGGAGAATTAGGGATTGTGTTTAATTGTAAATTGATGGTATATATATCTTGTGGAGATTGGAGGTTTGGTTGGATTGAAATTGCTTAAATTGGTGGAAACTATTATGTGGAGATTGGAGGGATGGTTGGCAAATTATTAAGTATTGTTGTGTATGATGTGTTGAGGCGCGGTGCGCTACATTTGTTTGTGCATTGGATCCATTTTCTATTGTGCACTTCATTATATTTAGTGGCACATTCTTACACTATACATCATCTAATATGTCTATGAGGGAACACCTTAGAGCTAATGGCCAAAAGGAGTCTCCTCGACCACCCCCCAATCTTGGGTGGTGTAATCAATTCAACTTTGGTAGGGGATATGAGAGCACATATTCACATTATTATCTAGATTCACCTCAATCCTACCAAGAGCCCTATGACTATATTCGGGCTAATGAGCTTAGAGCACAAGAATCATCCAATATGTTCATGAGGGAACACCTTAGAGCTAATGAGCTTAGAGCACAAGAATCATCCAATATGTCCATGAGGGAACACCTTAGAGCTAATAAACAAAGAGAGCCTCCGCAACCACCCCCCAATCTTGGGGGGTATGATCAATTTAACCTTGATAAGGGACACGAAGGAGCCATTCCAAAGCATTATCAAACCTTCCTTCAAACCTACAAAAACCCCTTTGACTATTTTCGTGAAGCATCGAAAATTTATTACCACCAGGAGCACTTTGAATATCTACCTCCACTCGAAGAGAGCTTTAATTCAAATCACCTTGATTTTTACCCTAACCAAGAGCAAATCCATCCAATTAAACAAATCCATCCCGTCACTAACCTTAGAAATGAGGATATCATTGATTAAACTAACTTTTCTCAAGACTTCGAGTCTAAGGAAGATGTTCCTAAGATAAGTAAGAAAATTATTGAAAATAAACCTCAGGATAAAGAGTGTGAGAAAGACGAGTCCAAGATAGAGGACTCCAAACAATAAGAAAAGGGTAGTACTGAAATTACACTTAATGATGATGTTAGCTTATTAGATGTTGGGAATGTGCATGCCAATGAGGGTATTGATAGTTTAGAGGTCATCCTTACCATGTCTAGGGATCATGAGATAAGTTTTACGCCTCTAACACCTAGTCCTATTCTATCGGAGCCTTTGGAGCTCCATGTCCCAATATTAGAACCAAACATCATTCCCATGTCCGATCAACTAAAAAAATGGGAGGGTCAATCACTTCATAGCATGAGCATCATTGGCACCTTTGTGCATGATCATTTTGCATTTTCTGCATTTCATGACCCTTTTTACCCTCGTGTGCTTTCATGCTATATCATTGAGTTCATCAAAGAGGTCGCCATTGTATATTCTCACATTTGCATGAACTCTTTAAAAGTCTTAAGCTTGTGGGTATGGGATGATGATAAATTTCCACTTTGTGGCATTGGGTGATTCTCTCTCCAATTTGTGTAGGAATAGGAGTAGTTTTGTTTCTTTGTTTTCTTAATTTGTATTCTCATTATAAGTTGGGGGTGCATTAGGCACCCTATTTTTTCTTCTCCCATCATTTAATTGCATTCCTTGCTTTGCTCTCATGCATTGGGGACATTACATGACTTTAGTTGGAGAGGAAAACTATTAGTCTTTTTGTTTTGTTTTATTCTTTTTGTTTATATAAAAACGCATAAAAAACAGAAAATTTTTAAAAAAATTCAAAAATAGTCCTATTCTATCAAATCTTATTATGCTTTATTGAGTAATTTTCAGGTATTAGTTCATGATTGATCTATTTTTTGGACACTTGGAAGTCTTCGGTAAAGATTTGATTTATCATATGGTTTGGTACTTTCATTTGTATTTCTCACACTTTTCCATACTCTTCATGTTGATTGTTGTGATTGGAAGTGATGGAGATTATCTTGAGAAACCATTTATATATCCATGTCATTGTTAGTATGATGATGAGTTACTTTGTTCCATGTTTTTTACTAAATTCAAGTTGATAATTGTTTCACCCTAGCTGTTGTGATGCATTGCAAGTTTTTGTCATAAAACCGTTATAAGAGAGAGTTTACATTGTGTGCACTATTATGCTATATGATATTTCTATATTTCTCTCTTTTGCATGCATGTTCTATAAGGTGGAGATTTTATACCTTGTGAGCTTTAGAGCCTATTTATCGCCTTTTGAGAGTGATTTACATTTATTCAAGTTTATTTTATTGATCTTCATTCATTGAATAGCTTTGTTATGCTTGATTTTAGTTACAAGTCGAGTATTAGTTGGAGTTATTGACACCTTATACACTCTTGAAGTTTGGATTTGATGTGTTTTTTGAATTATAAAAGTATAGGCCATTTCATTCCATTGAGTCATTCATGTTTATATTTCTTTCTCGATATTCGTATACACGAGCTTAAAAGTTTATCAATACGAAAATTTGGAGCTAGTGCATTACTTATATTTTTGTAAAGTTGAAAGTGTACGGAGTTGAAAAGTAAAAAACAAAAAAGAAAAAGATGAAAATGAGTTGAAAAAAAAATTTAAATGAAAAAAAAGTTAAGGAAGATGAAAAAGTTCGAAAGTTATTCAAAAGTTGGAAGTTTGAAAGTGAATGTTCATTGATCATCATGTGTAATGCGCATGCATATGTTAAAATCTATTACTGCTTTCTATCCTCTTACATAGCTCTTCTTTCATTCACCATCCATATGGCCACAATATTCGAAATTACATGAATATTTAATTCAATTGCGTATAAGTCATTAATGTCAACTCTATAATTGTGTTTAAACAGTAAATATTCTTTCATGAAGCTATGTCAAGTCGATATACTTGCAATTTATTAGTTTTTGATTTCATAATTACTCTACTTGCATGTCTTGTGTATTTACCCTTAAAATGAGCTTTTCATTGAAAGACCCTGTGCATTCATATTCAAAATTGAGCATATGCCTTGTGAGACTTGGATCGAAGCATAAAGGACATAATTGTACAAGTTTAGAGCTATTAGAGTCATATGCCATTGGTAGTATACTTCAATGTATTCTATTTTTTCAATGCTTTATGTCTTTACCTTGCGATAATTCATGATCTAGGTGGATTGAGACGTGACTTGAATGAGGTTAATACATGTTTAGTGTTTCTTTGATATCACATTGACATTACATGAATAAATATTTGTGGGTATTCATCACTGCAAGCCCTCACGAAACATCACTCGTCTACTAGGGATAACCTAGGAGTTTAAAAACTTGGTGCATATGCTAAATGCACTCAGGACCCTTACGAAAGGAGACATTATGTTTTGTTTTGGTAGTTTTGCTAAGGATTAGCAAAAGGTTAGTCGGAGGGTATAATTGTACCCTAAAGTGCAATCATTGGTCTCTAATGTGCCTTTGTTGGGCTTAAAGTAGGTGTAATTGTATTATATTATTTGTATATTGTAAATAAACTCGAATTGGTTGTCTTCTCAGGTTATTAATGCTAAAGAGATGGAATTAGAGCTTTAATGACGATCGGGACTTGCGGCACGTAAAATGAGAAAATTCCGTCGAGCAAAGTCTCACGAAAATGGATATTTAAAGCTAAGAGAGTCACTTTGGAGTCAAAGAAGTAATCCGGTCTACGGGCATGGTTTGTCGAGGAATGTTGCTGGGGTCCTGTCTCATAAAACGTGCAAGTTTTTCCTCGTAACTCAGAATGGGATGAATGATATACCGTTGAAAAGCTCTATTCAAGTTACACATATTTGCGTCTAATGAGCGTCGCTAAATTCTAACTCCAAGAGCCTCAAACAAGTTGAAACCAAAAAGGGTAAAAAAGGCCTCCAGGGTTCGAACGACCCATATGCCGTTTGAATGGCAAAAGGCAAAAGAAGAGAAAAAAAGGGGTAGCGTTTGAATGGCCAGTGAGGTTGCAAACCAATTTTAGCCTGGCGTTCAAACTCTAGGTTTTGGCGTTCAAATAGTGAAGAAAAATATCAGAGGCGTTTGAACACCCGTTTTACCATTCAAACAGTAAGGCAAAATTCTAACTCGAATTTAGGGCTTAGACTGTGATCCCTATAAATACCAACTCGTTTTATGTCCAAAGAAGGCTGCCGGGGGCGGACTTTTTAGATAGTTTTTATAGTTTTTAGCCTAGAATAGCTTAGATTTGTTAGTCTCTTGCATCCTTGTAATCAAATTGACTTCAATACAAGTTTCAATACAAATTTTCTAGATTCGTTGCATTTAATTTAAGATTTCTTTCGTTTCTTCGCACTAGATCTAGATTTCTTAATTTTTGTTCAATTACTTCAAGTTTTTCATAGATGAAGATGAGTACCTAACTCTTCTCATCTCGAAATTGATTGCGAAGACCAATTGAAGATCTTAGATGAGCAAAGGAGGTAAGATCGGGATTTCAAAGTTACAATTTTCTGTTTACTCTTTCTTCGTCTTTTTCGTTCTAGAAATCATTAAAAACCTGGATGTTTGATTATGTTCGGTAACGTTTATGTATGAATCTATAATTAGTATATGCGCTGTGCAAATCAATGGTATTCATCCTTAAATCTAACAACCCGATTTATTCTAGAAGTTGATGTTTTGAATAACACTTGGTTTTATCGCTAAATCTTCCGAATCCGAGACTCGCGAAGCAGTCAAAGGATTTAAGTTATAAAATTATCTCCTTTGGAATTCCAAGAGGCGCAATTGGTTGAATCGATTGATCCCGAGACTTTGATTTCAACTTGCTTTGATTTAATTGCCTAGTCGTTAATTGCTTTTATTTTCATTACAATAGTTTAGTAATTCAAAACTCTCATCAAAACCTAAAAGATTTTCGGTCTCTTTTATTTAGATTTAATTCACATAATTTCTATTCAATCCAAGTTAGTTTAGTATGAGTTTAGTGTCAATAGCCTATATTGGGTTTGGTCCTTAAGGAAATACGATTCCGAACTTCCCGAATAAAACTACAACCGTCAACCGTACACTTGCGGATAAATAGAGTAACTTTGAGGTCGAACCACCTCTTAAGCACATGGACATATGACTGTGTTTTATCATGGGAATGTACCTAAAAAATAACTAATGCGTAGCACATGATATTTCTTTCTTACTAAAACCCCATCTCCCACCCCCTAATTGACCTCTAACCCACTCCAACCCCCTCAAATTGCAGCCTTGACCAAGGTCAAATCACAGGACATCGTTGTTACCAACTTACCATGGTAGTAAGCAATTGCCCTAACGGGTGATTTCAATTAGTCAAATCTAAGTGTCATCTAAATATACAGCAACTAAGATTTTACTGCACCGGGGTAAGTTTATTACCAATGAAGGCAAGAGTTATTATTTTTTTTAAGAGCATTTCATTCAAAGGATGTGTTTATCTTTTTTTTTTGGGTACATAAAAAAGGGTTGTGCGAAACTACGCAACAACACCCCGTCAGGACGCTAAACTCCACAACAGCACAAAAGGGGGGGACAGAGTCCCCAAGTGAGACCCAGCTATGAGGCATGCCAGGGACATAGGCCTATAAACCACTCGTGGACCATAGAGCATGGATGACCCCAACAAGAGGATGCGGGGAGTCAAACCCAAGCCTTGAGCGAGGAGGACGATGAACTCACCTGCTGAACCAACTCCTTGTTGGTAAAAGATGTGATTATCTTCAAGTCATATAAAATGAAGGAAAAAAGAAAAAGAAGAACAAGTAAAATTCAGCACTCACTAAAACATTGCGACATTCTTGATGAGATGATCCAGCTGGAGGACAAGATGAAAGCTCCCGAAAATCATGCTGCCTCAGAGTCCCATCTTCACTTGCACTCCATACAACATTAGGATTTCCAACTTCCACCTGCAACAGATACAGGAGTAACAACAAATTTTCAAAGCAAAAGCAAGAATTGAATAATATCTTATGTATATATACATATGAATTTAACTTTAATATCAACTGGAAACGCTTTGTTGTGGCACGTGATCTCCACTAGAATAGCCCACAAAGAAAGTATTATGAGATCTTACTGCTAATTTTTTCACTCTCCTATTGTGACACTGAAACACTGCCGATGGGCTAATATCATATTCATCAGGTCCTCTACCCCTTAAACGAGACAGATTAAAAAGCCGAACCTACAATGAATAAAATAGGATTTAGTGCGTCTAAATTATAAAAATATTCGACTTCATGCGAACATCCTGACAATATAAATGATATATCTATCATAACATTACTTCAGCATCCCCAGCACCGGAGACCACTAATTCATCAGAAGTTTCAGGAACAAATTTTGTACAGAATATATTGGCCGAATGCCCAGTCTCAATAGAGTGCAAAAGCTTCCGGCTTGAATAGCTATAAATGTTGATCTGCAGCAATAAAAACATAAATAAAAATAAGCTGCATGCATGCACACAACCCTAAACAGATTTTGATCCCATAACAAGAAATAAATGATACGCTAGGCCAAAGATTCCAGTCAAGAACAGAGATAACTACTTTTCCTTTATGGTAAGTAAGAACAAAGATACATACTATTTAGAGCCAAGGATTAGTGCTTTGAGAAAGTCTCAAACAAATTAAACATGAAGTAAAAAGAAGTTGCTGAAATTTATGACAGAGTTTAATCAAAAATTCCAGTGCGTGTTAATAGCACTTATTCCTAACAGTTGCTTATTCTCAACCCTAGCAACAATAATCACATTAAACTAAAACCTCTGTGATTCAAGTCAAGAATAAAAGATAACCAAGATTCAAAAACAAGCATTAACACTTTGAGAGAGACGCCAACCAAAACTAATACAAAACAAAAATAAAATTGCTCAAATCTTATCTCAAAGTTGAACACCAATTCCCCTCTAGCCTTCACATGTTCAAGGGCTCTTAGAGAAGGACATCCTCTATCTGCTTTGCTTTTTGTTTCATGACAGAAGCTGAGTGTTGGACAAGGTGGGCACAGGCATGAATAGCAGGTTCAGGGCAGGAGGCCAGAAGAGCGACAAGATCTCAGTTTCTCACCAGGTATTCACTGATGTCACTGTCATTATATTTTGTCAAAGGAGCACCTAAGGCACCTTCGAGGGGCAGTTTTGCATTTTGAGGCAATCCAAGCCCAAACGTTAAGCTGGGAAAGCGTGAATTGATTTAAAATTGGAGAGGTAGGCAGTGTCGAGCATTTGACAGGAAATCCGTGTTAAAGTGCAGGATCCCTTTCCAAATCTTTCTTCGATCTTCAAACTGGATCTAAGGATCTTCTTTAACACGCCATTTGGATTGAGGGGTTTGTAGGGGAAGGGAAGAGTTAATGTTCACCTTGAAGGATCTGCTCTTCTTAGTTATTGTCAAACCAAACAAGAGGAAGGAAATATGACTCCCCCTTCCCTATTGATTAACAAACAAGAGAAAGGGTCCCCTTTCTCTTTCCTTCCCCTCATAACTTATACTCCTCCCTTCCATCAAAGCGAAGTGAATACCAGATTAGAACTTGGTGGTGGAGAGGTTTAAGGGCAGATGACCAGGAAAAGGCAATGTGTGTCTAAAGAAAGCATGTTAATGCTCATTAAAAACCTAGCAAGCCTACCAACATCTTTTTTTTCATTACTCACCATTCCAGCCTATAGCTACAAGATGGAGAAAGCTCTTAAGCCAAGCTAACTATTGTATTGACAATAAATACCTAGAGCACTTTATCATCCAATATTTTGTTGAAATGCATTCCGAAGTTTGTTCTTCAATATTAACACTTTGTACTACTATTTCATTGATACTACAATAAAATTTCAAGTGGATGATATCCTCACAACAATCTACCCGTTAACCTTTTCTTCAGCTCTAATCCTTTTCCACACACACGGACAGTGTGCTAAGTTGATTGGATGGCTTACTACATATACTGAACTCCCATGCCAAGAAAAAAAAATGCAGGATAAGATCACCAAATCATTAGTAAAGAAGCATTATACGCGTGTATCATCAGATCCAGATATCAGGAGTGAGCCTTTTGAGTTCCAAGCCACAGCATTTACACAACCAAAATGCCCCTGTAAACCATAAATTAAAGCTCAAATATCAACACCTAATATGTGCATATAAAACAATACAAAAACATAAAGTGAAAACAAAAAAAAAAAAGGAGAAAACAAAACAATAAAAGATAGATAACGATAGTAATTGCTTCGTAACTTTTGTGCACAACAGGAAATGTTTCAACTGAATCCAAAGGTACATCCAGCAAACAGCTGAAAGAAGATTTTTATAAGACACTTCAAATGTAGTATAACTTTAGACAGATGCAAATTTAAGCAGTGCAAGTTCATGAGGTAAGTTCTACACGGGCCTCAAATAGAATAGCTTCAAATTAGAAACCATGTCAATTTGACCCATGAACAGCAAGTCAAAGTTGGTATCAACCGCTCCAGTATATCCAGAATTAAGAAAGGCAATGGAATCAATAGAACAGTTTTTATTTTTCCCAGGCTGTCAAGAGTATCACAACAGTATGCATGACTCTTTTTCTCAGAGCTGGTTGGGAAGTATCTACACATTGAATGCATTTTAGAGTCCTAAAAGATGCAACCCCGCATAAGACACCTGAGTTCCTTTGATTTACAGAAGGGTTCATGAAAATGTAACAACACATGCAGAATTTCAAAAAGCCATGGTTTCAGTTCTTTCCTAGCTGTCACAAAAATGCCATTACGTTAGTCCTTAGAATTAAAGCCTTGTTGCGAAATAAATAAATAAATAAATAAAACGAGGACAATCTAATAAAAACCCAATTTTCAATTCAACCCTATTGTCAAAGGTTACCAACAATCACCATAGCACAATCCAAATGAAACATAAACAAGCAGTGTTTGACCTTGCTGAGCTAAATATTTTGTGTCAAAGACATGAAAAAATTCCTATCCATCATTTTCCGTAGCCTGATAACATGGATCCCAGGTGTTAGGAGTATATAATAAAATTAAGGTAGCAGCAATCCAAAATTTATTATTCGTATACGTTTCTAGACAATAACCACTGGTATTAACCTATTACGAATCTATGTATATGATAGAAAGAGATTGATACAGAGAAAAGGAAGATGAGAGAGTATAGAGGATTAACTGCTCAAGTCAACGTAAGTTGAGAAGGGAAAAGGTGGGACAGCAAAACATACGTAAGAATGAATGCAATGGGACACTGCACTAGACATGCTATTCAATGCTGATGGCATCGTCGACTTGGTCTAATTCCAACAGAAGGCAAGTCACCACAACCGTAATCAATTCTTTAAACCTTTTCCAATCCACGATAGAAGAAAGGATGTAATCCTATTCAATAAATTACTTTATTATCATGTCCAATTGTCATCTAGAAAGAGTTACATAAAAGGCAAAGCAGGGAAGAATTCATGACCAAGAATTATAAGTCTACAAATAACCAAATCAAAACTTCACATCTATGTGATAGAATTGCTAAACAAAACAATAAATTGAGATTTGAGACACTAGGAAACGAAAACAAACAAAAACCCAGTAAAGGAAGAAGTGAAAATCCAATAACTGATTATAACATTATAATCATTGAAAATGAATAAATTTGTTTCATCAGCTCTAGTATATTAGTTCATGAAAAGCATTACCAGCCCAACAAACCAATAAGACAATTATCTCTTGGTGCGCTTATTACAGATTGTCAAAATGCTTTCATGGGAGGAAGGCATATCCTTGATGCCATGCTTGTATTCAAGGTTGTGTAGTGGGATGCCAAGTGTATTTGTAAGTTGGACATTAAGAAAGCATGTGACCATGTGAATTGGAACTTTTCGTTTTATGTTTGTGCATAATGGGTTTTGGGGAAAATGATGCTCATTGATTAAATTCTGCATCTCTGCTGCTCGCTTTTTTATTTTGGTAAATGAATCTACATCAGGTTTCTTCTCGAGCTCCAAGGGTCGTCATCAAGCCTTTGTCTCCCTAGATGATGCAGAAATTCAGTAGGATGAATAGAAGGACAGCAGATGGTGGTATAATAAGAGGTATGAGGTTGGCCAAGTTGGTGAGGAGAGTCCTAATCCATTTCCCATCACAGGGCCTGCTCAACATGATTTGGGGCCTAAGGCGATGATTTTAAATGAGGCTCTCTTTATATTTATTTTGATATTATTATAAAAAATTTATTTAAAATAATTTTATTTTGTAAACCATTGTTTTTCTTCTTTTTTTTTTTTGTCTAAAGTGAACTAGTGTGCTTAATTTTTTGGTTATTTTTTTATAATGGTCATTTTGCCAAGGCCTCTTTTTGAAAAAAAAACAAAATAGTAGAAACTACATAGAGCCTTAACACTATGTAAGGTATTAAAAAATTTGGAGTCTTTAAAAAAGATTTTGTACAATTTTTTTGTTAAATCAATATTTTCTTAAGTTAAAACTATTTAAGACTTTAATTGTAGTATGTAATGTTTTAAAAAATTTTAGGCCTTTCAAATTTTTTTAATTTGTGTAGTGTACTAATTATTTATTAAACAAAAAGTTTTTTCTATTGAAGTCCACTAGTGTACTAGATTTTGGACTTTCTTTTTCTAAAAAGATAGTTTTTTTTTTTCATTTGGACGTAGGCTTTTTTTAAAAGAAAAGATGTGAAAACTATACAAGGCCTTACTAGGTTTTAAAAAATTTAAGGCCTTAAAAAATTGGACTCTCTTTTTCTAACAAATAGTTTTTTCTCATTTGGACCCGAGCCCCTAATTAAAAAATAATGAAAAACTATATAGAACCTTATTAAGTATTAAAAAATTTGAGACCTTCAAAAATTGGGGGCCTTAGGCGATGGCCTCGTTAGCCTAATGGGAGAGCCGGCCCTGTCCCAACAGTTGTTTGCAGAAGACACCATTATCTTTTGTGTTGCGAGATATGTCAGGTGTGTTCGTGTTTTTAGTCGGTGCCTGGGCTTAGAGTTAGGGTGAGTGTAGGTAAAAGTTAGATTATCCCCATTAAAGAGGTGCAGGGCGTTCATAGCCTAGCCATGAACTTGAGGTTGAGGGTGGCCTCCCTTCCAACTTCTTACTTGGGGCTACCACTTTGGTCTTCTTTCAAAACAACGGTCAACGGGTCTGGGCCCTAGTGTAGCTCTAGCCCTGGTCGGATCGACGATGTTAATGGATCTCCAACCCAAACACATTAAGATGCTTGACTGCTTCTGTTTCTGGATTATAAGGCCATTTGACTGAGTAAATCTCCACTAGCGTTGGTATAAAGGGGAGTGAAAGTTATAGAAAACAATATAGTAAGTCAAGGGAATTTTTCTGCTCCTAAATTCTTGTAAATATTTGGCTCCAATGCCTTAGATTTTCCTGTAGCTTGTACCCCCTCCGCTCAATAAAATAAGCTACAATTTATTCATATCGAGGGTCAATTCAAGTGGGGCATTTTGGAAGCTAACCTGTACTTTGACAGAATCACAGTACCAAATGGAGAAAAAGGGCAAGCAATGCGGATAATGTAAATGAAAAACAAAGAAAAATATTTAGGGAAGATCAATCACTAAAAGTAAATAGTAAGGCATATGATCACACAAACCTCCAATTCTCTTTCCAGGGAAAGCCTTCGTATCAATGAAGACTGCATTTGCAAACTGTGACCAATGTCCTACAATATGATGAAGCATTGGTTATTGTAAGCACTCACTCCACCTAATTATAGTTTAACCGAACAAGTTACCTTTCATCCGTGCCCAAAACAAAAAAAACATCAAGAAGATGCAGAAAACAAGATCAAATTAGGCAACTTAACTGATGGAATTTGATATTTTTACTCAAAAATAAAACCCAAACATAAACAATGACAACAACACACTACACAGTGAAACAACTATTGGGCTCCCGTTCTTCAACCAATATCATCTCGCGCATAATTTCAATTACAAGCCACTTCCAAGTTCAGACAAACTTAACCGGTTAAAGAATCGTGCAATTCCAATTAAATAGTTCACACACGAGGAAATTGCCAAATACAAATTCCATCCAAGACAGTAATTGTGGATTAAAATGAAGGCAGTGAATTAAACTAACATTCAAGGGATTTATTTAATCCGATATATTGAATTTCATGCGATGGTCGGTGAGAAGGGGTTAGATAGAGAGAGAGAATTGCAATACTTGGCGGATATCGAGAGTTCGCTTGTTGATCAAGTCGGTGATGTTGCCGTCGTGAAAGCTGAGTGACTCCATTGCTGAAGCTCCGAGAAAGCTGTGACTGACAGAATGAGAGCACAAAAACCCTAAAACTAAATCGATTTTGATGGTGTTTATCTGATCTTTGTGTGTGCGATCTCTCACAGCTCTTTTTCCTGTACAGAGCAGAAGAGAGTCGGTTGGCTCAATCCGTGGACGCCTTGGCCTCTCTCTCTGTGAAGTAATGTAGTTTAAAAATATTTATAAGATTAAATAAAAAGCTACATGATATAAAATTAAACAAAATATTTATAAAAAATATTCAAAAATTAAAACAACAACATAAAATATGAGAATATTTTTATGATCAAGTAAATAATAATATTGTATAATATCTACGAATATTAATAAAAACAACTATATTATTTAAAATAAAATTCAAGAGTATAAAAATATTATAAATAATGAGGAAACGAGTTTTAAGGAGTTTTTACAATATTTTTTACAAAATTTGACTTATTTTCCTTAGATTTTGTTCGAGTTTTGAAAATGTATCAAAAAATTTTACTATGTTTCTTTCAAAATTTCATACACATCTTCATTTTGGAAGTAAGTTTCCTCCTCTAATAAGGTTTTTTTGATAACTACGAAATTAACAGTTTATTTTGAAATTAACTGGAGAAGGGAGATAAAGAAAATATATATTACTTTCTGTTTGATGACACCCAGGATATGAAGGAAGGGAAAATAATCTCTGTTTTTCTTTCTTTTCTATTGTTTTCTTTGAATTTCAAATAAAGAAAATAGTCTTTTTTTCTACTTTCTTTATATTTTTTTTACAAAATTAAACAAGAAAAAGTAAAATATTTTTCCTACCATTACTCTTTCCCTTCCCTTCTTTTTTACAAGGTTAAAGATTAAAAATTAAGGAAAGAAAAAACTTTGTTGAGAGCACTAACTTGGTATTTTCCTATTTTTGAAACCATGTCAAGAATATATTCTCAAATTATTTATAAAAAAATAAAAAAATTGCACCATTTAAACAGCTACTGAAAATTACTATTAATCTACATTTCCAATGTAATTGTCTCATGTTTAAAATATGAGTAATGCTTACATAATTTTTATACAAAATTTTCGTATAGAATAATGTAACTGTTTATGAACTTTTTATTTAAAAACAAAAACACTTTACTTATAATTTTAAAAACTTCGATGTCACATATTTTTTTATGAGAATTATGTATAAAACTTTTAAAAGAAATACATTTTTCTTAAAATATTGCATGCCTCTTGATTGTTGCCAACACCAACAACCCTCCGCCGGGAATCGGGAATCGTCCGCCAAATGTTCACCATTGTCACCAATAACAAAATATATTTAATTAGGTGCGCACACGGTGTGTCCACCTCTAGTAGATAATAGAAGAACAAACAAAGCTTATCATAAGCTCCACCTCATTAAGCAATATGGTACGGTACATTTGCTCAGCTTCACGAGTTTGTGTTTGTTTAATGTAGAGAAAAAAATATTTTGCTCTGTCGAGTTCAGTATGAAAATTTAGGTGAACCTTTCGTTCGAGTAGTAGTGAAAATAGATTTATGAGAGGTTAAATTTGTAGACTATCAATACAGAGCAATTGATCTGCGAGAAATGGTGACAGCTCATCGTGGGATCATATGAGTACAATCGCATTATGTGTTGTACTTGGCATCAACGAAGATAATTTGAGTGATAGAGAGTGTCAAGAGTTGGCACTGAACTTTAACATCATCGAGAACGATGATGATTGAAGTGGTGGAAAATATCACGAGTTGTTATCCGTAACACGTCTAGAGCAGCAAAAGACTTTGCCGTGAAGAGTGTCACGAGTTGACATTGAATTTTGATATCATCGAAAAAAATGTTATTATTACAAAAAAATTTATACAAAATTTACAAAATAAAATAATGTGGCAGTTATTATTTTATAATTAAAAATTACTGTGACACGACGGTGATTGTTTTGCATATAAAAAATTCATTACCCATTATTTTTATCAAGACTTTGAAACGACAAACGGTAGCTCTAGTGTCATAGTTGCATTTTAGGTTTCCACAACACTTGTTTTCAAAACTTCCTTTTTCTTAGCTATGAAGAATAAAAGCGAGCAATTCATCGAATAAAGACCATTTAGTGAACCACCTGCAATTTTAGAACTTTCTTTTTCTTAGCTATGAAGCATAAAATCGAGCAATTCATCAAATAAGACAATTTAGTGAACGACCGCCTTCGCAAATGAATTGATTATTGCCTAAAAGTTAATATGTGAGTACTTCAAAAGGATTTAAGTGAGTATTTTAAAAGGATGTGAGATACTAGCACACATTGCACAAGGCTTCGGATTTGGAAAGGGTAAAATGTAGGAGTCTCAACTTTGCATGAGCACAATTATTACCGTATTTCAATTCCGTGACTAGGGATGGTGATAGACTGGGTGGGACAGAAACTGACACCTCCATTCTCTTATCCACTTAAAAAAATTTATCTATATTCCTGCTTTCATACTCATACAGAGATTTTGTTAGTGGTCCATCTCTGTTCTATAACTACAAACTTTTGTCTACCTCTATCTCTGCACTCGGCCTGCAGCCGTCAAGTCCAATATCACTAAAAAAAAAAAATCCAAAAACAGATACAAAAATAAATAAAAGAGTAAAAAATACAATTAGCAAATTTTAGATTTTAAAATTTTATTATTTACAATTGAGCCTCTATTTTTTTTTTTAAAATTGATAACTGAACCCTTTTTTTTTAGTCTTAATATTTGTAATTGAACCCTAAATAATTACTAATTATATTAATGCTTAACGAGTATGACGGGGAGAGGCAAGGCGAAGCGAAAGAAAACCTAAGTCTATCCCCGCTTTTATACCCGTATAGGTTTAGTTTTACACCACTATTCTCGCCTCCATCTCTGTTTAGAATCCTCCATATCCTCTCCATACGAGGTTAATTCGGTAAAATCTCCACTTTTGGTTGGATCTCCACATTCACTCAATCCACTACCATCCCTACCGGGACGCCAAAGTCACAGCAGAACAACCGAAAAGTTAAATGAAGTAATTGCACTTTTCTCAATCTTACCTAAAATTCATCTTTAATGAATTGAAGGGCTGTCCCAAGTTTGGTTGAAAAGATTTGAGTTGATTATAGCTGACCCACCAAACTTCGTTCCCTGGACAGGCCATTATAATTTTGGGTTTGTCGTGGCTAAGGTCATAGGCCCAATGCATAAGCCCAAGCTCAACCCCACCAGATGCCTTCTAAGTTCTAACTTCTAACCCACCAAACCCATGTCAACATGAGCTTTTCTAGCACGTTACAAGGAGTTTCCAACCCACCATAACTGCTCCTCGGCTCAGTTTCGAAAAGGCTGAAAAAGCCAAGCCAAGACCATTCCACCATTTACACACGAAGGTGGTCCTTGTAAATCAGCCATCCAGTGGTCCAGCTTTGAAAATACAATCACAAAACAGATAGAAATGAGAAGTTATTAGACCCCAGAAACTTTAAGTGTCGAGACAAACTCTTGTCATCTTTGCCTTTTTTTCAGGTTTTGTGCTGTGACAACACAAGAACGAAATGGGCACATCCCATGCCCCCTCCTCCTCCTCCAGCAAATAATGCAGCAATATGGTCCCCTAGCAGCGCCATACATCGCTGTCTAGAATTTATAAAGGTGTGCATGCGACGTAAATACATAGGCATAGAGACAAGCGTAAACTACATACAACCAACATAGCATCAATAACAACCAAACCCACTAAAAATTGTCAGCTAAATATATAACACCACAGATAATGCCGCGATGGCAACAAAGCACATGGATATGTGTTTCATGGTTGAAAAGTTTCAGACCGTCAAGAGGGAGCGTTCCATCATCAAACCCATCGAGACAGTGTTCACGAAGCTTCAATTGATTGATGGATGCGCGTGGTGGTCTATCAAAACCCTAAAGCAACTACATGATGAAGCAGAGAAGTCACGTCGCCTATGCAATTTTCCTGCAGCCGAAAGGAAAATCCCCAAGGATGCCGCATGAGAAGATCACGAAAAAGGAGGTGAAACTTGGGTCCCAAAGACACCCACTAGGCCGTGCACTCTCCCCTTTTTGAGGTTCTTTTATTATGAAGCAGTCTTCAGGACCACATAGCCGTCCTCTCTAGCTGAGATGTTTTTACCCTCGCACAACACAAACTGCTAACAATTACCGCCATTTCTCTCTCTAGGAAGAGGGAGAGGGAGAGGGAGAGGGAGAGATTTCACAAATCAAAGGATATGGTTCCAACTGAAATCATTGAAGAAAAGCAAGAGGGCATTCAAGCTCTCTGCACAACTTCCAGTTTTCACTTCTTGTATTCAGAACATCTCATCCTGCGCAAACCATTTCTACCTAACTTATTCTGCACAGCCCATTAACACCTTCAATCAAGAACTACTACAAATATTGCCACAAACACTACTACTAACACTGGTAAGACTAATATCATCTCAGAGCGTATCAACTCCAAATGCCTTAGCTTCATGCTTCAGGGATCTCAAGTAATTAATAGCTTCATCCAGAATTACCACTGCATCCTCGCCCATCGCACCAGGAATTATGCTCTGCAGAATGCTCACCGTCTCTCGTATTTTGTCTTTCTTTGATCTCTTGTTGCCTGACAGGGGTCCAGATTCTCCCAAACCTTGATTTTTGCCATCAGCACAACTAGATTCTGCATCTTCTTCATAATCGAAGAGTCTCTTGGGTTTAACAGAGCTTGCAGTGTCCATGAGCGATGGCACATCATAACCTCCATCAAACAGTTTCATCTTTTTGGTAGGCCCAGCAGAACTAGCAACTTCTTTTGCACTTTCCTCAAACCATTCTTGTTTATCATTACCTGTCATCATACTAGGCGAATGACCGGTGCTTGCTTCTTCTTCATCCTCAGAATAATCATAATCATCATCAGAGTAAAGCAAGGCATTGAGTTCTTCGGTGTCTTCATGCATCTCACTTTCCATATCATCTCCGTGATTTACATTGTATTCATCAGTCAAAATGGGCTCCGGGCGCTGCATAGTATCTCTTTTGGTTCCCGGCTCCATCTTATTCAAATCATAAGCACTATTGATTTTTGGGCCCCAAGAAGTCGGGCACTGGACAGGGGTCCCAATCCCAGAACTAAAAATTACGGTTGTTTGGTCACCAGACTGATCAAACACAAGGAATCTCTTCTGAGCACACCCAGATGCTGGATTGGGTGTGACAACCTCCTCATGATTCTCAGAGGGACCGGCAGGGATTTTCTCTTTGAAAATGGAGTTTGGCACAGGAGTGAAGGCCTGACAGAAACGAGGTAAACAATAGGACCAACCATGAGGTTCATTTGGTTGGCTTGCCTTAGAATGCAGAACCCCAGAAAATTCAAACCCTGGCAAAGTCCAATTTGTGGAAACCACATTAGCACACGGGCTCATATAAGCAGGGATAGTATTCTGCTGCCCCAGGTTGAATGGAGCACTCAGGGCATTCAAATTGGGTGATTGCCGATCAGAACGCTGGTGATGAAACCAGGCTTCGAAGTCCTTTTCCATCCAACCAAAACAATCACCTATAACACACAGATCCAGGCCAATCAGAATAATTCAGTTACATAAAATAGAGTAATAATTTCAGTACAATAAAAAGTTAAAGACTGGGTGAAACATACCAGTAGAACAATGTTCGTAGTATTATAGATCACTGATTATTTGCTGTTTTCTTTCAGAAACAACGTAAAAGACTAAATACTCCAGCTTAACTTGACAACAAAAGCGTGCAAAAAATCAATCTACGTAACAGGTTTTAGCAAATGACGGAAATATTCAGCCTGGAAATACCCAACAAACAGAATCATATAAGATTTCTCCACCAACAACAGATAAATTGAAGAATAAGGCATCTTCAATAATATAGATAAAGCAGACAAACAAGCCATAGTGCCTTCGAATCTAATTCTGCTATAACGATCGGATAAGTCCTCTAAATATTGTCCACTGACCTGGCAATCCTGTAAAGGTTGGAAGCATGCTATGACTCTAACTATAATTGTGGAACTCCCAGCAATCCCATTCTCATGTTTCAATGCCCGGAATCTTGTTTGGCTCGCAGCTTGGCACACCATAACTACAGTTTCCCAACCCTTATAATCAAAACAACACCGCAATCTTCCAGCACAAAAAGGATCAAACAAAACCCCAACAAGAATTCAATACGGACACCAAGAAAAAGATCGATGGTGGATCGGATATAACGTCGACAATAAAATAAGAATGAGGAGGGAATAAGGAAATTCAGCTAATCTTGCGGATGTAGCAGGGAATGACAACAAACAGATTAAACAAGAATGAGTAGGGGATAAGGAAAATTCAGCTAATCCAGCGGACGTAGCAGGGAATGACAACAAACAGATTCGATCCCATGGAAGGTTATGTATGAATCGAAAGCGGGGTAATTAAGGGTCTGTGCCGATTCAATTGAATGGAATTACAGAATCACACGACAGTACAAGTTCAAGGAGACAATTTTCCGAAACACATCAACAAAGAGACTACACCACCGCATGCTGATCTTTCCGCAATACGATCGCCACGACTATTTCCTTCTCCAAAACCTGTTCAAAGTTCCTGCAAGATTCATAAATGTGTTAAGATATTTACATATATATATATATATATATATATGTTTATACACCTAAGAAGGTAAGAGAAAATGAAATAAATCTAACCACAAACAGTAACCCTGTGTTTGGTTTGCTGAGAGAATGGAGGAAAAGGAGTTACGATAAGTTCCGGATCTTATGATTTCTGTTTCTTTCCAAGAAAATCAGTTTCTACAAGGGAAGTAGTTGTATTTTGCTTAAATAAACAAGGGTTTCTTTTCTTTTCCTCCTTTTTCTAAGGAACCAAACGGAAGGATGCAAGCAAATGGGCCATTTGCAGCTATGCATATCACAATATTTATCTTGAATTAATGATGCGGAGCAAAACAAAGCTCGTCATGAGAGAGAGAGAGTTATACAATAAATTTTCCACGAAAGTACAGAGAAAATCCATACGGAAAAAAATAAATAAAGCAATGAACAAGAAGGATCGAAGAGCACAAAATCAAAACAGACGGTGGGCTAAGAAGAAAGAAATTAACCAAACAACCAAGCAAGAAAATAATAAAAAAAGTTAAGAACTTACCGTAAGAGCCAACTCCTGAGGAAGAAAAACCAAACCCAAATACCTTATCCTCAAAAGCGAAGAACGAAAGACACAGATCGAACTCACGAGAAGACCCAAAAGGCGAGAGAGAGAGAGAGAGAACACAGTCAAATTGCGAAGATGAGGGAGTGCACGGAGGGTGAGCCTATATAGACGAACGAATTGACATTAATGTCCTTCGTGTGTGCGGTGGTGGGATTTTTATTTATTTATTTATTGTTTTACCATACGTGCGCTACGCACGCTTGGAATTAGTGTACAATCATGTAGAAGCATATGTGTCTGTATATATATAGATATAAGGTAGATATGTGTATATATAAAGGTCCGAGGGAGCGTGGGTGGCCCCGTGGGTTGTGGAATCATGATTCCACGACCATGAGTCCGTGTACTGCGTGGGTTTTGACCCGTCTGATTGGATTCGAACCACTTCACTTAGTTAATCTCATGGTTCTTTGGGTTAACAATGATAACTTCTAGTGATACCTTCGTATCAGTTACTATGTGGTAATTACTATGTGGTGTTTGGACGTGGTTCTTTTAATAAGTTATGACTTAAATTTATAATTTTTTTAAGTTGTGTTTAGTTCTGATTAAAATAAATGACTTTATAAAATTAGTTTAAACTTAAAAAAATTATTTACAAAAATGACTTTTAAAACTAACTTATGGACTTTTTAAGTAGCAATCCAAGCACTCTTATAACTCTGATACCAACAAAAAAAAATAAAAAACTACCATAACTCAAATTTAAGTTTTATAGTAAAAATTATCACAAAAAAAGGTAAATTTTGTCATAGAAATAGTCCTAAAAATAAATGTGTTACAAAATTTAATTTTTTTTCCTGGACGAATCTCTCTCCCACTACGATCATGCCAACTATTTACTATTTTTTTCCCCTATTTTTCGATTGAGGAAATTACATCGGCATTTTTTCTTCTCTTTTACTTCTTTTTCATAATTAAGATACCATTATTTTAAAATCCACAGAGAGAGAGAGAGAGAGAGAGAGAGAGAATATTCGAAAATTGAGGTGTAATGATTTTTTATTACCTCTGTGACCCTTGAGAGTGTACATTATTTTACTTTTTTTAGGTGAATTCATTTTTCTCTCTGCATAGTTAATTTATTTTTATTATTAGATCTTTTCTATAATTCAAAATGAGAGTCCAAATGACAATGGTGAAAAGGGCTTGGAACATGAAATAGAAGCACAAGAACTGTAGTGAAAAGAGCTTATGTAAGCTCCACACGTTCACTCATTGAATAGAGGATATTATGAAAAGGATTTTGAATAATTGTTTTCGAGGTGTATTGAAAGCATTTAACATGGAGGTTGACAAATTTTAAATGGAGGTCCTTTTTTATACTACTTAAATTTCGTAACAAGAGCTCTGGTTTTCCTGTTTTTCCCTCAAGAATTTTTAAAATTTGATTGTACTTTATTTTTATAAAAAATTGTAAATGTTATTAGTATTATTTTTTGGTCTGTGGTTAGAGGTACTAGGAGAGGCCTTTGGGTGAGGAGATTGTGGCTCAAACCCTGAACTTAAGGTGTGGGTGGTGATGCCATTTTTCATTGGGTTAACTTCATTTATTGTGAGTACTAGTAGGGAGACGAAAATATTGCTATTGGTCACCTTTTTTTTTTCGTTTTTTTGCTATTGGTCACTTTAACTTTCATGGTATGGCTGGCTGTCCACTCTCCAACTGGGAAATTCCAATCCCAATTGGATGCTAGTGCCATATAAAATTGAAAAGACCATCATGGTTCCTCATGTGGGATTGGCATTTGGCATCAAAAGAAAAGAAAGTAGATGGTCCAGTTTCTCACCAGAGCATTTTCCCATGAAGGAATCCATAGTGATTCATTTTTTTTAAATTTATTGCGGGCATAATTGTCCGGGTCAATTTATATATATCTTAACTAATGTCCTATTTGATTTAATCAAAATTAAGTTATTTACACTAAGACTAAAAAATTTACGAAATATAAATTTATCGTAACCAAACTCCAAAAGGATTATCAATTATTCAGCTAGGACATATAGGTTTATAACTTGTTTCTTTTTTCATTATACTGTTAATTCATGCTGATCATAGTGTAATCAAAAGTTTGGCCACACGTGAGGGACGTGTGAAGTAATAAATAATTAAATTGTCCCACTCTCTAATAGCTTAAACTTTTAAATAAGTTGATAATTAACAATTCGACAAATAATTACTAGTTGAGAGATTGAGCTTTAAGCCAAGAATGTCCTTTTCCCCATCTTTTATGGAAATGTTGTATGGATGAGAAGGAAGTTTACATAGCCCCTCCCTCCCAACTCTCAAAAAAGAAAAGAAAAATGCCCATAACATAGTTTTGTAGATGCAATGTAATAGGCATACTTTGCAGGATCCACTCTCTCCACGTTGGGGGGAAAAAAAACTAATTTATTATAAGCCCACCTTGTATAATATGCTAATTATTTGACTCTATTTTATTATTTCTTTTAAATGACAAAACTAAAAACATATAGGTATAATGATCACTGAATTTTCTTTAGCTTCCAGTCAAAATTTCAAGATTTTGACCTGAACTTTTGAGTATACTTCTTCTATTTGAACACCGACACCATATGAGGATTTTTTTGATAATTACACAGACATCTCCTTGGATTTATGGAACCAATTGCTACAACCATCAACACCATTCTTGAACACCAATATACATATCCGATCACCGCCATTCTTGAACACCAATATACATATCCGATCACCGCCATCGTCTCAATCAGCGATAATGACCTTGGTCCACCCCATCATTTTCGACGGTGGCAAACACTTCAGCCACACCATTTCTCCTTATGATTAGCAATTAATACAACTAACAGCTATTGTCACTGATTACTGGTAACATCAATTTTTGTTGTTAAGCCTGTTAAAAGTCTGTTAACAAAAAAGATAATATTTGCATAGTATCATTTAAAATAAGTACAATTAATATAATTTCAGAAACCACAAGGTCTATGTAATTATCAAAATACCCAAAAAAAAAAAAAAACAAATTGGCCGTAAAATTTACTAAATTTCGTGACTTTGCTGCATCTTTTGCCAATGGGGTTTTAGAAAGAAAAATTATTAGATAGTAGGAGATGGTATCCTATGTTTGGTATATATGAAGACCAATTATTTGGAGCTTGACCGTTCAAACTATTAATCATATAAATGCAATTTGGCCCCCACAGACCAGCTGTGTATAGAGATTCATCACACTCCTATACCTGACACTGTATCTCTCTCACTAGTTGTCCATCAATAACCTACTTTAGGATTGGGGTTAAAAAGCCCCTTAGCCCTTAGGAAAACTGGCCCCCACCAAAGAGTCCAATAATACTTTTCATTGATGTGATTTATGGCCTTGTCTGAACCATCAACAGAGTCATCAATAGGGACCCCCAAAACCTGGGATGGAGACCATTTGTTAAAAAGACTTTATACTACTACTACCTTCTTTTTTTTTGGGTAAGTTTATACTACTACTACATCATTACACTTTTAAGATGTATCTATCACTAACCTTACCTTTCATTAAGCTTTACCCTTAAACCAGACTCCATTATCCTCTTTTTTTCTCTCTCTCTCTCTCTCTCTCTCTCTCTCTCTCACACACACACACACACACACACACACACACACACACACACACACACATGTTTAGCATATGTTGACATAACCCAACTTCATTTGGCTAGTCACCCAAATGCCACAAATATACCATGCTTCATTATGAGTCCATCCAGAAAAACTATACAAATATTGAGAGAATATATATACCTAATTTCGAACTACCCACTATTCATATATCAAATGCTTGATTTGGATTGTTTTTGCAGAACTGTTGCACGTTGTTTTCAAGAATGGGACGGATAGAAACAAATTCACGAGCCTGATTAAAAGTATCCTAAGTTGGGCAAATAATACATACTAGCCGTGCAAGCGAGTCTAAACAGAACCTTGATTAAACAATGTAAATAAACAAACTAGAGAAAAGAAAGCAAAGCAAATCCAAGCCTATTGTGCCTAATCAGGCATGGGTTCTGCTTATTATAAAAATAAAATAAAAAAACTAGGATGGCCATGATTCTATCACCTGAAAGAGATCTTATGCACAGGCAAGAAGATCCACAGCACCCCCAATTATTTAACAACTCTAATATAAACTAATATATATACTTTTTATATATCTATATGCATACTCTCATGCCCTGTTGTTTGGAGTGGAGGGAACAATGAACACTCCCCCAATCAAGGTCTACCCTTTTTGCAGCACTAAGACCCCTCCCTCCATATACAGATGAGATATAAAGCAAAGGATTCCAAACCCACGCCTCTTATGTATTGTTTAATCTTCATATACTATCTTTAATTGCCAATTCTAATTGTTTATTAATCTATGAATTACTTCTTTTTTCTGTCTATATCTTCTAAATGCGATTATATGATCCAACAAGCGTCGAGCAGTGACATGAGATTGGTGGTTGACCAGAGAATTGTAAGTCATGGGTTTTGGAAGCTTGATGATGCTTAGTAGCTTACCCACCGAGAAATTTATATTCGCATATACACAATACATACCTATTATTTGTTTAATAGGAACTAAAATGCCCTTAGGAACTATACATGGTAATTTTTTGTTTGAGTTTTGCTGATTTTGCGTTGATATATTATTGGTTTACGAGTCGAGTCATGGACTCAAATCGAACACTTATAGTGGGTCGATTCAGTAATCATATATCGTTATACAGACGTGAGATTAAGCTTCTGTGTTGTGAAAACGTAGTGTTATTTTTTATTGTAATGACACTAACTACTATAGATTGTATGTAGAATATCCCCTTTAAATTTTGAATTAACGCGACTAAAGTACACGTTTAATTTGCTTTCGCATTTGTTTACAATTTCTTATACATTTACCAAGCAAGGACAACTCACACACATGCAGGCATCAATGTACAATCCAAATATTATTATCAGATTGTCAATTCCATAAGTTGGCATCCTAACCTTATGATCAGATGACCATGGGTTTCAATTTGGGTCAATCATAGTTGGGTTTCCATGATTAGCATTAAGAAATGAGTTTTGGATTCCCAACTTTGGTGCAATATATCTTCCTTATTCCTACATCTTTGGCTGACAAAACAAAGCTAGGCCATTTGAAATTAGAAGAATAAGTCCTCCATATATAGTTTTTCATGAGTTCTACTAAATTATTGTTACGCATGGACATGTTATTGAAAAAAAAATTAAATGAAAATGTAGTAGCTTTGCTTTTAGGTTTCACTTTCATTACAATTTCTACATTTCATGTATTTGATGAGTATTTCATTTTATAACTTAGATATGAGTAATAATAATAGGTACCACAGTACCATTAAATAGTTATCTCCAAACAGCGGTGGCATGATCAAACCTAATCAGACCAATTAAAATGCCACACGTGGTAGATTGACATAGACTAAATATATATACACGGAGAGAGAGAGAGAGAGAGTCCTTTTGGAGTGACCATTAGCGTATATTTGAGTTTGGTGGGGAGAGTGGGACATGAGACCATGGAGCCATTTGGTTGTGGATTCTCCAACAAAAACATTCACGCTTGGAAAGCTAAACAACACCTCTCTCTCTCTCTCTCTCTCTCTCTCTCTCTCCACACCAGGAGGCCGCACTAAAAATATTAGAACCTGTGCTTTTAAAATATACCCACAAACCAAGTATAAGAAAGGACCGCAAAAGGAGGGAATCCATGCCCCCTCTCCCACATTATATGTCACACTACCACCCACTTTCTTAGACTTTTACCCCAATTCTACTTTATACTTATACAGATACATGCATATTTTATCAAAAGAAAAAGGGCCATTAGAAAGTGTCAAACCTCTCCATTCTCCAAAACACTTTATTTAAGGGTTTGTTTGTGTGCTAAAATAGTAGCTAGAGAGTTTAAGAGAAATTAGTAAAGTGCATTAGGTTTGAAATTCCATCATCAAACACGTGCGACAGACACGTTGGTGACGCCATAGAGAAATTTGAGTAAGCCAGAATAGAGTTCTTAGGAGGGGGGCTATGCTGATGTCAGTGAAAAGGAGTGTTAGCTTGTTTTCTTTTAATGAGTTTCATAAGGTTTTGGTGTGCAAAGATTTAATTATATTGCATTTTATAATAAGGCACCACCTTAATAGTGATGGAAGGAACATCATTTGGATTGGCACTAGCTGTTGTTGTTGCACGTCTTGTGTCCCTTGGATGGCAAGAAAACAAGCCTTCTCATCATGGTCGCTTAGATGTGATGTTGAAGGTAACTTCTCTTCTTTTTTTCCTTCTTTCGACAAAGGAGAGAAGTACTAGAAAAAAAAGAGTGTGGCTTGATGTAAGACTCCATTCCTATCAGAAAAAGACACGCAGGGCTTGGTTATTGACATACCTTAGAATGTAAGGAAAACAATTGCTATTGCCATGTGAACCTATGACATATTGTTGGATTCAATTTGCAATGGACTATGGAGGGTGATGCCACTACCCCTCCTCTCAAGAGTCAAATGCATTGCATTTGCGCCTCATCACATTGAGAAAGTGGCAGTGTGTTTCTGTGAAGAGATGACAAAAGGATATGGGTTTGCTTAAACTTTATCCAGACCCTAATAGAAAATATATTCCCCGCAATCCAAATCTCGTACACATTATGAGTTGAACCCTCCAACTCAATTCCGGTTTATGTTAGAATATGATTGGGCTACACGTTACTAGTTGAACCTCACAACCTAATTCACGTTTATGTTGAAATCTGGTTGGGCTACACATTATGAGTTGAACCCTCCAATCCAGCCCTCATTTATGTTGGAATTTGGTTGGGTTAACTCACATATTTCTTATATTTTAATTTTCACATAAGTAATAATTTCATAATCTCATATATTTTTGAAAGTTATAATTAGGCTAAATAATAAGAGGTAAACAATATTCTCTTATAGATGAAGACACCCCACTCTTCATATAGTATAAGGGATTTTTATGTATTATTACAATATAACAAAGACATTCTAATAACTAACTGGGTTAGCCTAGTTGGTCAAGACTCTTGACCTGCAAGAGTTCAACTCTTGCCAAGTGCAAAAGTTGGTCGCAAGGAATTTATCTATTGTGAATACTCTAGTTTCAGCATAAACCACTTACTTTTAATAGGTCTGGAATACTCTAGTTTCAGCATAAACCACTTACTTTTAATAGGTCTGGAGAAGGGATTAGTCGAAGTGTGCGCAAACTGTTTTAAACATTCCTGTGCTGAACCACAAAAAAAAAAAAAAAAAGGGCATTCTAGCCATTTTGATGGATATTATTCTTTTCCCATGACCCCATACGCTTCCTACTAAGAGGGGGATGAGTCGGGAACTCTCTATTTTGATCAAATTGATATCCCTAAGACTAAGAGAGAGAACCCAAAAAAACACATTTGTGAGTTGTGACCAAGCACTTGATCATCATGTTCATGGAGTCATTTTTGCCCTATTAGTGATCAAAACACTACTTTAATTTCCAACTGGAACCATGCTTGATTATTAAAACTAACTAAATCACTGACTTAAGAATGCATTATTTATATTAGTAGTATGTATTAAAGTCGGGCGAATTTTGCGGATTCGCATCGTGCGTCTGTTTCCAAGTAATGATCATTTGGTTCTTGTTTCCACTAATCTCTCTTGTTTAGAAGCTAATAAATGGGATGGAACAAGGCATCATTTGCTTTGATCATTTTTCAACTATTGTCACCGAACCAATGCGAGGTGTTTCATTACAAGTTGAATGTTGGGCGTTAGGTTTTTTGTTTAATCAGCTTGCTTTAGAAAGTCAATATCATGATGAACCAATACCAGCATTGTAATTATCCCTTTAGTTTGAAACATCAACTAAATGTATGAATGAGATTAATTAAACCCCCATTCCCACGCAAGAATAATGAGTCTCTTAGTGCGTTTCCGTACTCAATTTGGTGGGTAAGTTGGGTTCAGATGTGGTAAAGGTCTAATATGTAAGCCAATAAAAAAAAAATTGCTATTGTTCATGAAAATCTGCATAAAAAATTTTACCAGAATGATATTGCGGTGCTATTTTTGTGATTAAGAAACTATCTTAATGGTTATTCGGTTTTAAAATGAAAATTTTTTTATTTAACAACGTCATTCTGATAATAAATTTTGTATTAGTTTTTTGGTTCTATAATATTACCCTAATAACAATAACAACAACAGTATTGCAAAAAATTTCATCAGAAGAAAATTTCAAACATGCACCGTAAAAAAATCCTCCGAATATGATTAGGTGCAAGAAAAATGCCAATGCATAGTAGGCATGACTGAGTAAGATGAACACACTGTTTTTGAGTTTATTGAAGTGCAAATTTCCGAAGAAAAATCAGTGTGAAAAATAGAATTCTAACCTAAGTAATAACAGGGTCATTCATATACAAGAAATACAAAACCCATCTTGCGAATCTAAAGCCATGTATCACTCAAGAAGTTGAAAATCATTAAAAAAAAATTGGCAAATATATCTAGAAAATGGATTAGCATTTGGAACCATATATAATAATTGATTTGGAGAGGTTGATAGTAGGTTTGCCTTTCAAGCAAATCTAAAGATGCGATTGTGTTGTATATATTAAATTCGATTAATTAGAGAAACTAATTAATCATAGCTAGGTAAGTGTCAATATTTCTAAACCAAACTGAAGTTACGTGAAAAGCGACGGCGCAACCCCCCTCCCTTGACCATGACATGGGAATTTGGTTTTGCGCGTTTGGCACTACTTGCCCATTTCAAACCAAAGCATTTCAGGATGTCGCGGCTATTGTTGTGACCTGCAACTGTTGCTTCTACCGCGGTGAGGTCAATAATAAACTAACACTTTTTTTGAGTAGGGGTGTCAAAAAAATTAAAAAAAAACCACTTCATAACCGAACTAACCCGATCTCTCTGGGTCTGTTTGGTTAAGATTTATCAAAAATTCAATTTGATTCTCGGCCAAAAAAGACTAATTTGAGCATTTTGATTTGGTTCTTAGATTTGCATTCTCTGAACCCAACCCGATCCAATTTAAGAATCAATTCAAAACCTCATCATATATATATATATATATATATATAAAGCTATATATATTGTATATTTGTCTTTAAATTATGATTATTTAAACTATATTATTATTAATTTGTGTTTGTATATTGTTTTATTAATTTTTTTAAAAATTGAGGATACAAGATTCAAACTATTTTATTTTTATTTTTAAATAACAACACTATGTTTAGTACAATAAAAAGGATTCAAATTGATACAACCTGATCTTGACCTAAATCAATCTGAACAGATTTAGGTTAGTTCGGTTCGATTCCATAAAAAAATTGAGTCTAAACTTTTTAAACTAATGAAGGTCGGATTGATTCTGTGTTTTGCATGAACTCGACTCATGCACACCCACAACGAGTATTAATACATACCTAATACAATTCACATTGCTCATGTGAACGATGACTTACACAAACTTGTAAAAATAGATGACTGATGACTGAAGACTGAACATGCTATAGCAAATATCCATGGCCTTTACAATTTAAACAATTGTTATTATAGAGTAGATGAGTGAAGACCGGATATGCGCAAATACCCATGACCTTTACAATTTAAACGATTGTTATTATAGAGTAGACAACTAAAGACTGGACATGCTACAGCAAATACCCATGACCTTTACAATTTAAATAATTATTATTATAGAGTAAACGATTAAAGATTTGGACATGCTATAGCAAATAGCCATGACCTTTACAATTTAAATAATCACTACTATAGTAATGTATCTACAATTCTTTTTTTTTTTTTTTTTTGCTAGAAATTATTGCTAATCCCCAATATCAAACAATGCATTGATTTATTGCAAAAACTCACAACTCGAACTCGACCATTTATAAATATATATTTTATTTTTATATGTGTATATTTCATTACAATAGGATCTATGTGATTTTTTTCTCATTTTAATTTTTTTCCGTACTTTATTATGATGTGTATAAAAAATATAAAGATAAAGGAAACGAAGTAGAACAGGAGTTGGAAGGGTTTAGGCGGAGCTGAACGAATATGGGCGGTGGGGTTATTATGGCTAGGCGAGAATGAAGTAGGAGTTGCTCGATCCAAACCCGTTCCATTACCACCTCTAAGTGGAGTCATACCCTCTCATGTATGGTGGAGGGATTATGGCTTCGTAAAAAAGAATTGTGAGATTATAAATTTCCTCTAATTGTTCTTTATGCCAAGGATGTCTCATTGGTAAGTACTACTTATCATCTATTTCCTCCTCAAAAATCATGCCTACTATAATCAGCAATCATCTATGTATTATATGAAATTTACTTAACTCATATGAATGCTGGCCTCATACCAATTTAAAGAAATAAACAGTTGAAGCTTGAACACCGTTTAGTAAAAAAAAAAACATATATTCATATGTATATGTCAACACGTGTGTAATTAATACTGGTCCAAAAATAAGGTGTCCAAGTTGTTTAAGAGACCCCACTTCATGAGATGGATGCTAGGCATTGATTGTACCTTTGATTTCCGATAAGCATTAAGTGGATAGCATCAATTATTGTAACACATTAAACTTTCTAGTAAGACCTATAGAATTTTTTTCTCTCTCTTTGGCTTCATAAAAAAAATTGGTAATTTATTAAAATTTTTCTTTTCTTTTTATTTTATAACAAGGATGTCTCATGGCTGCTATAGATAATCATCTATTACCTCATTAATTACTATCTTTAAATTATTCACGTGTAAAATTTATTTAGCTCATATAAATAGTTGCCTTACACAAGTTTAAAGATCGAACACCTTGTAGTAAAAAAAAATTCATCCATTCATAGGTCAAAGCCAACATATGTAATTAATACTGGTTTAAAAAATAGGTGTCCAAGTTGTTTAAGAGACCTCGCTTCATGAGATTCGATGCTCGGCAGACATTCTACATTTAATCTTGAATGAATATTTAGTAGTATGATTTGACGCTGTCAAACATATTTTTAGTAAGTACTATTGAATTTTTTTACTCTTTTTTTTCACCTTATATTTCATTCTTACCACATTTACAGTGCGTTTGGAATTCGGGGGAGGAAAGGGAAATGGAGAGAAAATGAAAAAAAATAATTTTAAATTAAGTTATTTTTTTTTTTTAATTTTTTTATAAAATTAAATTAAAAAATAATAAATAATAAATTCTTTTTCTTTATCTATTCTTTTCTAAGTTTCAGACAGGTTATTAGGAAAAGCAAGAATAAATACCTAATGTTCGTAATTGACCTCAAGGAGTTTGGATGGACCTTGGGGTCTGAGCACTCTCACGTAAGAAGATCCCCAGTATGAAAGGGATAGTTAAGTAATTTAATACGAATAACTAAACATATCAAATTAAAATTATCAAACATTAATCAGCCAAACTAATTCCCATGTTCACATTGATTAAAATAATTAGAGAGAGAAAATCTTTCAATTCCGACAATCAAATCTTCAGTACAGTAAGAAACTGCAGAAACGGTACCCTTTAATTAACACGCTGTCTTATCTTTGACAACATTGACATGACAGAAACCTCCCCTAGTCTTCGCTCGTACCTCCTCCTTCGATCACAACCGCCAAAATTCCATCTTATCCAACTTTTGATTAAAAGTTAAACAATAGCGCTTCAAACAAGGAAGTTACCAATTATTAGGGTACGTTCGGTACAACTCGTTTTTTAATTTTTTCGGGTTAGTTTTTTTTCCATATACGTAAAAAAAATTATTTTTTTTACTTTTTTATTTATCTTAATTCATAAAAGTATAAAAATAAAAAATAATAATAATTTTTTTTACTAATAAACAAAAAAAAAATAATAATGTTTTTGGAAAACAAAGAAGAAAGAAAATCAAATCAAAAAATAATTTTGTTAATCTTATCTCTCAACTTTTCGTTTTTTTCCTTCCAATCATCAAATTCTTGATTCAAATCATAGTTAGCAAAATACGAGGCAGCAAAAAAAAGTACAAAATACGTGCAGGTTTAATACTAATTTTTTAAGAAAATATGATAATAAAATTCGGCACAAAAATACGATAACGTAAAAAATATGAATATTTAATTATCTGGATATCATACAAACATTTAATAAAAAGTTAGGACAAAAAATATAGTTACATTCATAAGCAATTTCTTATTATATATGTTAGTAAGTAGTATTTTTGTCTCAAATATATAAAATTTAAAAAAACGTGTCATTAACAATTAGCTAAATTAAAGTGGTAGCTAAATAAATTTTATTTTTCAATACTTGATATAAGAATGGATTAATTTATCATTTTTAATTTTTAATTTAATATTTTGAGTATTAATAAAAAGTTATAGAAAAGTATCTTCACAAATATATCACAAATATAACAAGTATTAGAAAATATCAAAAATATATATGATATGATACTAGTAAAGTTACACAAATCATAAGTTATACAAACTCTTTATATACTTGATAAAATCAAATAAGTTTAATGTCAATAATTGTATAATGATAATTATATATTAAATATATAATTAATTATATGTCAAAATTATATCTAATTTTTAATCGAGTTTTTTTTAAAAATATAATACGTAAAACATGTAATACGTATACTATAAGATCTAACTCAAAAAAATGTTTATTTTTCATTAGGTTTTAAATCTAAAGAAAAAATGAAAATATTTTTTATTTATACATACACATATATATTATACATAAATAGTACAAATATTTTACTAATTATGATTCTAACACAACCTAAATAAAAAAAAAACTAGAGAAAAAAAAGCAACAAACGACCCCTTAATAAGGTATATCCCTAGTGGAGTCTTATGGAACATTGTTTTGAAACTCAGATCAAATGAACTGGTTGAACTGGAAAAATTAGAAATCGGGCCAAGCAATAGTCTAGTCAGCTCTCTAAATTCGTTTTGATCAAAATTCAGTCAAACTTATTAAAATTCGCGGTTGAACTTGACCCAGTCACTAAAATCGGTAATTAAATCATCCAGTTTAACTTTTAAGGTAAAATTTTAAGTTTAATTTTAAAATTTAAAATTTTAAGTATTAAAACTAATATGAAAAAATAAAATATATTTTATTACTACTAATCAATAAATTAATAATATAATGGATTAATAACGATTAATTTAACGATTAAACTAATAACTCCTGACTCAGTCTTTTTATCATTCGATTTTCAAAACATTGTTAAGTATATAATTCCGAAATCGTTTTTTTGAGGAGACTCCGAAATTCTTCCAAACAACGCGTTGAATTGTCGCGGGCTACCGGATTAAAGTAATCCGGAAGCTCGGTAGAGATACACGTGGCGGAGCGTGAGAGGGGCACGCCGTCGAAAACAGCCTGGGTATAGGGAAAAAAATTCAACAATCATGAGCGTGGTGCTATGCGCATCACCGTTGGGATCTATGTATCTATATGCGCATGCATTCGTGCACGCTTCCGCTCGTGATTTCATGGGAGAGAGAGAGAGAGAGAGAGAGAGAGAGAAGAAAGAGGTGAGATGTATAGATGTTGACATATATTTATTGGTGTTGTGGGGTGTGTGTATAAGATTGTCAAATCAGGATTACTTAAAAAAAAAAAAAAAAAAAAAGGAAGCGAAAAATATTAGAAAAATGAAACCAACAAACGTGACCAAAAATACTAGAGAAAGTAGGAAGAAAATAATTAAAAAATTTTAACAAGAATTTTATGAAAAAATTTATATAAAATTTAAATAAAATTTTTAAGAAATTTATTAGAGATTTTTAAAAAAATTTAGTAAATATGTACATGAATAATTTTGTAAATAATTAGTTAGAACTTTAGCAAAAAAAAATTATATAAAAAATTAATATTTTAAGTTTTTGAAGCGTTTTCTTTAAATTTTTTAAAAATTTTCAAAACGTTTTTCTCTATGTTTTCGAAACTTTTTTGAAAATTTACAAACGAGTTTTGTATCAGTTTCTAGGAAAACACATTTTTCTCTCCAAAATAAGTTTCTAGGTAATTATGGGTAATGCTAAATAAATAAAAAAATTTATACAAAATTTATAACTATGATGATATAATTAAATAAAAATTATTTACTTTAAAATAAAATACCGATCAAGATAACTTTTAATTATAATAATGCTACTATTTTATTATTTTAATAAAATTTTTTGTACAAATTCTCCGTCAAAATATAGTTTAATAGCCTACCATGCACGCGAGAGGGTGCTACACCAGGGGTACCGGACTGAAAAAGAACGCAGTACAAAGGTAGAACCTTTTTCGTTTGCTTTTTTGAGGACATGTTTGTCAATTACTTTTAGAGTTCAGTTTATCTATAAGAGGGTTTCAAAATGCAATTCATATTTATGGTATCATTTGACGTATCCTATTTTAGTACCCATTTGTATAAATAAATTTTATATTATTAATAGATTAAAATTTTGTTTTTATTTTTATTTTGTGTATAATTAATTACGGCCAAATTTAAATTTTAATAGTAGTAGTGATTGGTATTACTGTACGATTAAAAATTTATCCCAACAAACATATGTAATTCTCTATAGATATGGCTGGACTTACACGTGTTACCCGTGGCCCAAAAAAAAGAGGTGTAGGGTTTTTGAAATTCACTATAAAGCAGCTATTGTGGAGAATTAATCGCCATTGTGGAGGAGTCGTCACTATAAACAGCTATTGTGGGGGGTTTAGTGAAAAAGTAATACCATTAGTTTTTGAATAATGTTATACAATTAGAAAATTTATACAGAATTTATCACTAAAATAATATGACTAAGTTGTAGGCTTATCATTTTAAAATAAAGAATCCATTAAGATGTTTGTTTATTACAAAACTGTTATCGCCATATCATTCTGGTGTAAAATTTTGTATAAAAATTCTAAAAAAATAGCATTTTTCTTATTTTTTTAGGTGTTAGCTTCGTCATTATTTTGAAGGTCAAATTTTTTAGATTTACAGTAAGTAAATTACCAAATACACGAAAGGTAAAACTAATAATGGAAATAGCACATCCGAAAGTAATGGTGGATTTTTTCCACTCTTTGGGCATGTTTAAGTTGAGTTTTTACTTTTTTAGAAAAATTTACTGTGATTTTATTAAGTCCTTATGTTTGGTTAATTCTCATTTGTCCCCTTAGTATGGGTGCCTTCGCAATCCTCATGGTTTTAAAAATGCGAATTTCCAATAAGTTCAATGAACTCGTCCGAGTGGATTTTCCCAAATTTTTTGACATTACGACAGACTTTTCGTGAATGCCAGTCATTGAATTTCTATTCTAATGTCATCAGAGTAGAAGAAGGATAGAAGGTAGATATGAGAAATTCATTTAATTCTTTTATAATATATAGTGATAAACTCCAATCTCAAGTTGGATTTATTTTTACATTTTTTTTGTGGCCAACTATTATTCGTACAAATTCATAAAATTTACATATCTTCTGTAGCCAATGACTATGAACTCGAGAAATAGTTTTCAATTGCACATTATCTACCAAAAATGCATATATATATATATATATATATGTATAGTCATGATGACTATTTCATGTGTAATCAACGTATTTTAAGTTGTTTGACTTCGGTCTAAAATCAAATCCTAAACACATTCCAAATAAAAATTATCATTCTCCACTAATTTAATTTAAAAACATTTTTAATAAACATCTTTTCTTCAAAAATAAAATTAAAGAATACAACATTTAAATATAAATAATAATAAAATACAAGAGTATATTATTTTATATATTTTTTGGGCTAGTCCAGGTCGGTTGGGTTTCAAACACAATTCTAAAACTCGCCAATTAAATTAATCGAGATTAAAAAAAATTTCAAACCCTATAAATGATAGGCATGCCATCAAGCTTGTGTCCACCCCTAGGGTCAACTTATGTTTACGATTCTAAGTTATCTTTTTTTTTTATACAAAAAATAGATATATAAATAAACTATTTCACATACGCCTGCAAACCTTATAAAAATTTCAATTTTTCCTCTGCCTTGGAAGGCCTAAACACCTTGCAGTAGAACAAAAAAACAAATCAAATAAGATAAGTTAAGGGACCCCACCTCATTTAACCACGCTTAGGTAAGTGTCCTTAAATGATGCAAGCTTCTCCTGTTCCTTCTTGGGGCGGCCGGGGGAGGTGGTTGAAAGCGAGGATGCACGAAAGCATGAAAGTCTATGGGCCAATCCACAAGCCCAATTTTGTTTCTCAACCCCCAATGGGCCAATATAATAAATAAGATTGGGTTACGAGAGGTAGTGACAATTTTATAATTAAAAGTCATTATAGTATTAGTTTTATTTGTTTTATTTTAAAATAAAAAGTTCTTAGTCAGATATATAATTCTGTATAAATTTTTTTATGTATATAACATTACTCTTTTTTTTTTAAAATAAAATACTATCATTTAACCATATCATTTTGTACAGAAATTAAAAATGAATTTTCTTATTATATATAGATCCTCTCAAGAAAATTTCAGGTGCAATAGATAACTTCACCACAAAGGCAACATACAGAGAGCATTTACTTCCCAAACTTTAATGCTTACATTCACCCTGCAATTGGCTTTTTTACCTACCAAGCTGGTTTTGCAGTGATATGGCTTTAGCCTGGACGGGGCAAACATTTATCCTACATACTCTCTCACACCCAAATACAAGAGAGAGAGAGAGAGCATTCTGGGGGGTTTCCTAATTTCAAGACTCTTGTCTTCTGTTTCATCTGTTTGTGTAATTAGGCATATATTCGTTTACCCTTCGAAATTCAAAATTTTCGTGGAAAAGGAATCCTAAATCCTAAGAAAGTGTTTTCCTATGTTTGGAAGTAATGGAAAAGATAAGGAAAGGAAAATTGAGGGAAAAGTTGTAAAAGGAGAGGATTATCATTTTCCTCATAAAATGCAAGGGAAAAGGACGGGAAAACCACAGGAAAGTTTTATGGAGCAAAACTTCTACTCGCTTCATTTCTCTTGCTCTCCACTCAGTGATGGCTTCGAATCAGCGACCACTGTCAAACTCTGCAAATCGTCAACCATCGTCAGGTTCTTGGTCATCGTCATCCAGTTTCAAGAGACAACCACCATCTACCACCAATTTTCGTCCACCTCTGAGTTCCAACCAGCAAACTCTAGGTTCCAATCGGGGGCTTCCACCATTGATCTCTCAACGGTGAGCATTGATGTCAGATTTTCAAGCTTCATCTGATTCAACAAATTATAATCACGAATCTGAAAACAGAGAACATGTAGGTATCTCAACCTTTCAATATATTGTTTTAATTCACTATTTTTTTTTTCATTGAGTTTTTACATGTTTATTTGTCTCTTTCATCCTTTGCACTGCAATTGTATTTTGCATTTGAAGTGCCTCCTTGTGCCCCTTATTGCTATTATAATTTGCATTTAAGTTGTTTGATGAAATGCCCAGTAGATTCATACCATGCCCTGCAGGATATTTATTGGGTGAGGCACAACTACATGTCACACAACTATATAACATTTTCCTGTGCATCCCTTGTGGGATATTAAGGTAGGTAGTTTTTGGATCCCTAAGCTTGTTTATATTGGTTCTAATGTAAAGTTTAGTTGAAGTTTCATTTGGGCTATTTTAATTCAAATGTTTTAGTGAACTGAAAGTGTTTAGGATCATGAAGCAAATTGTAGTTCCTTATAATTGCAGGACTTATGGCTTTTGAATGTGAAAAATGGAAAAAACTATTAAATGGGTTCAACTAAAAATCTATGGATTTGGAAAATTGTAATTGCTTTTATCATTGATTGCCTATTCTTATTTATTAGGCTTTTGGGCTCATGATAAGGTATAATAATCTGTAGATAATTAAGCGGAAAAAATGGGAAAAGCTAAAGAAGTGGGCTGCCACTTGTGTAGTTATTGGTTGGATGCCATTATAGCAGCTCTTGATCGTCGTATTGCTCATAACTCTGATGAGCGAAAATTGTTTGATGAAATTGAGAAAGTTGGTGGCATGAGTGAAACATCTCAAATGAAGGTCTACCAAGCACTCGCTTATGATGTGGATGGAGCTCGGGCATTCCTTGTTTGCCCCGTTGAGAGGCGTGAACTTTGGTTACAAGTGAGATATGGGCCTTCTATGTTTGTTGTTTTAGACTCTATCTGTTGTTGCCACAAAGCTTCTGGAGCTGATTCAGTTGCATATGCCGCCTTTGTGTTGGTTCTTTTGCTTGTATTTTCCTATTAAAGAAAAAGAAAAAAACAAATTAGGTCTGGTGTTATTTGGTTGCTTAGTTGTGGACTTTAATTACCTTGATTGGATGGAAGAAGCACTACAAACGTACCAGACCTGCTTTGAATGTATTTTGAGTTTTTTACTGTAAATTGAATCCACCAGATTACATTCGCTGTCCAGTATGGACTGATTCACTTTTTTTAAGTTTAGGTACTGCACTTAAAAAAAAAAAAAATTCTAGTTGTGGTGATTTTTATTTATTGTTTTCCTATCAATTTTCCCTAGCAACCAACTGTAAAAAAATGTTTCCCTTGAAAATGCATTTTTTTTCCCTTGACATTTTCCTAAACAGCCAAACAAGTAATGGAATCCTGTTTTCCTTTCATTTTCTTTTTCTTTTCCTTTTCTTATTGAAATTTGGGTTTCAAACATGGCGTTAAGGTATATAATTAGATGTTTCACCAATTTTAATCAGTTACAAGGATCATACTTATTTGTGTGATCAATGTTATCGCACATAACAATTGTTCACTCGAGCCGGTTGCTCGCTCAAGTAGAGGCTTGTTTGGTATAATTTTTTTTTAACTTTTTTTATTTTACTCTTTTAGCTAGTAAGTAAAAGAAAATTAAGTTTTTTTAACTTTTTGACTTTTATTGGCTAAGACTACCAGAAAAGCCAAAAAAAAATGGACTAATTACAATTTATCTACGTCTAGTATAGTTACTTGATTAAAAATTAACACATAATCTACTTATACTTTAGATTTAATTGCAAAATAGACCGAGTGCTCCGATTTTTGTGGAAAGACAACAAAACCCCAACATTAACATTTCTCTCTTTTTTTAACTTCAACCCTGAACCAGCTTCTATACACGCACACGTATATGTATATATATAACAAAGTGGGTAGTGGAATGGAGAGTGCAAAAACCAGAACAAGAGAGGGCATGGGTCTCGGCCATGGCAGTTCATTGCGGCCAAACTCACCCTCTCCGGCCACCCTCTACCTTCTTCTCCAGAATCCACCCCGTAGCCCCCGTCACCCTCTCTTCTTCCTCCTCACTAGCCATGGCCATCATAGCCGAATCCCCTCACTCTCAAGTCAACAACCAAAACAAACTCAACAATTTTCCCAGAAGCAAAATTACCCATGATTAAGAATCTAAGGCTCATCCACCCTTCAACCTCATTCTCTTGTTAAAAAGGAAGAGTATTTTTAAAACAAATCTTTGAGCCAGCTTTACCTTTTTATTTTTTTCCTCTTTTGCTGGATTGTCGCTTCATGTATTAATCCTTCGTTTTTCATTTTTTCTGTGAATGATTTTGATATATCTCTCAAACCTATGAACCTAAATTCCTAGGGAGACAATTTCATTCCAGAAAAATGTAGTTGCTGCCAGATGCTGTCTTCCCAGCCGAATCTGTATATGTAAAATGTACATGTATCAGTATGAAAACTTGATTTATTTTGGTGCCCATTCACAACCTATGAAAGCTTGATTGGAGTAATGGCAGCCATGGGTTTTGTTTCGTGGGTTCAGAGAGAGGGTAAAAATTAAAGTTAGAGGTTATAAATGTCTCTTTACATACTGTATTTTGGCCAGAATGCTCTTTCACCGGCCCAAGCACAGTGTGTGATGCACACTCTGTTAATTTTAACTGTTACTGTTTATTTTTCACATCAATTCAAATTATAAGAGAATTATGTGTTCACTTTTAAATTATAAGAGTCATATATATTTGGATCAAATAAAATATAATTACTCAAAAACAAGTAAAAAATTAAAAAAAATTTAACTTTTTTGCTTATAAGCTAAAAAAAACACTTAAAATAAACCCTACCAAACGACAAAAAAAAACAAAAAAGAGCAACAGAGAATTCAGCATACTTGATTAACAACTCTAATGAGCTATTAATTACTAAAACTTGCTATAGAAAAATTACTTGAATCTGTTCTTGGATTTCATTTTTTTTGCAAATTTAATTGATCTGCCAGCATTCTTCACAGTAAACTTGTGATAACACAACCCTCTAAGTTCTTATTATAGTGGCAGATAGTTGTGGCTTTCTCCACTAAACTCTACTCAAATCTGCACAAGCATGTCTAACTGCTATTAGTAAGAAAGCCAAAAGCTAAAACCAAAAATCACTAAAAATGCTACATTAAAGCAAGCATTTTAGCTACATCAAAGTAGGCATTTTAGTTGCATCAAATCAAGCAGCTTTGGTACCTCACTATTCACTTCTTCTTTCTAATTATTATCAGAAAATAAGAGCTTTGCAAACCCATTTTGCAGAAAAAAAAAAAAAAAAGAAAAGAAAAGAAGTTTAAAAGCCTTAAAAACTAGTTCTGAAAATGTTAAGAGTTATGGAAAAGAAAGGAAAAGAAAAGGTGAAAAAAAGAAATAAAAATACTTTTTCATTTTTTTCTTTTTTTTTCTCACATTTTTCTTTTTATTTGCTTTTTTCTCACCAAATCCGGATTCTAAACACACGGAAATTCTGTATACCAAGAGATGGTAGTGTCTGCAAATCTAAAGCAAAGCTTTTCAGCCTTCCTTCTGCTCAAGAGGGGCAGACTGTTCAACATTAATAAAAAGGTGCCTTAGTGCAGCATTGGCTTCTTCCAATGCAATGTACAACATCAGAGAACGAGTACAATCGCTAACAGGATAGCTTTGGCTTTTACCAAGGCACGGGGAGGGGGCATGTGAAAGGACAGATGTGTCCCTCAAAACTTGATTTTGGAAAGACATTTTTGTCTTTTCACAGCTTTTTGTCCTCAACTATGCTTCACTAAACACTGCATATTTGAAAGCAGCAAGTGATGCCCTGTTAAAATTCTCTAACCCCCTTCCCCATTAGAGTAATAGTTAGGCAGGGATTTATATATTGCATTCCCAAAGTCCAAAGGGTGGAGGGCACCTTCTTTATTATCTCAGCAGCAAACACCACAGGTCCAACCAGACACACAGTCAAACAAAGAGCTACTTGTAGTGGGCTCCAGAAAAGGCAAAATGATCAGTTCAGAGACAGAGAGGAGAAAAAAATAATAAAAAAAGCTTCTGCTTACCTTAACATAAACAGAAAAAACAAGCCTATTTTTGTTTTTTTGTTTTAAATCTCTACTTGTATAGTGCTGTTCCTCCAAAAGGACTCTTTTTTTTTCCCCCTCAATTTTTCACAAAACAAACTAGAAGTTGAAAAAGCATTGAAATGTAACAACTCCCCCCACCCCTCCCCAATTGTGTCTTTCCCCATGCTTGCTTTCCTCTTTCTTCCCTCTGTTTTCTTTATCCAACCAGCCAATGGGAGCTCCAATCCTAAAACAAACTGTATCCCATCCTCCATCCCCCACTCAGGACCCATCTTATTGAACTCTTCTTTACACCACTTCTTTTCTTCTTTTTTTTTTTTCCTATTTAACCAAAAACAAAAAAATAAAGTTCTCTTCTACCCACCAAAAATTCCATTCTACTAAACCAAACTGATATGGGTTTGGGTGAGAAATGACCAATTCGCCCCTCCAACCCCTAAATCTCCACTTCCCAGGGTCTGTTTAGCTTCCTCCTCTTAGTGTCTGGGCTATTATGAGAAGAATTTGCACATGACCCAACTGTTGTGTCATCTGTTTTATAGCTCAAGCATGCAGCATCCAGCACACCAATAGGACTTTGGGGCACAGATGGGACTGAAGCACTTAGACCCTTAACAGACCCACTCATCAATGACTCATGCATCATTTCAACACACTTGAGAACTCGCTCCTGCATATCACAAATAAAAGAAAAGAAAACACCCATATATCAATTGAATTTTTAATTTTTTTTTTAGCTAATCAAAGCAGAAATGATAAGAGAAAAAGTAAAAAAATCATTGTTAATGTCCCCCTTCGGATTTTTGGACCAGCAACTTTACCTTTTCTACATGTTCAATGAGAAGAGAAATTGCTTTCTCAAAGTCTACAGTTTGGGTTTCTCCAGCAACAGACATGGCCACTGCTGCCGCAACCTCAGAGGGCCTGAACTCCAAGAAGTCAATTACTGCAATAAATTCCCACCCACCAAAACATTAGGCCCTGTTTCCAATTTCTCTTTCAACATTCTTACTGCTACATTATATTTGGCATGGTATGCAATACAAAGATAAACACACATTACATACAGACAGACAGAGAAGATACCTTCTATTATGCTCAATATGAGTTGAGTTGATCGAAGGATTGAAGATCTTGAAGGAATTTTATCAGCATTGATCTTCCTAAGGAAATAGTCAATGAAGGAGAATGGGGTGACTGCTTGCATTCTCCACTTCAATGTGCTCAAAACCAGAAGCTCCATTCTCTGTATGGTTCTAGCTTCAAACACAAATTTAGACTCACCCACCTGTCATTGCTCATTATGATTAGGACGACTTCATCTACAAACAATAAAGAGAGACAGGTTCTACAGATTCAATAAATTCCTTGTCTTTTACCTGTAAGTCTAGACATAGGGGAACCTCAGTCTCCTCCATTTTGGCTGCAAGGGATAAACAAGCCACAGCCAACAACTGCATCGTCCAAGCTTTGCCCTTCTGCAAGCAACAACACAACAATAGCAAATACAGTCAGCACTGTAGTTGGATACACTTGAAAACATCAAAATGACTTGAAAAAGGATAAAAGGATTTGTAGAACTTGATCCTGAACTACTCACAGGTAATTCATAGGCCGAAAGGAATCTATCCAAGTAGCTTATAGACAAATATGCACACAGGGGTCCAAAATTGAAATGGGCATGAACCTGTTAGATCAATAAGAGCATTAGCATTTGTCACCAACCAAAAAAAACTCCAATCCACTCCCTCAAACACATCTTAGTTAGTAAAATCAACTTTAATTCCAAAAACGAAATGAATTTACAAATTCATCTCCAAAACCCAAACAACCCAATTCTTTTAAATCATTAAAACATACAGACAATTTGACAAGGACCGAAAAGACAAAAAAATAAATAAATAAAACAAAAACAAAGCCAGTAATACCCATTTCAGAAAACACTCAAGAATAAGAAACCCAGTAAACAAGACTCATGAACCAACCTTTCCAATCCATTCAACAGCCTCCATTCTAGCGCCCAAATCCAAGTTCCTATTCCTCAATCTGTTCAAGTAATCACTAGCAGGCAAGTGGTCACATTCCCTTTTGACCATCGAAGCCAAGCACTCATCACTCTGCTTTGGCAACCTAGTCAATGGCTGTTCATCATCAAAGTTGTTGTTTTGATTATTGGTTCGATGGTTCCTATTATGCCAAGTAGGCTCAAAATCCTCTTCCAGAGCCCTATAATCAACCTCATCACAGAGAAGGCTTGATACTGCACAATCAAAACTGGGCGACATTGCAATACCCACAGAACTTTCTCTCACTAAATATGTCTGTTTCTGTAGATATTTCTCTCTCTCTCCGTGTCTATGCTTAAATAACAGATCTCATCAAATGAAAAAAATTATAGAAACTAGAGTTTTATTATTGCTTTAGGTACTGTTGATGATGGAGGAATTGGTTTCTTTATCAGATAATGAAATAGAGAAACAAAGAATCAAAAGGAAATAAGAACAAGAAACAAATAACAGACGGAGCACTTTCTCCCACCCTCCTCTCTCTTGGATTGAAAAGACTGTAAGAAGGCGGCTTTAGGTAGGGATAACTGTGTACCCCTTTTAGGGCAAGTGTGTGTGTGAGAGAGAGAGAGGTGAGAGAGTGGGGGAGAGGCACCAATGCAGGAAAATGAGGTTGCATTTCTTGCAAAATATAGACAATCAAAAAGGGTTGAGAGAGAGCGAGAGAGAGAGAGAAGATTCGCTGGACACTCATGTCCAAGGTACAATTGATTATCTACGCGTGGATATAAACTCGTAAAATTAGTGTATTTGCATCCAACAAGTATTTATATTGGCAGAAACTATAACAAAATTAATATGTTCAATTAATTTTGATGGAGAAAAAATGACGACCTATAAACCTAGATGCTTTGAATTTGAAATTTCATAACTCTTTTAAGGTCAGATCGCCGAAGATTTACTTTTAATAAATTCACTAGTCTTAGCATAGATAGTCTGTCTTAACCAAATAAAAAAAAAATTAATCAAAATTTGTGTAAGTTGACTTGTACATTGTTAACCGCATGACTCCAAAAAAAATAGGGTAGCCCAAGGTCGATAGTGCTCGGGTTAAGTATAAAGGTTTAAGTTCAATTTTTTCATATTTTTTATGGTTATATATTATTTATGTAGTGCATGAAGTTTGTATTGTTCATGTTGACGACGATGAAGGCCTAAATACCCTATAGCCCAAAAAAAATCTATGTTGCTTTCAACTTCAGGTAGAAATGGAGTGATTTTGAGTTTTTGTTCTTAAAACCCACAAAAGCATAATTTAGAAAAGTTCAAATTGCTATGTTATGCCAATGAAATATAAGTTGCTGGTTGTTTGGCTATGCATAGCCATTCCTTTTTACATGTGATCCAAAGGTTCTAATACTATACTACTATGATTTAGTTTTTCTAACATTTGTAGGATCTTTTTTTTTTTTTAACAGATTAGAATTCTCTTTCATCTTATTAATTGAAGAGTTAACACGTCAAACTGAAATAAAAATAAAAAGATAAGACGAGTTAACTTAAAACTTAATTAAAAATAAATGAGTTTGTAGTTGTATGTATAAGGAAAAAAAATTTTAATGCAAGTGGACCTAATTTTAATAATACATCTAATATAGACTCATTTAATCTATTGATTAAGGGAATTAACACTAATCAAATCTCTTTTTTTGACCTTCCGTTTTGTTTTCTCTTCGGTTAAAGTGTTTCATTTTTTTTTTACTTTTAATTTTGGTAAGATTATGAATGTGTGATTCTTGACATTTTGCTTTGAATTTTTCACTCATGGTGTGCTGTACACAATTGCTGTATCGAGAGAGAGAAATTTGACTTTCTTTAAATACTCTTTATTTGCTGTTATTTCCAACCGTTAATTTTAATAAAAGTGGAAAATTTATTTTGCCTTATCACCAAAATGGAAAAGAATAAAAGGACTTGGGTGGTCTGGTAAATTATGTTGAAAACAGGGATAGATGGGTAAATTCGTATATTGGAGAGTGACCACACTGGCCCATGGACAGTGGATTTTGTCTTTTCTCCTCGGGTAGCGACACGTGGTCTCTGTTAATTTCCTACCGATCGGAATCAGCCGTTACTCTCTGAAATTACAATTATGAGACTGCTTTTTACCGGATAATAAGCTCTCATCAGTTATCAAAATTCAAAGAAACCACACCCACCCAAAATAAATAAGTAAATAACAAATAATGAATTAAAAAAAGAAAATAGAGGAGAGAGTGACACTGGGCCGTTTGGTAAAAAAAATTTCAAGCTTTTTTTGCTAATAATTAAAAAAATTAAATATTTTGACTTGTTTTATTTATAAGTAAAAAATTTATATTTTTTTTAATGTTTTTATGTTTTTTTTGTTTACTTATTTTAGCTTATAAAAGGATTAAAAAAATCTAACATTTTTTTATAACAAAAAAAATAAAATAAAATTTAAGCTCCACCAAACAGACATACTATAAATAAGTTGAGTAATATCATAGAAGTAGAATTTGTATATTTCATAATTTTGTTTGTTGTGGTCTTTTCATTTTAAATCACAATATTTATTATTTTGTTTTAAAATTTTAAAAATACTAATGTCATATAATTTTGATGAAATTTTCTGTACAAACAGTTCGCTAGGAGTAGAAATTCCCCTGATTCGTTTTATTTCAACTTTTGAAACTTGAATGGCTGTTATCCTTACTAGGTAATGCTAATTGTTAATAATAATAACTAATTAGACAACCATTCCACTCATTTATAGTGAAATCTATCATTATAAATATATTTAAAAAATTATGTAATTTCGCCGAAGTAAAGTTACTCCATTACATAATGGGTTTAAAACATAAAAACAATGTCTCTGTATGCGCAAATATAACGCTTCTTAAACCTTGTAGTAGGAAGAGTCTAGCTCATTTTCTTGCCTTTATTTTTACTTTTAATCTATGTGCTATAACTTATTCCAAGTATACAATTGATCTATAGTTTACTTAGCAAGTAACTTTGTTTTGTTATTTAAACCATACTTCATTAAATGCACCTTTTATCAACACATTAATGAGTGAGTATTAAGAAGGGGATTTCACAAGCAAACTCTTGTTTCATTAAATGTAAATGTTTAGGCCAAGATTGAGTTTTATGGACTTTGCTGTCACTGTCCCAAAGTTTTGAAGTTTCATTTATTTTCTTTTATTCTTTGAATGAGTAAATGTAATGACTTTTAATGGAGACTTTTTTTTTCCTAATATGGAGTTAGAGGAAGCAAATAATTAAACTCTTTCTTCTTTTCTCCCCACAATTTGTAGGAAGACATTTCGCTGCACTTTTCTTCTCTTTGGATTCACTAATGTTGTGTTTCGAACTCGGATTTATCAAAAGAAAAGTAAAGGAAAAGGAAAAGAAAAAAAAAATGAGGGAAAAGCAAACAAAATAAAAGAGGAGTTTTGTTATCTTTTTCCTCGATCATTTTTTTCTTTTTTTTTTCATTATTAAATTCTTAATCCAAACACAGCATAAAAAAAAAAAATGCTAGCCACAGACGTAATTGATAGTCAATGACTGACTGATGGCTACCAACTCAGCTAAGCTGCGCTCCCTCTTCACTCAAAATAAAATTTAAATGCACTTTCCCTCTCATTTGGAATGCAATGTACAAATTATTGGATTTCTATAGACCATCCAAACAAACCTAAGAATTTCAACTTTGCTTCTAATTATAAAGTTAAATGTTTAGGTTGGCTTGAGCAAATCTGCAAAACCAATATCACTAAAATTTTAGTTCTCAATATTTCCTTGCTTAGAATTTACAGCCAGTCATCAAGCTGTTTCCAATGAGAATTATTGCAGAATCTTCATCTTCCATGAAGATATCCAATAGAGTAAGTAACATGCAAGCATATTTATGAACTTCAAAAGTTCATGAGATCTATACATGCCATAGGTAATAGTCTCTATTCTATCATTTATAAAAAAATTCTTTATGCTTTTCATGTTTCTAGAAACAAAAAAAAAAAAACATATTGTTTTATTTTCACATATAAACAGTTTTTAAAAACTCAAATAACAACTTCTTCCATTTCCTAAAACTAAGTATTTTCTGGAAATAATTTTTGAAATCAATTTACTAATTGCAGCTCAGCAATTTTAAAAAATAAAACAAAAAAAACTGGATATCACAATCAACTTCAACCAAATGTTGTCTTAATTGTTCTCATGAGTCTAAGGAGATGTTTGAATGCAATTTTTTAGCAATTTATAACTTAAAGTTTTTATTTTTTTTAAATTATATTTGACTGCCAACTTAAAAAAATTATTTTTTAAACTAGTTTAAATTTTAAAAAAATAATTTTTAAAATAATTTAAACTTTTAACTTGTGTTTTTTTTTTAAGTTACAATTTAAATATTCCTTAAAATCTTGAAATGATGTAGAAATTAGTGTTGTACATGAACATGATGTGATGTCCGGTGACTGAAAAAGCTTTGATTGAATGATGGGTGAGAAAATCTCCAAAATGTCAGCCAAAAATCTGTTTGGGAAACTAAACGTTTTGTCTTTGTGCTGACCAAAGGCAAAGAATCAAAAAACAGAAATTTCCTTTTCCTTTTGGCTACTTTAGGGAGCGTTTCCTCTGGGGTCTGTAAAATCTAAAGTACAAAATTTTCCCGTAACATTCAGCAATTACTGTTTGATTAGGACGGTTATGAGTAATTAAAGAGATAATGTTCTAAAATTTTGAAATGATAATTTTGAACAAGTACTGATAATTAGAAACTAAGATTATTGTTCATTAATATTTCTCTCTCTTTCTCTCTGTTAATGCTTTATTTTTATGTTTTTGAGAACAGAAAACAACTTTTTGGCTATTTGATATCATTACTATATAATCGTTGAACTAACAAGTTGGATCTTAATTGACTAAATATCATTACCATCTAATCTTAGTGTAGTATATTTGCTCCAAGCATATAGTAGCTCAACCTTGTCAATTTTTTTAATTTTCCTCAAGCTGATTATCTTGGATGCTGGGAGGGAAAAGAAAAAAAAAGAAAAAGTAAAGGAAAACAAGATTTGTATAGAGTCTAATCATGTTGGAATATGGAAAAGAAAATTATTGGACAACATGGTATGGACTATGGAGGAGCTCCAAATAACCTGGAATGAAGCTAATCTTAATTAACTTCAGCTTATGAATAGTCCAAGAATCATGCCGACGGATTTCGGTGATTCCATGGAATAGGAACCAATGCCATTGTTCAACTTTACTTGCAATTTTGACGATCTGTTGATTAAGTTCATGATTGTTTTTGAAAACTTTAATATTTTTGAGACAATTTACCGTACAATGTGGAATTCCCCCATGGTCATAATTAGCAAATTCAAAAAGTAAAAATATTCAGTAATTTTGTGTAGTTTTAACTTCGGATTCTGGTTTCACGCATTCATTCTGGCGTGCTTAAAAACGAATACTTAAAAGAGACTTTAGGACACAAATTTCTAACCCTTTTTCCTCAAATTCTTTTGAAGTGCTCATCTTTTTGCTTTGTCTTTTCGCAGTTTCCGTCACAAAATTTTCTTTGGACTATTCTCAATAAGAGCGGAGAAGCTAGCAGCCGCCTAGCACGAGCAAGGCGCCCCCAGCTCTTGAGACTTTTTTAAGTCTGGTCTAAACTCTTTAAAAGAGTCTTACTACTACTGTTTGAGATCCGAGCTCCCCAGAGTGTCTTTCACACATGTATATACATGTATTTTTAACTCCATCCTCTTGTTGGGTTTTCTTTTTTACTTCTCCGAACCCAATGTTAGGTCATGTGCTAGGCATCTGACCATATTTCTCCCTCTCTCTATAGATCTCTCTCTCTCTATATATATACACGAATACATACGCATAAATACATATCTATATAAATATATTTATGTGTTATATAGAACTAGCAACACTAGAAGTATTTAATAGAACAGTTTATCTTATAAGCACCATACAAATTTTGAAATTAGTCAAGATATATACAAGCTGACACAAATATTTGATTTTAAAAATAAAAAAAAAAACACTCCCATCGTAAATAAAAAATAAAAAAAAATCTTATAAGCATTACATGAACACTAGAATCTTTCATGTGACCATATCCATGGACGTACAATGCAATGAAAATTACGCCCAATTTCGATTGCTTAGTACTTACGGTACGTAGATGGAGTAGTACGAGGATATAAAATGGAGGATTCTTTTGTTTGGAAGAACTAAACAACTCGGTCAATTGGATCATGACATTGGACTTCATTAATTGCAGTTGCACGCGAGGTTCGATCTCTAATCTCCATAAGCATACTTTACCTAATCCATATATATATTAATATATCACAGAGAAATTCCAAGGCATGCATAGTTCTACTTTACTTTATGATTTCCTCCTTCAGAGGAAAGACCTTGAGATCACCAATTCAAGAAACTATATAACATCTCTAAATTATAGAAATGTCAGTATAAGAGTTTAACTAAAATTAATAGAAAAACTGTTTTTTAAGTAAAAATTAAATAAATAAAAAATACAAATTTAAATTTGTCTGCATTAAGGTTGTTATATATATATAGGGCATGTGCAAGTGCAACCAGTGGAAACACGGTGGTCCGCCACCGATCACAGCCAAGCCACAACATCCGCCGCATCTTCTGTGTCTCCAGTCTCCACCATGAGTTCTAAAATATATAATCCCACATAACATATATATAGATATATGTATATTAAACTCATGACTGTGTCATCTAATCTGTATTCTTATTGGTCATTTACATTCTAATATAATCCGTGTGAATCGGTTTGAGCCGGCAAAATCGCTTGTCTTGGCTCGAGCTATGTCTTAATCAAAATTAACTGTATATATTAAGAGTAATTTAGTCATAAACCAATATATATTAGATCAAAGGACCACCACAAGTTTGGAAACAAGTTAAGTCTACTGTGCCAATTTCAGGGACCCTTGTCCCTATTGGCTGTGTTCATATATGGTCAATCAACATAAGTATATGAGTTATAGGAATAGTCAAATGAACTACTCTCTCACTATCAACAAGATGCTAAAAGTCTCATCTAGGCAACCCTCGCTTCACACTAATCCAAGTTTGTTATATTATCAAGGGTTAAATGTTGAAATTTGGCAACTGTTTAGAACTAAGTCGCAAAAAAGTTATAATTCCTTAATTCTGGCATGAATGGTTTGCCTTTAATCAAATCGAAAAAAATTAATTAAAGTATGTATAAATTGACCCAAAACATAACAAAAACAACAAAACACAAAAGAAAAGAAAAGAAAAAAAATGGCTCTCATGGGCCAAGGACAGGACTCCACTAAAATAGATAAGAGTTTTGGCTTGCAAGTTGTAGTGTTTTTTCACTAACCAAAGCCATAATCTCTGCCCAAATGATACGGGCCTCACACGGTCCAACAGACCCATGCTTAATTTCCAGCAGTGACGGGCAACTCTTAATGACAATCCAATTTTTTTTTATTTAAATTCACCCATGAGTCACTTCACTTATATATATATATATATATATATATGTATAACACACAAAAAAATATATTTTTTTCAAAAAAAATTATACATAAAATTTTAGTAAAACGATGTATTTGTAATTGAAAGTCATCATTATGCGTGATTATTTTAAACGGAAAGACTAAGATTCAAGCGCATCACTTTTTACAATAATTTTGTATTAATTATATATATCATTACTTATAATCTATATAAGTTTATATATAATATGTAAAGGGTCTTTGAAAAAAAAAAAGACTATTTAAGAGTGATATTTACATATTTATAGCTAAAAAATTGAGAATTATATCTAAAATTGTATGTGAAAATTAAATTTTTAACTATTGAAGGGGGCATTTACAAATTTTTAGAGGAGACAAATTGAAATTTTTTTTTAAAACTATGGATAAAAATATAATTTTTTAAAACTAAGCAGGACAAATACCCCTCTGAACTCTAAGTGGCTTTGTCATTGCTTACCAGTGTGTACCTACAACGTATCACCTCTGTTTTGCAAATGAAGATTAAGGCCTAAATCTGGTTAACATTCATGGAAATGAGTAAAGGAATGGGCACTGAGAAATGCCAACTAACATATATTTTCCTGAGTAATACCACGTTATTTTATTGAAACGAAGAGAGAAAGATGAAAGAGAAAAAGGTTAGTCAGGTTTTCAACTTACAAGTCTATTTTTTGTGCCTAATTTACTATCCTCACCTTCTATAACACCTACTTACAGAAAAATATTTAATCTGTTTTTACGCAACATAAATTAAAAAAAAAAAAGAATGTATCCAAATTTTCTCACCCATTGTCGGGTCATACATGCCAATAAAGCCATAGTATTAGTGTCACTCTACAATTATCTCATGAGTCCAGAACATGTGTCTAACCAATGAGATAATTGGAGCTATAAAATGGGATAATTTTTTTGAAACACATGTACTCAACTAATGGAATAACAATATTTGTCACAATTTGGGTGTCTGTTGAGACACAGTAGGGTTATTAAAATGTTGTACCAATGTGACTGCCACATGAAACTTTGGAATAATACTAAACTACCTAGCTGTGTGCATGGGTCGAGTCATACTAAACCTAAATTCAAAAAAATCTTGGTTAGTTCCATATTATGGACCAGAGGTTCACAACCGAACCAATCAGGCATAGAACCGAACCAATCAAATTGAATACACTTTTACATAAAATACAATATACATATAATTTATTAATAGATATAAATCAAATCAGGATCGGGTCTTCGAAAATGCTAATCCGAAGTATTCACATGAAACTTCTCGAATGGGATGCAAGAGTGTTTGAATGGTGACTTTTTTGGTAGTTTATGGTTTAAATTTATAGTTTTTTAAATTTTTTTGACTCTCACTAAAAAAATTGATTTTTTAGACCTAGTTTAACCTTGAAAAGTCATTTAAATAAGTGACCATTTAAACTAACTTAAGCTTTTGTATTATGGCCTTTTTAAAACTTAATTATAAATACACCCTTTGAACTATAACTTAGTATCATTATGCCTGCTTAAACTCTAAAACGTAACAAGTAAATCCCTGAATTATCAATTCGTATCAATCAACTCCTCCTGTTAGCAATCCGTTAAGAAAATAGATAAAAAATAGTTGTTTGACTTGTACATATTAACAAAAATATTATTTTATACTTAAATTAATATTCTCTTGTTGTAATAATTATCTAATGACTGAAATATCTATTGAAATAACATGTAAATATAGAGACAAAATAAGAGGTATTTCAGTTAACAGACAATTATTAAAAAAAATATAATTTAAGTATAAAATAAACTTTTGTGAATATATTTAAATTATATGATAATTTTTCATCTACTCTCCTAAGTAATTGCTAAGATATTACTAATAGAATGGGTTAATTGACACAAATTAATAATTCAGAAAGTCAATTTATTATAATTTAGAGTTTAAAGAGACATAATTATAGTGAGTTATAATTACCTCTTTTTTAAAAAACAATCCAAACAACCCCTAAACTTGTTAGTATACCTTTCTTTTGCTTGCAGTCGAGGGGGATGGAATAAAGTTAATCAAAGCCAATTCTCTTATAAAAACTGGCCCTAAACTCCTCCATATGGCACTCATCAGAACAGCAATCTCTTCGGTCGTATACTCGTCACCGACAGTCCGGCGCAGATTGCCACTGGTTAGGGCATTTTGCATACTGAGTTTGGGACTCTCCAACCTCTGCTCTTCTTCACTTTCTCTCTCCTCCAAAACGGGTTGCGCTCAGTCCCTCCCTTTCGCCCCTTTCTTCCGGTACTCTTCCCTACTTCTCTCAACCCCCCAGTGTCTAGGGCTCATACCCAAATTTACATGTAATATGTAAATGTATGTATATATGTGTGTGTATATATTATATGTATGTACAGGTTACATATATAATGTCTTGTGCTGACACAACAATGTGCGGAGTTTCAGGTCGAAGTTCGGTAGCCAAACACCGGCTAAGAGTGTTCACAACGTCAGGATGGAAGCGAATGACAAGACTGTGCCGAGTATTGTCGTCTATGTTACTGTCCCAAACAAAGAAGCTGGTTAGGGACCTTTCCTTCTTTTTGTCTAATTTTTTTTTCTGTGTTTTGCTAATCACACATTGTTTTCAAGGATTAGTTGAATCTGTAGATTCCATTTTTCTTGTACCAATCAAAGTCAGAAATCTCGACTAACAATTGGGTGTAGTTGAACCTTCGCTGCGAGGGCAATTACCACTTGAATTTTGTTTTGTTGAAGAAACTTTCAGCAACCTTTAATTATGAACTTGCTGTATTGTTAGAATCAGTTACTGTTAATGGAGGAATTGTTCATGAATGCTTTATGTTTGAGGATAATACAATTGTTATTTTAATGGTTAAGTATGTATTTCTTACTTATCTTGTGAAATAATTTATCCTGTTTGCTTATATTGTTGAATCAATTTGAATTTATGGGTCACAGAAAAAAGGGTTCAAAAAAAAAAAATGTTCCAATCGGACGAAGATAAAGGTTTCTCAATAGCATAGAGTGCGTGTGAGGTTTATGAGAGAGAGAAGGGTCGCTCTCTAAAATTTTAGTTTTTCAATCCCTATACAAGAATATTATCATCTCTTCGTGTCAATCACCAGTTTGATGGTGAAGAAAAATGTACTTTTCATTATCTCTAGAAATTCTCTCCTAAATTGTATCGACTGATTGCATCTTCTAGGGTTCAACCCCTGTATAAAATTCAAGAAGAGTAATGCTCTTTATTCAACTTCTAAACGTTCTCGATGGAAATCAGAATTCAACCCATTTGATGTTATCAACTCCAAAGAGTTAAGAACCATATGGTTTCCCATACTTTTCCCACTGAGTCGCTGCTTTTTCTTTGGTAAGTAGGTGATTCTTTGCTTGTTCCATCTAACTCATAAAATCTGTTGCTAACTATACTTTTCCAATATTAGTACTTTGTTAAGCATCGAAACTATAACGTCTAAGAAAGTGTGAGCTTCATGATCTTGGCCTCACAATGTAGTGATTACAATCAATTTTGGTAGCTTTGATGGTTCAGTGGCAGAAATATAGGCATAGTTTCTGACTTGTAGAAAGTATTGGCAAATAAAATGTCATGATTTGAACCTGATACCTTCTGTGTCTCGTAGGCTTTGGTAATCTAACCCTTCACCTACCACGCAAATCTGTAATTCTTTTTATTTGAAAACAAATAAAACTTAAGTATATTGGTACTTTAACATGTTACTGACCTTTAGACAAAATAATTTGTGTTTAGAGGAGCTATGATGCTTATGATATTGATGATAACTTGCTTATCCAAAATAAATAAATGAAATGCCGATATTGGAGATAACTTCAAACTGCAAACCAATTGAAGCTACATGCAGATTGTCTGATACTTCTTCTTCTTCTTCTAGTGGTTTTTCTTCACAGGTTTTTGAGGAATGTTAATTGTGATATGTTTAACCATACAAAAGGAAAATATATTTCTGATGGGAACATTTCATCTTATTCTTTTCTTATCATGTTACTTCATAACTTATTTGGTTCTCAAAGTTATCTCCTTTTATTTTTATTTTTATGTGTTTTTGGGTCAATATACTGCCTACATTGCATTACTTTTTACTTTATTTTTTTTTTCAGGTAAGAAACTTGCAGAAAGCTTAGTCAAAGAGAAACTTGCAGCATGTGTAAACCGAGTACCAGGCATGTGCTTCCATCTATCAAACTGTACCTTAAAGATTGCCTTTCTTTCAGTGTGTTTTAGTCTTTACCAACTGTCTATTTTGTTGAAGGCTTTGCATGAGCCTGATTATAAAATAAATTTCATCTTTTCCTTCTAAAATGGTTGAACTTATGTTTGGCTGTCTTTTACTGAAGTATCCACTTACTACCATCGTTAATACATAGACGGTTGTTCCAATTGTAAATAGTGTAATCTATACAAGTCTACCCCATCCTACCATATTTAAGAGCCTGTGGCGTACAATCCCATTTCCACATACCAAAACACCATATCTTACTCCTAAATTTTCCTTTGAATTTCTATCTCACTTTTGTATAAAATGCTCAAGTTTTTCACCATATCTACTTGTAATGGTTACATTCTATGGAAACAACACTAGTAAAAGTGAAGTTAGCAGTGTAGGTTTATGTTTTTAATGTCTGGGAGGCTCATACTTTGCAAGATGCTGTGTATTTATTAGTAAGATGAACCACCATATAGTTATTTACTTTGGAATGCTCCTCCCTACCTTGAATTTGTAGATTCATACCAAGACCTAGTGATAATATCTGCCTCAATGAATTCAACTAATTTGGTGGCTCTCTTTTTCATCTTTTTTATTTTATTTTATATTCCTAACCTTCATTTCTTTTCTTATTGTTGTTATAAAGCATCTTAAGTCCCAGCCTTTCACTTACAATTCGTTATTCCTAAATTTTCCTTTGAATTTCTATCTCACTTCTGTATAAAATGCTCAAGTTTTTCACCATATCTACTTGTAGTGGTTACATTTTATGGAAATAACACTGGTAAAAAGTGACGTTAGCAGTAGGTTTGTGTTTTTAATGTCTGGGAGGCTCGTACTTTGCAAGATGCTGTTTATTTATTAGCAAGATGAACCGCCATTTAGTTATTTACTTTGCAATGCTCCTCCCTATCTTGAATTTACAGTCATACCAAGAACTAGTGTGTTGAGGTTGAGCCTCTGATCTTTAAATCTAAAATCTTGATCAATGATTTATTTTTGCAATGCAGGCATTGAATCAGTATATCAATGGCAAGGAGAGGTAAGATTTCCTTCCCACTATTACTAAGTAATAGAGGCCATTTGAAAATGCCAAGGATCATACAAAGCTCTTGGCTCAAAAAAAATTTTAAGAGTCGGTTTACGCGCTGGTTTTGCCTAAAGTTCTGTATTGTTGGATGCAGGTCCAGACAGATTCTGAGGAACTGCTTATAATCAAGACTAGGGAATCCCTTTTGGAAGCTCTGACAGAGCATGTCAAGGCAAATCATGAATATGAGTAAGCCAAGGCCTCTGCATTCCTTTGATCGCTTAAAAGTGCCAAATGTTGTCTGTGCCTGACATAAAAGGACCCCAGTCCACTCCAAAACCCCATCCTAGAGTTGTTTCTGTTTTGGAATAATGGTAACAACACCACTATCAATATCTTCTGGACCTTGACCTGGGCTCTCAACACCATCCCACTCTAATGTTCTTCTCTATGGTTGAGGTCTAGGGTCTAAAATAAATAATACATGACAATCAAATTTCTTGCCTCTTAGTGTGCTCTATTTTCGCCAGGGTACCTGAAGTAATTGCCATGCCCATAACTGGGGGCAGCATCCCATACCTTGAGTGGCTCAAAAACAGTACAAGGGACTGAATTCCTCTGCTTCAACGACAAAGTCGAGTTACATGAAACGATGAAGTGTTTGTTGAAATTATATGTTCCCGTTTGTTTGCTGGAAGACATTTTCTGTTTACTTTGTACATTCTGATGGCAGGTCTGTCGCTCTCCTCTCTCCTCTCGCCTCTCCCCTTCTTACTCACATGGAAACGGGTTGTTATATATTTATTCCGGACGAATTTGATATCATCTATGTACAAATCATCTTTTTTCTTGATGTAGTTGAAGAGGTTATAACGCGTCCTAGCAGAGGGTTTTTTTTTTTTTTTTGGGGTCAAACTTGATGAAAAAAAGGCTCTTATTATTTGGATGGCTATGTCGTGGATGTGATGTTATAATTGAGCTGAAACTATCTTTTATGGCTGATATGTATATGATAAGTTACTCTACACATCTATCAACCTTAGCACCATGCAGTCACACTATACAGTCATCTGCGAGATACTCTACCACACCAACTAGTATGCCACTTGAGTTCAGCTTGAAATCGAGCCTATTCAACCTTTCTACCACGCCAACTCATATGCCACTTCAGTTCAGCTTGAAATCGAGCCAGTTCAGCCTTTCTCACAAACAACTGTAGCTAATTCTCCGATAGCTTAGACTCCTCTCCTAATAAGCTAAACTTAGATGCTTGAGTTTGGATGAATATAGAGTTTATGAGACACCAATTTCGGTGATTAGATTTGTTTGATTACAGCTTTACATGAAATTGAGTCCACGCAACTCGTAAGCAATGCCCAATTCAACTTGCTTAGTTAGAGTCTTATATGAGACTTGGATACAGACTCAGATTAGAAACCGTAGCTGAACTTCATTTGATTACAGTATTATACAAGATAGATCCATGCAACACGATGCCCTTCCTGAATTCAGCTTGTTTAATTATAGTCGCGTATGAGGCTTCTCTCCAGAATCAACATGAAACAGCTTGGCAAAAACAATGGGTTCTTGTGAATGAAATCACCTCAAAAGTCATGAAATCCACAGAAGAGAGCTGCACAACCTCCATACTAAACCTTTGCAATATGATGATAACCAACCAATAAAAAGGAGACAATCCAAACTCTATTATAGAGCATTCCACAATAACAGATGCACCAAAAGTTTCAAATTCCCTATAATCGGTTGCCAAGAACATCTGCAAAAGATGACCATGTTCTGGAAACCACCATGCAGTTTTGAACCGCCATTGTAATTGGGAGCTCATTCCAGGTACCTGCATTATTACTGGGCTATGCGGCCAGGGCATGGGCATTGGGTTTCTCTCTTTATATCTCATCATGCTCATACTACAAGATTAATGTCAATTGCCTAGAAAAATGTGACTCCAGAAAATATGGGCTCCTACAGTAAGTTAAATTTAATAAGAAAAACTTAAGGGCCGGAGTAGTTTTATGAGATTGAGCCGAAGGAATATATAACTTAAAAACATTTTAGACAGTGAAAAAAAAGCAGAAGAAAACAGAATAGAGACCATTACAATTCATTCTACTGACATGGGGGACTAATTTTCTACTTGACACAGACTCCTAGCATGTCAGACCTAAACGTTCACTCCAATTTTTTTTATGACCCTAGATTTCTTTTATGGGGAAAAAAGGGTAGTATTACTGAACCGTAACCTAATGCAGCACAGATATAGCAACTAGTATTTCCAGTAGAGCATTCCAAATTACTTCAAAATTTTAAAGCAGGTTTTAAGTATTGAGTATGAAACAACGTTTCATGGGTTGAAGCCCTTTCCCAATCAACACACAATCAGTCAACACAAACAAATGACATTCGAAGCCCACCTCCTCCAGGGGAAGATAATAACTGGTCAGCTTGAAAGATCTTTAGGACTCATCTATCTGGTCCTGCATGAAACCAAAAACAAATTCAAGTTGAATTCAGTCAACCTAGTTCTGCAATTATAGGAATTATGCAGGAAGATATATAACTTGATAGAATAATCATGACCATGACATTACAACTGAGAGAGAGAGAGATGCACTGACCTGCATGTCTGAAGTCCAGAGAGTGAGATTGTCCCTCAGCAGTTGCATGATGAGAGTGCTGTCCTTGTATGATTCTTCACCTAAAGTATCAAGTTCAGCTATTGCTTCCTCAAATGCCTGTACATAAGGACAATAATTACAAGAGTAAACCTGACAAGTCTATTAGGTAGTTCTGAAAATGAAAACTTCCATGTAACACCAGCGTCTAGTATAATTTATAGCAGCATGATATGCACAAGTAGGAGGCAGTCAGATGGTAACTCTTGAATGGTCACTTAATTTCATTCCACCATTAGAGAAAAATTAAGTAATCCTTGCTCAGCCAAAAACACATGCACACACTTGGATACTCTGAACAATTTAGTTCGACTCAACAAGCCTTAATCCCAAAGGTAATAGTAGTACATTACCAAGCAGATTATGGAGACCACGTTCTAATGTAACAGAAAACGTACTGAGGAAGTGGCACTGCAACAGTGCAACTACAGGATAGCTTCCCACTAAAATACAATTTCAGACACCACAGCATTGCGCACACCACCTATGATATAAAAACAGTATTACAGGAATAGAACAAATAATCAACATGAGGATATCCAAGCAAATGACTTCTGTTCTAAGAAGCATGGAAACGAATACTCAATATTGACACGACACGACACGGATCTGCCAATACAACAATTTTAAAAAAATGCAGAACACGACAAGACGGAAATGATGCAACAAAAATACATATTGTATGTTATAAGAATGTTTTACGCAAAGATAATAAAAATATTGCATGATAAAACTAATTAAAATTGAAAACCTTGAATTCCATAACTTAAGCGTCAAATTAGATATAAAAACACATTACTGTTATAAATATAGTGGTGGATGTCCACCATCCATGTAAAGATGTCTGGTGGTGGATTCCACCACCTAGCCATCATTACACTGTGTGAAATCAATTCACACAGTGCACTCCTCTCTATTTAGCTTAGCTATGGGCAAAATATACACAAGAAGCAAAGAGAGAGTAGGAAGAGAGAAGAGAGAAGAAAGCAAAGAGTTTAGGTAAAATATTCAAGTTCAAGTTGCATTTTATATTTTTTCCTATGTTATAAATAAAGTCTTAAGTGATCAAGAAAATCTATCCGTAATAGTTCCAGAAGAACTAATCTAACTATTATTTGACAATTCTAGAAGAACTAATTTTATTATATACTGTGTTTGGTTATTTTGCTTGTTTTATATTCTTTTAGTTTTATAACACATTATCAGGACGAAACTCTAAATACTTGTGGTAAATATTTTATTTGCATTCTTCAATAAAGCATTTTATTTATAGAATTAATACATTAGTTCTACGACTGTTGTAGAAAACTTGCAAATCTCACATCTAAAAAAAATGTAAAAGATAAATAAACTACCATTTATTGTTCTTGTCGGTATATTATGCAAGTAGTAAAAGGTAGTAGGTTGATATCATATGTGATGTCACATTCTATAAACTATCCTATTGTTAAACAATATAAGCAGCCAAAAGATAGTTGGCTTTCTATTATTTTAATCTTTAATCAATTCCATTTCTATTCTCTTTCTCTATTTCTCCCATTTCAGCAATCAAGGCAGGCAACTTTGGTAGCCTTTCTCCACTTCTTCATGTTTTCTTTGCGCATGCTCTTGATTTTTTCCCAAGGCAACAAGTCCCTATGTAACCCACTGCCTAACAAAACATGCATATATATTTAATTGTTACTAGATTTATAATTGTCAATATATATTCTTGTTCTTGATAGATCTCCCATATGAGAATAATATTTGACCGAAGTTATATAGTATGTCTTCTTTATATTATGTTTGTGCTATCGTAATTTAGATTCTAAAACTTTGTTATTTTGTGGGTGTAGCATTCTGAAAATATCAAACCTCGTAAAGTTATAATTTACCGCTATTGAGATTTCAGGCAAAAACTAATTGTCCTGAATAATTAATGCTGAAATTTATTTGTGCGCAAAAGATCTTGAAAATACTATAAAAGAAGAATATCAACAGGATCGTGCAAAAACAATGATTTTTCTTCGCCATCATATTCACGAAGAATTGAAAACTGAATACCTTACGATAAAAGACCCACTAACACTATAGCAAAATTTAAATGAGAGATAAGAGTACCAAAAGACTATATTTTTTCTCAAAGTTTGCTATGATTGGATGCACCTGAAGTTACAAGATTTTAAAACTGTTAATTAGTACAATTTTACATTATTTAAAATCAGCTCACAATTGAAATTATCTGGACAAAATGTTACTGATGAAGATATGTTAAAAAAAACATACTCCACATTTCATGCCTCGAATGTGCTCCTACAACAGCAATGTCGAGAGCATGATTTTAAAAAATATTCAAAATTGATATCATGTCTTCTTCTAGCTGAACAAAATAATGAATTTCTGATGAAAAATCACCAATCTCGCCTGATTGGCTCTACACCATTTCTTGAAGTGAATACAACCTCATTTTATGAGCGAAGTCGCGGATGTGTCCATAGTAGAAATAATTTTCGTAATCGTGAGAGAGTTACCGTGATGATAACAATTATAATTCTTCAAGCTCTCGAGTTAAGAATACTACACCACACCACTAGCAGTGGAACAACTTCAAAACAAAACAAGAAAAGGGAAAATGTTTATAGAATAAACCTTCTAAAAATTATGAAAATGTTTATTATAGGTGTGATATGAAAGGAAATTGATTGCGTACCTGTCATAAGCTTAAAACTATTAATTGATCTTTATCAAATATCAACAAAAGATAAAGGAAAAAATGTTGAAATGAACTTCACAGACTTTGATGACTCAGTAGAAGTCATTTATCTTGATATTTCAGATTTCTTTGAAGATTATGATGAAAAAATCGATCATTTAATTGGTGGTAGAATATCCACACCAACTAGTTTATGTTTTTGTTCCTTTAGTTTATTGTCATCTTTTGTAATATTTTCCTAAATATGTTTCTTTTTAATGAATACTTTTGCTTCCTTATAAATAAGCAATTTTAATACTTTGTATAGAGGCATGGAATCTACCAAAGCATTAATAGCTTTTGAAATGAATGATAGAGATATATGTCTAGTAGACAGTGCAACAACCCATACAATTCTTCGAGAGAAAAAATATTTTGTCAGCTTAATGTTAGCCAAAAATAACGTTAAAATAATATCTGACACTACAAAATTAATTGAAGGTTCCGAAAGAGCCAATATATTTTTGTCAAAAAGAACAAAACTCTATATTGATGATGTTATGTATTTAACTAGAGCAATAAAAAATTTACTCAATTTTAAAGATATACGTAGTAATGAGAGAAAAACCTTTGATGAATGAAAAATAAGTACAGTATGCAACTCCCCCTCATAAATGTATCCGATAAATGTTGAACATTTCACTTGTTCAATAAGAAAGACCTTTGAGACGACGCATGCCAATATTATGTACTAATTTCTCAAATGTTACAATTGGGAGTGATTTAATAAATAAGTCTGTCAAATTTTCACTTGATCGTATTTGCTGAACATCAATATCACCATTTTTCTGGAGTTCATGTGCATAAAACAACTTTAGCAACATATGTTTGATTCCGTCACCTTTGATGTAGCCTTCCTTAATCTGTGTAATACATACTGCATTATCTTTATATAAAATTGTTAAGGCATCTTTGATCGAGGATAGTCCGCAACTTTCTTGAATATGTTGGATCATATATCTCAACCAAATACACTCTCGACTTACTTCATGAATTGCGATTATCTCAAAATGATTTGAAGAAGTTACAGTTAGTGCTTGTTTCACAAATCGTCAAGATATAATAGTGTTACTATAGGTAAATACATACTCAATTTGTGATCATGCTCTATGTAGATCAGAAAGGTAACCAACTTTTGCATAACCAACTAACTCTGATTCTGGTCCATTTAAATAGAACAAACACATATCTGTTGTTCCTTTGACATAACGGAATATGTGCTTCACCCATTTTCAATGCCTCTGAGTTGGTGCAAAACTATATCTTGCCAGTAAATTGACAGAAAATGTAATATCGGGTCTTGTGCAATTTGCAAAATATATAAGAGTCCTAATAACACTGAGATATGATACTTCAGAATCAAGAATTTCTTCACCATCTTCTTAAAGACAAAAATGATCCTTTTGTACATCTAGTAATCTGACAATTATAGGAGAACTCAATAGATGATCTTTGTTCATATAAAATCGATTTAGAACATATTTTGTATATGTAGACTGATGGATGAAAATTCCATTTGATAAGTGCTCAATTTATAATCTAAGACAAAATTTTGTTTTTCTAATATCTTTCATTTCAAACTCCTTTAAATAACTAGTAATTGTTGTAAGCTCTTCAGGAGTTCCAACAATATTCAAATCATTTACATAGACTGTAATAATAGCAAATCAATATTCTAATTTCTTAATAAAAATGCATGGATAAATTGTATTATTCACAAATCTTTTTTTTCATAGATATTTATTGAGATAATTGTATCACATGCGTCCAAATTGTTTTAACCCATATAAAGATCTTTGAAACTTAATAGAATATAAGTTTCGAGGTTTTGAAACATTTGCTTCAAACATTTTAAATCCTCTAAGAATTTTCATATATATATCATTATTTAATTCACCATATAAGTAGATTGTCACTACGTTTATCAAACGCATATCCAATCCTTCTGAGACTAGCAAATTAATCAAGACTCTAACGTAATTGCATCTATTATAGGAGAGTTTGTCTCGCATAATCAATATCAGGTCTTTATAAGAAACCTTTTGCTACTAGTCGCGCTTTATATCTCGAGATTTCATTTTTCACATTTCGTTTTCGCACAAATACTAATTTATATCCAATCAGTTTTACATCTTCTAATGTTTGGACTATGGGTCCAAATACTTTGCGTTGTGCTAATGAGTTTAATTCCGTCTTAATAACTTATTTTCTTTTTTGCCAATCATTTTTACGTTCACATTCGTCAACTGTCTATAGTTCAATCTCTTCATTACTTCTTGTAATTTCGAAATCCACTTTAAATGAAAATATGTTGTCGACAACAATCTTATTTTTATTTCATCTTTTTCTGTATTCACATAACTTATTAAAATCTCATTACTTTCAAGTACCATTTCCTCTGCAAAGGATATCTATTCAGGAGGTTTCTCTTCTAGGAATTCTTTTACAAGAGTTCCTTCATTTAGAGGTTTAGATGTTGTCTTCAGGAATATTGACTTACTTATGTATTTGTGCCTTCCTCTCTCTAAAAACTGTGTCTTTTGCACCGACAGATCTCCCACGCTTCAAACGTGCTTTAAATGCATTTGTTGCTATATTAACAGATTATCCTACAGGAACATCAATACATGTTGGTGTATTAGCAGTTGGTATATATGATTTTGTTGTTCTCTTTGTGTATGTAAACATAGCAAGTAATTGATTTGCAATCGTCTATAAATAAATGATCCTGTGAACTTCTGATTCACATTAATTTGTTCGAGAATCAAAATGAGATATCGTGAAAGCATTTCAAGTGATCTTATATTGTTTTTCTAGTTGCGTCTTATTTCCTCCTAATGATGAAAAAAAGTGTCTTATCAAAATGAAAATTCGCAAAACGTGCAGTGAATACATCCTATGTTAAAGGTTCAAGATATCTAATAATAGATGGAGAACTAAAACCAATATGAATCCCCGGTTGACGTTAAAGACCCATTTTAATACGGTTTAGGAGTGTAATTAGTACATATACAGCACAACAACAAATTCATAGATGTGAAATATTTGGTTGTTGACCCAAAACATGCTGTAATGGAGAATATTGGTCAGACTAAGGATGCAACATGCAATATGGTATATCCCCAAGCAGAGACATGTAATTTTGTTCTCATAAGTAAAGATCAAGCAATCAACTGAAAGCGTTTGATAAAAAGATTCTGCTAAACCATTTTGTATGTGTGTATGTGCAGTAGAATACTCAACATCAATCCCTATTGATATACAATAATCACAAAAAAAAAACTTGATATGTAAACTCACCAATATTATCCAGTCATATTGATTTAATCGGGTAATTTGAAAACTATGCTCGTAATATAATAATTTGAGCAAGAAGCCTAACAAATACAACGTTACGAGTAGAAAGTAAATAAACATGAGACTATCAAGTGGATACATCTATTAAAATCATAAAATAATAAAATGGTCTACATGATGGGTGCATCGGTCTACATATATCCCCTTGAATTCTTTGTAAAAGGGTTAGAGATTCAACTACTACTTTTGAAAGAAATGGTCTCACAATTAATTTTTTTATGAACAGGTGGAACATGTATAATCACTTAACAAAAGAATATTTTAATTCTTTAACGGATGCCTATGAGAGTTCTCAATTATTCGACGCATCATCGTTGATCCTGAATGACTAAGACGATTATGCCAAAGTATAAATTTTTTTAAGCTAAACACTTCTAGTGCATCACTTCAAGTGATCTCATAATTCTTATAGTTATGTAATATTATCCAAACAAAAATGTAGCAAATTTTTTCTAATATATACTTCTTGTATGAAACAATAGAAGTAATATAAAGATATTTTTTATTACCTTCATTTGTTGTCTCTATATGATACCCATTATTACGTATATCTTCAAAACTAAGCAAATTCCTTATTGCTTTAGTTGAATACATAAGCATGATCAATATAGAGTTTTGTTCATTTTGGTAACAATATATTGGCTCATCCAGAACCTTCAATTAATTTTGTAGTGCCATATATTGTCTTAACGTTATTTTTAGCTAACATTAAGCTAACAAAGTATTTTTTCTCTAGAAAAATTATATGGGTCGTTGCACTGTCTACTAGACATATATCTCCGTAATTTATCTTGGAAGCCATTAATATTTTGGTAAATTCTATACCTCTATACAAAATATTAAAATTATTTATTTATAAAGAAGCAAAAGCATTCATCAAAAATAAACATACTTAGGAAAACATTATAAAAGATGACAATAAACTAAAATAACAAGAACATAAACTAGTTGGCATGGACATTTCTATCACCAATTAAGTGATCTATTTTCCCATCACGATCTTTAAAGAAATCTAAAACATCAAGATGAGTGACTTCTACTGCGTAATCAAAGTCTGTGAACTTTATTTCAACATTTTTCCCTTTATCTTTTGTTGATGCTTAATAAAGATCAATCAAGAGTTTGAACGTACAACAAATACGTGACCAATACCCTTTCATACCACACCTATAACAAACATCTTCATAATTTTTAGAAAGTTTATTCTGTAAACCTTTTTCCTTTTCTTGTTTTCTTTCAGAATTGTTCAACTGCTGGTGGTGTGGTATAATATTCTTAACTTGAGAACTTAAAGAATTATAATTGTTACCCCCACGGTAATCCCCACGATTATGAAAATTATTTCTACCATGACCATGTCCATGGCTATGCCCATAAAATGAGATTGCATTCACTTCAGGAGAAATGGTGTAGAGTTAGTAGGGCGAGACTGGTAATTTTTCATCAGAAGTTTGTTATTTTGTTTAACCAAAAGAAGATATAATATCAATTCTGAATATTTCTTAAAACCCCATTCTTAATATTGTGTTGCAGGAATACATTCAAGGCATAAAATATGGAGTATGTTTTTTCTAACATATCTTCATCAATAACATTTTACCCACATAATTTCAATTATGAGCTGATTTTAAATAATGCAGAATTGTACTAACTAATAACTTTAAAATCTTACAACCTCAAGTGCATTCAATCATAATTAGTTCTGAGAAAAAATACAGTCTTCTGGTACTCATCTCTCTCCTTTAAATTTTACCATAGTGTTAGTGGGTCATTTATCGTAAGGTATTCAGTTTTCAATTCTTCGTGAATATAATGGCAAAAAAAAATCATTACTTTTGCACGATCCTGCTAAGATTCTTCTTTTATAGTATTTTCAAGATCCTTTGCACACAAATAAATCTCAGCATCAACTACCCATGATAAGTAGTTTTTGCCCGAAATCCCAAGAGCAGTAAATTCTAACTTTGCGATATTTTACATTTTCAAAATGTTACACTCATAAGATAACAAAGTTTTAGAATCTAAATCGCGATAACACAAAAATAATATAAACAAGACATATTATATAACTTCGGTCAAATAATATTCTCAAACGGAAGATTTATCAAAAACAATAATATATATTGACAAATATAAATCTAGTAACAATTAAATATATATGCATGTTTTGTTAGGCAGTGGGTTACATGAAGACTTGCGACCTTGAAAAAAAATCAAGAGCGTGCGCAAACATGAAGAAGTGGAGAAAGGTTGCCAAAGCTGGCGGCCTTGACTGTTGAAATAGAGAAAATAAAGAAAAATAATAGAAATGGAATTAGTTAAAGATTAAAATAATAAAAAGCCAACTATCTTTTGGCTACTTATATTATTTAACAATAGCATAGTTTATGGAATGTAACATCACATATGATATCAACCTACTACCTTTTACTACTTGCATAATATACCGACAAGAACAATAAATGCTCGTTTATTTATCTTTTACATTCTTTTTAGATGTGAGTTTTGCAAATTTTCTACAATAGTTGTAGAACTAATGTATTAACTCCATAAATAAAATATTTTATTAAGAACGCAAATAAAATATTTATCACAAGTATTTAGAGTTTCATGCTGATAACGTATTATAAAATTAAAGAAATATAAAACAAGCAAAATAACCAAACACAGTATATAATAAAATTAGTTATTTTGAATTAGATTAGTTCTTTTGGAATTATTAAGGATATATCTTCTTAATCACCCAAAACTTTATTTATATTATAGGACAAAATATAAAATACAACTTGAACTTGAATATTTTACCTAAACCCTTAGCTTTCTTCTCTCTTCTCTCTTCTTTCTCTCCTCTTCCTTCTCTCTTTGCTTCTTGTGTATATTTTGCCCATAGCTAAGCTCCTCTATTTATAGAGAGGAGTGCAATGTATGAAATGATATCACGCAATGTAATGATGGTTGGGTGGTGGAATCCACCACCAGACATCTTCACCTGGGTGGTAGACATCCACCACTATATTCATAACACAGTTTTATAACAATTATGTTCATTTTAAAATTGGATCCCTAATTATTTTTTTCAAACTTGTAACATGATTCACATGTGTCTAAGTGATGGACACGGGTATTGGTGTGTTCCTCAATTGTCTAAAGCATGCTTAGTTTTAAAAAAAAATTTAAAAAAATGATCGGACACATTTGGAGGCGTGTCCGATATTAAGTCGGCAAATGTCTTACAAGTGCATGACACCTTATTCAAAGTGTCCATCCTTCTTAGTCTCTATTTTTATATCTAAGTAAGATTTCTGCTTTTAATTTGACCAAACATGGATGTACCAGTACAACACTCACCTACAAACACAAGAAATAAAGAGTAAATATCCCCAACTGAGCCCTGCACGTGTGGAACCAAAAATAGCAAACTTCAATTGTAAGTTTAGGTTAATGAGACAGAAAAAAAAAAAAAAAAAAGTTTCATAATCATCTAATCCTTATTTGTATTGACCATACGAGCCTTCTTATTTTTCCTAAACCCTTATTTCCAACAAACAGCCTCTGACATATATCACATAAATTAAGAGAAAACCTGGAAAGGAAGCAAGCAACTTATTTCAAGTTCCCAATTGACTAATTAACAACTTGCAATGTAAGAAGCAAATTTCAAATTAAAATGTACAACAAAAGTGGGTGGAAGAGAATCCCCATTCACAGCCTGCATATAATTCGAGTTCTCTCCATCCAACCGTCAAGATAACAAACTATCACCATCAATACAGTTGCACTACGAAAATTAATCTAACACATCCAAGCCAGATTATCCAAATCTGGATCACTATAAATCATGCTTATGCATGAACATGTGCAATCATGACAAGCATAACAAGCACGACAAGAAGTTTCACATTAGAGGAGATTGTGTTGCAATCAATGAGTTTCTTCCCATACATGCAAAACAAGCACTAGCTGGGCTACTTGAAAAATACCACTAAAATCATAGCAATCATGACAAGAAGTTTCACATTAGAGGAGCTTGTGGTAGCACAATCTAATTCACAAGATTGTCGCAATCAATTGAGTTTCTGCCTGTACATGCAAACAAGCATTAGTTGGGCTACTTGAAAAATACCACCAGAGCAATCGGGGCAAACACTCAGAAATCCCAACCAAACTTCTAACTTGAAATTGACAAGCCAGAGTTCCGAGTAGTTACAATTTTTTAATAATTACTATTGAGAAGCCCCTATTTATTGATGTTCTTGTAACGAAACTCTTCCGATGTCCTTCCCCTTAAAGTTGTACAATCTTTGTGCGCATGGGGACATGCACGAACACAGAGAGAGAGAGAGAGAGAGAGAGAGAGAGAGAGAGAGATTCTAATAATTATCTGCAATGGGAAGATATGGATAGACGTTTTGGATTAGTATTCAGAAAAAGGGCAAATTTTTTGAAAGGAATGGGACAAATGAATCTTCCAGAATCTATACAATTCATTACTACTTCAATTTTTGAATTAATAACATGTGCAATTTCCAATAATTTATGCCTTCTTTTTCCTTTAAACAATTACTTAAACTGCAAATTTGAGTGAACTTTTTTCCTTTTTTCTTTTTATTTTATAAGTAACAACTGGAGCAACAAACTCTGGCTCCTTCATGAAAAGACGCAGATGTTTCGGTGATTTATCAGTTTTGCAGAATGCAGCTATGAAACAACTGAGAAACTATCCTTTAATCTCTAAGACTCCTTCTTTCTTTTCTTTTCTTTTTTTTTTTTCTGTTTTCTGATAAGCATCCTTTATTAATAAGTTTCTTTTTTTCTTTCACAAGCATCTCTAAAACTCATTCTAACAGATTAAAATTCTTACCGGGCTCTTTCAGGCTCCTCCATGAAAACACACAGATGTTTCAGTGATTTATCAGTTTTGCGGAATGCAGATATGAAACAACTGAGAAACTATCCTTTAATCTCTAAGACTCCTCCTTCTTTCTTTTCTTTTCTTTTTTGTTGTTTCTGTTTTCTGATAAATATCCTTTATTAATAAGCTTTTTTTCTTTGTTTCACAAGCATCTCTAAAACTCGTTCTAAAGGATTAAAATTCTTACCGGGCTCTTTCACCCTAATTATTCCGAATGTTTCACCTCCCAAATCAATTGAACGAAATAAAGGTGGTCAATGGACAGCTGTCATATTGAAAGTAAGTAAATCCCGATGATATAGGAAGATTGACTAACTCTTTTCCAAATGATTCCTCCAGTGAAATTCTTACCTAATCCCCCTTCTAACCAAGTCATAGACATGATAATTAACTAGCAAGACAATAAACAATTCCTGGCATAGTCCATGTTTTACTACAATGAACAAATACTATCATAAGACAAGGTCAGATCTGTTCAAATCAGAAAAATTAACATCTGAAATACCAAATGAACAAACAACCTTGTGAAATTTTCATTATCGCAATTGAGTATACCTGTTTTGCCATACTACAAGCTTTATCAGCTGAATTGAGAATCTCATAGTAGAACACTGAGAAATTGAGGGCTAACCCCAGCCTTATGGGATGTGTAGAAGCCAGATCAGCCTGCGCAACATCCTTCAACAATAGCAGCAATAACACAAAATTAGAACTCCAAACTAAATATCTTAGCAATTCCTTGTCATGAATTCACAATCTAGTATACTGGAAAACCCTACAAGTAACTGTAAATAATGCCCTAGCTTCACAATTTCCAATAAATACTCATCCAAACTCCTAACTCAAAACTCTTAACTACCTGAGCAGCCTTGTAAGAGTTCATCGTTTCCTCCGCAGCCTCCTTACGCTCGTCACCGACCTTGAACTCAGCAAGATACCTATGGTAATCACCCTTCATCTTCAGATAAAACACCTTTGACTCGCTCGTCGACGCCGAAGGCACGAGGTTCGAGTCCAACAACTTCAAAATCCCAGCACAGATCTGCATAAGCTCTGACTCGACCTTGGATCTGTAGTCTTTGACCAATACCACATGGTCCTCGTTCTTGCGAGACTCCTCCTTCTGCTCGATCGACGACACGATCCGCCAGGCCGCCCGGAGTGAGCCGATCACGTTCTTGTAAGCCACGGAGAGAAGGTTCCGCTCCTCGACGGTGAGTTCGCCGGCCGGAGTCGAGCCGACCACCAGCTTTTCCATGAACTTGACCATCTCTTCGTACCGCTCGGCTTGCTCGGCGAGTTTCGCCATATACACGTACTGGTCCCTGGTTAGGTTGTCAGGTACTGTCAAAGCCGCCATTGTCGAGCGCAGAGAGAAAGCAGAGCCGTAGAGAACTGTGAGAGAGACGCGGAAAGAATTTGCGGAGCCGGGCTTATATATTTCTCGAAACAGACGATAACTGAGAATAATATTCGTATGGTAGACCTGTGCGAGTGTAATACCAGCCGTAGATTAGATGGTGACTTTGAGACTGGCATGCCAGACTGATATCATCAGAACCGTACGATTGTAAGTACCTTAACACGGTGCCGTTTCAAAGGTCTGATGGACGGCGTCGTTTGGATACTAATTTTGATCTCAGCTGAATCTCCAGAAAGTGTCCACCCCCTCGTTTCCATCTCCTTTTTACACAGCCGTCTGCCGTCTCTCTCTGTAACAGAGTAGATTCATACTTGGCTACGCTAGTAATTTGTATCTGGAACACATTATGCTTCTTCCAGTTCAGGTAAATTACTCTCTCTCTCTGCAATTTTTTTATTTGAACTTGTTACTGAAGGTTTTAAGTACGAATATGGACTCATATTTGTTAAGGGGGTGACAATTTTCAAGTTGGGAAGCTCAAAATTTTCGTTGGTTCCTTTAATTTTCTCTGTTTGGTAACTTTCGTGATTTGAATTGTTATCAGATACAAAATCGCAGTGGTGAATTTGTATTTACATAGACATATGTAAATAGAGATTGTAGAACTGAGTCAAAAATGATACACCACAAGGGGACCAGTTGGTTAACTGAAGGCTGAGAAGGGTTCAGTTTCATTGCTTACAAGGAAAAGGTTGTAGTGGGGCAGGTTAGAACCCTAAAAGCTGTTACCTAGAACATGTGATGATCACCATTTTAGTAGTTGGTATGACCGGTTCAATTTAGTTCGGGTTTGGACTGGTTCGGACGATCATGAGTATGCTTTAACCAAAAGATCTACTTATCAAGTGGTTTAAGTACACTTTCACTTACTTTGGTAGTTGGGGTGATTGGGATAGTTATTTAAGCATGCTCTCACTTACCTTAGTGGTTAGGGTAGATGTTTAAGCACGCTCCCACTTATCTTGGTGGTTGAGGCATGTGTCAACCACCAAGAATTAGGAATGGTAGATTCATTCCACACTTATAAATGTTGAAGAGATAAAGAGAAGAAGTAAGTTTTTTAGTGGCTACATTTTGTGTGTGCAAAAGTGTGCGAGCAATTATCTCAATATCTCTTAAAAAATTCACAATTAAGATAGACTATTGAGTTGTAGTTAGTGTGGATGCTTTTAGCTTTCTGAGAAGGTTTGATTGCATTTCACTGCGGGTAGATTTGTTGGCCCAAGTAGGTAACCCAAGAGGGGGGATGAATTGGGTTTTATGAAATTAATAGCAAACAATTCAATTAAAAACTTATTAAGAAATGTAGCAGTGGGTAATCAAACTAAAAAACCAAATAATCAAATAATAAGATGCAATGCAAGCAAGTGTTATGTGTAAGAAAGAAAAAAAAAGCAAGAAATGAAGAATGAAGGCACAAGAATTTTACAGAGGTTAAATCAACTCTTGTCTACGTCCTCTCTTCCTCGATCCTCTCGAAGATATTCCACTATGTAAAATTCCCTTATACAACTGCTGGTTTTGTTCCAAGTACCCAACTCACTCTTACAAGAGTTCTTCCCTAAGTCATCGATTCGCAGAGCAGGGGCGGGTGCGAGTGCGGGAGCAGGTGCGCGAGAGCGCTCTTCATTAGAAGAACTGAAAATGAGAGTGCCTCCAGAGCGTGTATAAATATATATTTATAAAAATAAACATATATACATATAGTAGATAAATAATTTTAAAAATTTTTTATGCATTAAATCCTTTGTAACTAACTTCATCTATGGTGAAATATAAAAATATAGTGTATTTGTACTATTATGCTGTGCCGTTACTAATAAATAATAAAAACTATCTATTATTAGCAGGGGAAGTATTAGCTTAGTGGCACGGTCGGTGAAGTTTGTAGCTTAAGGTTCTCGGTTCGAACCCCATGGCCATACAAAATTTGAATTTTTTTCCTAGCAAAAGTCAGTTCGCCTGGTCAATCCGCGACTTTGACCGAGTCAGTTCACGAGTTTGACCGGATTTCGCACCGAGTTCGCCAATCCGCGACTCAGTGCGCAATCCGTCTACTCCACCAGACGAATTAGGTGACTTAGGTTCTTCCCAAGCTTTCAAAATCTTAAGTGATTTTGTCCAAGCTTCACTCAAACTTACAAATGATTTTATCCAAGTTTCACTCAAACTTGCAGGTTTATAAACCCATCCAATAATAGATGAAGGTTGTATAATGAATAACTCTTTCTCAAATAGTAAATAAGCAAATTTTCAGCTCACTCAAGAACCCCCCAAATGAACAAAAATAGAGTATAAGATGTAGGAAATTAAATCTCACTTTCTAGCACTTGATCTTGTATTCTTCTTCTGCTTATATATGTTGGGAATCTTCTATATATAACCTTGAGTTGATTACGGTCGTTGGTGGTAGATGGGAGACCATTTGATGCAAGATCGTACTGTTGTAACGGTCAAAAATATAGTCGTTGGAGCCTAGGTGTCGACACCTGACTTTCATGTATCGATACATCAAGTCTGTATTCCCCAAATTTTTTTTATTGCCTCCATGTGTCGACACATCAACCTTATGTATCAACACATGACCATCCATTCTTCAGATTTTGGCCACTGTCTTCGTGTGTTGACACCTTAAACCCATGTGTCGACACCTTGTATTAGAAAACTTGATTTTTGCAGATTTTGTCCAATCTTCTCCATTGTTTTCAAGTTCTTCAAGGGTCATCCAAATAAGCTTTCTAAGGCTTGAAAACACTTCTTCAAGTTATGTTGACTTCAAGAACATCTCCAATCTCTTCGAGATGAATTCACTCCATTTGATTACTTGTTGAGTTCTTCAATCAAATTACTTCTTCTATTGATCCAAGTCTTCTTCAAAATCTTCAAAAAGGCTTCCAAGACTTGAGATCTCTTTTCTTCAACTCATCTTCTATTCTTCTTTGAACATCTTCAATCTTTTTACTTTTTTTTCATCAACTTGATTTCTTCTAAGATTCTTCAATTAATATAACTTCTTCCATCTATTCAAGACTTCAACATAATCTTCAATAACGCTTCCAAATCTTGTAAGTTCTTATAAATAGGTCTTCATTACTTTTAAATATGTTCAATGTAGAAAGTATAAGCTCTGGTTACCGATCTTCTTCATATTTTGAATATCTTCAATTTATAGGATCAACTTGTTGAATGTGTCAACCCATCATGCTCGTCAACTTTCAAATCTTTCTTGACAAGTTTCTCAACACAAGTTCTTCAATATCTTCCAACATGATAAGCAGAAACTTACTTTCCTTTTTTTTGTGCTTTATGCCTCAAAGCATACAAGCTTTTGCTCCCCCTTTCTTATGCAATTGATACTTCAGTGGATTGATATGGCCATGAGGATCGAGGGTCTTCATAGTAAATAAGTTAGCCATAAATGTTGCCAAACATATGCATGCCCAGACTTTATCTTTTCGAGAATAAGATTACCTAAGTAATCTTCTTGTTGGGTACTTAGCCAATCAACTCAAACATTTTGTTGTTGTCAAATGATTATAATGTAACCTGCACACTCAATTGAAATCATTAGATAACAATTACATGATTTTGTTATCATCAAAATAAACATGGGGATCAACCTTGAGTCAACAAGATTTACAGAAGAATGTATGTACCAGTAAAGAATTTTCGGTTCAAGAATCGACTCTTTTGGACTTATTTTCGAATACGCTTCAAGAGGTAAATTCAATTACCGTTTTTGCTTTAATTGTAGATAGATTTTACTCTCGCTTTTGTATAATAATTAAGAAAAGCCTCAATCACATCAAAGTTCAACCTTTATATTGCTCAAGATGATTAAAGTTTTGTTTATATTGTCCGTAGGTTTCATCCTTTTATTATCTTAAACCTATTTGGATGATTTATTTCTTTTGTCCCTTTAGATTGGCGTTTCTTGCTTCTATACTCTCCAGCTTATGATCTATTTGGCTGACATACCTGCAGTATATGTAATTTCTCATCTTGATTAATTGCTTTATTGTGGTTGTTGCCGTTATTGTTATTAGAAAGAAGAAAAAATGGCAAAACTATTTCTTGAGTGGGTTGTATGTTTGTGTGGCCTCACTACTAAAAAAACACCTATTTGCGACGACAATAACCCCGACACGAAAACTATCAATTGGGACACCCTTTTTTGCGACGACAAGGGTCCCGTCACAAATACTGGTTAAAAACGACGTCGTTTAATTAAGGTAAAGGTGACACCCCTATTTACGACGCAGTATTTGCGACAGGGGTGTGTTGACACAAAAAAAAAAAAAACTATTGAAACAACGTCGTTTTGGCTTAAACGACGTAGTTTCATGCCCAAATGTATTTTTCCCCCATTTTGCTTTCATCTTCCCTTTACCCTATCACTATCAATCGAGTAGTGAAAAAAAAAAATCGATTATGCACTACTTCCCCTAGCCACTTCGCCTACCCTCTTCCTTTACGCTCGTCCCTCTTCCCGATGACCGGTGGTGTCGCATCGCTTCCGGCCAGCCGTTCTCCAAGTGAGCTTCTCTCTCTCTCTTTCTCTGTGTCTCTCTCTGTCTCTCTCTCTGACCTCTGTCATGTGCTATTGTAGGCATCGTACGAAAGCCTTGCCATCGGAAGTCATTCCATTCTCTGCTCTTCATTAAAGTCCATTCCACTGAGAATCATGCCATTGGGGGTTTGAATCTAAGCAACACAGTCACCATGAGGCAGGGGAAACACACATTCCTTCGGGACAGTTTTGGTTGAAGTAAGTTGCCTGGTTTTATTTACACAATGTCTGCATGATATAAGATTTTGTATGCTGTGTATGAATTGCATTTGTATTTACATTGAAAAATGGAAAGAGAAGTTGTCTTCACTATGTATCAATCTGGAATTCACTAGCTTCCTTGGTTCACTCTAGAAATCCAGTGAAACAAAAGAATTTTTTATTTGATATAGTGGTAATACAAAATTTCTACTAATCTTTAGCTTCTTAGGTTTTGTTCATGTTTGCAGCAAAGGCAAAAAAAAAAAAACAGAGAAGTTCACCAAATTATTCAGTCATGGGGAAAAAAACAAAAAAAAAAAAAACCATTTTTCTAGATTTTGAACATTTCTATATTTGACATCAGCTAAATTCATCCTGCTACATGTTGAAAACTGAAAATTTGTAGTTGGAAACATGGAAGAAGACATTTTGTCTTTCATTTGCATTCTTTTCTAAAGTTTAGTTTGGTTTGAGTTCTTGAGGGAATATATAGGTTCAGGTCCATGCTCCATGTTTGATAACTTACTGTGAACTAAACTTACTTAAAATTTGTTTTGTTCCTGTGTTCGACTAGTTCAAATACCATAATGTCAATCGAACATAGAAAATTTTGAATCATGAAGTTCTTGCTTGTTTTTTTTTGTATTTTTTCTCACAAAGCAAAAGGAAATAAACACAAATACAGGGGAAAAAAAGGTTTTCTCATTAAACAAATAAAAAAAATTGACCCAATATGCAGAAAGAGTTGTTAAACTTGTTGGAATAGTTTGGTTGGAGCACACAACCAAAGACATATTCTAATGTCACAACTCATTCAATCACATGATGAAATCAAATATAATAGATTGCATGCATGAGTTAACTAGAATATAAGCATATAACCTTAGACCCGTTCAAGAATCCTCATCATAGTTTGTGGATTCAACTGTGATGAAATGGTTCTTGAATTGTCCAGTTTCGGACAGTTTGGGAATGCATAAATCTATTTGGTAGTCAGTGGCTCACCGCTTTAAATTGCCCTTCTTTGATCAAAGTTTTGTGTGGCAAACTCTGTGTTCTTTGTCGTGTACTTGGAGAACTACGAAGAGATGCTGCCGAATTTTTCTAAAAGATGGACAGAGCGGTTTGAGCTGCTTTCTACTATATAGATTATGCATTCCTGAATGGGATAGGGCCACCTACCTGTTAGAGAGGAGCTGGATTGATGGGTTTTATATTGCATGAACATGTAGATTTGCAAATCTTAGCTAAGGTGGCTAATTAGTAATGTTTATGTTGACATGTACAGAAAGATGGACAGGAGTTGGATTGATTCTGGTGATAGGCTGTCTAGGGAATATGTGGATGGTATTGACCAATTTCTTACGTTTGCGTACACCGGTAAGAATGCAAATTCAACGATCTATTGTCATTGTAGAAGTGTGCGAATCGATACTATTTGCCACCGGAAGTGTTCGAGGGGCTCATTCAAGACATCTGAAACTACAAATGATGTGTGGCTGGAACAGAAAAAAATAAGTTTTATGCACTATATATATGAGTAATGTGAATCCTTTTATGTGTCATTTTTTTTCACTTAACCTTAAGGAAAAAAAATATTATTTTTTGAGCCATTTGGGTACTAAAATGCCGAAACGGCCTCGGGAGTCCGTCAAACTTGACACGTAGGAAGGTTTAGGCACGAGTGACGTGTGAGTACAAACGGCACGGTCACCGGACTCCCGAGTTGAGAGTTGTCACGTTTTTTCACTTAACTTAAAAAAAAACATTATTTTTTAAGTCGTTTGGGTACTAAAATGCCTAAATGGCCTCGAGAGTCCATCAAACTTGACACGTAGAAAGGTTTAGGCACTAGTGACGTAAAGAAACAAACGGCACGATCGTCGGACTCCTGAGTTGAGAGTTGTCACGTTTTTTCACTTAATCTTAAAAAAAAAACATTATTTTCTGAGTCGTTTTTGAACTAAAATGTTGAAACGGCCTCGGGAGTCCGTCAAATTTGACACGTCGGAAGGTTTAGGCACGAGTGACATGTGGGAACAAATGGCACGGTCGCCGGACTCCCAAGTTGAGAGTTGTCACGTTTTTTCACTTAACCTTTAAAAAAAATTTATTTTTAGAGCCGTTTTTATACTAAAATTCCAAAACAGCCTCAGGAGTTCGTCAAACTTGACACGTAGGAAGGTTTAGGCACGAGTGATATGTGAGAACAAACGGCACAGTCGTCGAACTCCCGAGTTGAGAGTAGTCACGTTTTTTACTTAACCTTTAAAAAAAAACATTGTTTTTCAAGCCGTTCGGGTACTAAAATGCCGAAACTACCTCGGAAGTCCGTCAAACTTGACACGTAGGAAGATTTAGGCACAAGTGACGTGTGAGAACAAACGGTACGGTCGCCGGACTCCCGAGTTAAGAGTTGTCACGTTTTTTCACTTAACCTTTAAAAAAATATATATTTTTAGAGCTGTTTTTGTACTAAAATCCCGAAACGGCCTCAGGAGTTCATTAAACTTAAAACTTAAGAAGGTTTAAGCACGAGTGATGTGTGGGAACAAACGACACGGTCGTCGAACTCTCAAGTTGAGAGTTGTCACGTTTTTTCACTTAATCTTCTAAAAAAAATATTGTTTTCCGAGTCGTTTTTGTACTAAAATGCCGAAACGGCCTTGGAAGTTTGTCAAACTTAACACGTAGAAAGGTTTACGCACAAGTGACGTGTGGGAACAAACGGCATGGTCATCGGACTCCCAAGTTGAGAGTTGTCACATTTTTTCACTTAATCTTTAAAAAAAAATATTGTTTTCCGAGTCGTTTTTGTACTAAAATGCCAAAACGGCCTCGCGAGTCCGTCAAACTTGACACGTAAGAAGGTTTAGGCACAAGTGACATGTGGGAACAAACGGTACGGTCGCCGAATTCCCGGGTTGAGAATTGTCACGTTTTTTTACTTAACCTTTAAAAAAAATATTATTTTCCGAGCTGTTTGGGTACTAAAATGCTGAAACGGCCTCGGGAGTCCATCAAACTTAACACGTAGGAAGGTTTAGGCACGAGTGATGTATGGGAACAAATGGCATGATCGTCGGACTCCCGAGTTAAGAGTAGTCACGTTTTTTCATTTAATCTTTAAAAAAAAAAACATTATTTTTCGAGCTGTTCATGTACTAAAATGCCGAAATGGCTTCGGAAGTCTGTCAAACTTGACACGTAGGAAGGTTTAGGCGCGAGTGACGTGTGAAAACAAGCGGAACGGTCGTCGGACTCCTGAGTTGAAAGTTGTCAAGTTTTTTCACTTAACCTTTAAAAAAAAAATATTTTTCAAGCCGTTTTTCTACTAAAATCTTGAAACGGCCTCGAGAGTCCATCAAACTTGACATGTAGGAAGGTTTAGGCACGAGTGACATGTGGAAACAAATGGCACGGTCGTCAGACTCTCAAGTTGAGAGTTGTCACGTTTTTTCACTTAATCTTTAAAAAAAAAATTTATTTTTCGAGTCGTTTTTGTACTAAAATGCCGAAATGGCCTAGGGAATCCGTTAAACTTGACACGTAGGAAGGTTTAGGCACGAGTGTCATGTGGGAACAAATGGCACGGTCGCCGAACTCTCGGGTTAAGAGTTGTCACGTTTTTTCACTTAACCTTTCAAAAATAATTTATTTTTCAAGCCGTTTTTGTACCAAAATTTCGAAACGGCCTCAGGAGTCCGTCAAACTTGACACGTAGGAAGGTTTAGGCACGAGTAACGTGTGAGAACAAACAGCACAATCGTTGGACTCCCGAGTTGAGAATTGTCACGTTTTTTCACTTAACCTTAAAAAAAAAAAAATATTGTTTTCTGAGTCGTTTGGGTACTAAAATGCCGAAATGGCCTCGGAAGTCCGTCAAACTTGACACGTAGGAAGGTTTACGTACGAGTGACATGTGGGAATAAACGACATGATCGTCGGACTTCTGAGGTGAGAGTTGTCACGTTTTCACTTAATTTTATATGAAAAACAATGTCTTCCGTGCCTTTTGAATACTAGAATTCCGAATCTTTCTTTTAGTAAGCCTATTTATTTATATGCATATTTATTCATTGTCTATAATATGTTTATTATTTTATCTAATATTTTTTTTTTCAGATTATTCGCAAGGAATAGATTGATCTATAGTGTTTATATGTCAACATATTTTGCGATAAACTTAAAATTCCATTTTGGTCTATGAATTGAGGATTTGTAATGTTATTTTGCGAGACATTATATATATTTTTTTATTTTATGAATTTTAATGTGAGACAATGTTTAAAATGTGTTAATTTATTTTGTTATGCATATTTATAAATATTTGAATTTGAATGAATGCTTTAATTTTGTCATTCATATAATATTAATTGTACATTTTATCAGATTAAAAAAAGTTACAAAAATATTCACTAATTTAGTATGAAATTTTTTTTTAAAAAGTATTAACGATGGTTACGTAACCGTCGGTAAAAATACCTTTTGTCTGCATGCATGCCGTATATGTGTTGTCCTTTTGCGAATGTTACGAGCTGACGCTAAAGCTATCAATTGCTATAGGTTGAGGCTGTCACTAATGATGAAGCCTTATAATAACTTCAGAAGTTTTCATGAATTAAATGAAAGTCGCTTACCATAAGTTACGCTGGTTCCCTACTTTGACTTCTACGCCGTCATCTTCACTTCCATGGATCTCCCCACTTCAGTTCCCCAAAACCACCTCCCCGAAACCAGACCTTGCTGCCGAAACTACCCTAGTAGCAGCTCAAAGGAAGCCGAAATATATCTCTCACGAGTCTGCCATCAACTTGATAAAATGTGAGAGGGATCCACAATGTGCCCTACAGATTTTTAACAAGGTGTCAGATCAAAAGGGTTTTAATCACAATAATGACACCTATGCAACTATTCTTGATAAGCTTGCTCATTCCCAAAAATTTCAGGCAATTGATGTAATTCTTCATCAGATGAGATATGAAACTTGCAGATTTCATGAGAGTATATTCCTTAATCTCATGACACATTTCTCAAAGTCCTATCTGCATGAAAGAGTTCTTGAGATGTTCTATGCGATCGAGACAATTGTTCGTGAAAAGCCCTCACTTAAAGCCATCAGCACCTGTCTCAATCTCCTAGTTGAATCAAATCAGGTTGATTTGGTAAGAACATTTCTCGTAAATTCCAAGAAGAATCTCAACTTGGAGCCTAATTCCTGCATTTTCAACATCTTGGTTAAACATCATTGCAAGAATGGGGATCTCGAATATGCTTTGCAAGTGGTGGAAGAGATGAAAAAGTCTAAAACTTCTTATCCTAACTTCGTCACTTATTCAACTCTGATGGGTGGTCTTTGTAAAAGTGGAAGACTCCAAGAGGCAGTTGATCTGTTTGAGGAAATGGTCTCAAAAGATCAGATCTTACCTGATGCGTTAACTTACAATGTTTTGATCATTGGGTTTTGCTGCAGTGGAAAAGTTGATCGGGCCAATAAAGTAATTGAATTCATGAAAAAGAATGGTTGCAATCCGAATGTGTTCAATTACTCGGCCTTAATTAATGGGTTTTGCAAGGAAAGAAGATTGCAGGAGGCCAATGAGGCTTTAATGAGATGAAGAGTATTGGTCTGAAACCAGATACAGTTGGGTATACTACTTTGATTGATAGCCTTTCTAAGGCTGGGAGAATTGATGAAGCTATGGAGTTGCTTAAAGAGATGAAAGAAAAAGACTGCAGAGCTGATACTGTAACCGTCAATGTGGTACTTGGAGGATTGTGCAGACAAGATAGGTTCGAGGAAGCTCTTCAGATGCTTTATAAGCTACCTAACGAGGGTGTTCACCTGAACAAAGCAAGTTACAGGATTGTGCTGAATTTTTTGTGCAAGCAAGGGGAATTGGGTTAAGGCAATTGAGTTGTTGGGTTTGATGCTGAGTAGGGGATTCTGGCCACATTTCGCAACTTCAAATGAGTTACTGGTTCGTCTTTGTGAAGCTGGAAAGGCAGCCGATGCTTCCATTGTATTGTTTGGATTGGTAGAGACGGGGTTCAAAACCGGAGCCTGATTCATGGAGTCTTTTGGTTGAGTTGATGTGCAGAGAAAGAAAGTTATTGCCTGCATCCGAACTACTGGACGAGCTAGTTATAACAGAAATATGAATTCTTCTGTAATTTACTCTAGGGAACCGGCAGGAATGTTGGCTTTTGACATGAATAAAGCAGACAAGGGATGTGCAACAATAATGCAAAAGAAGATGAGATTGAAGTCTAAATCAAGCATATCAATTGGGCTTGGTGAAAAATGGTTATGTAGTATGATATGATGCAGTTGTGGCTGCTAGTTACAAAATTTGAGTAGGTGCCAGGGAAACTGCCCTCGTTCCATCTTACAGCTTCTTCAACGTAGAGTGACCACATTGTATTGAGCAGTATCAGTTCTGGTTTTCCGGGGGTTCCTCTCAGTTCCAATTTTCATGTGATTCAGGAAGAAATTGTATGTTTACATGGTCTGTGCAGATTCACATAGGTGGATAGATTTTTGGAAATATGACAATCAATGTCAAGTGGGAGCTTCAAGGAGAATTGCACTGCAATTGGAATTGCAGTCAAACCCCTTTCCCATGGATCCCTTGTTCAAAGTTAACTGCTATATTTATTTTTAAATTTGTTGTATTTTGGGTCAGAATTATTGATGAGTATCATCTGCCAAATCCAGTAGAGTTCATCCATTATGCGTTTTGCGTTAAAAGTTGACGCCTAAAAGCAAGCCAGGCTACGTCATTACGGTGGACTCACGAGCAAAAAGTTGACGCCTAAAAGCAAGCCAGGCTACGTCATTACGGTGGACTCACGAGCAAAGTGGACAAAATTAAGAGCCTGTTTGGAGCTTGAGGAGGGAAAGGAAGGGAAGAAAAGTCAAATGATAAAGGAAATGAAGAAAAAGTATTTTTTTTTTTTGTTTGGTTTCGTAAAGAAAATGAAAAGAAAATGGAAGGAAAGAAGAGAGACAAAGAGGGAGTGATTTAAAATTTTCCTCTCTTTTGCCTCCCATTTCTCTTTCCTTTCTCTCTCACTTAGGTAGATTCAAACAAGGAAAGAAAAAAAAGAAAGAAAATTTTCAAAATTTCCCTTTCCTTTCCTCCCCTCCCCCGAGTTCCAAACAGGCTGTAAGAGTTGTGGGCCGTGTGGCACCTCAGTTACCCTCTGCCATTTCCATGTACACCTAGCCACCCCCAACCCTAACATGACAACATGCAAAGACATTGCGTGCCGTGTTCTCAGGGAAGATTATTCATTGATATTACTCATTATTCACTTTTGTACACCTCACAAGTAAACCATTGCAATGTAGAGACTACTGAATCTTCCTTCTTGCAGGAACCCAAAGGGTGTGATTTTATAAACACAAATCATCATCCAGAATTTTGAGAGCAACCTTGAGATCTTTTACTGTTTTACACTATGATGCTAAGATAGCCTAGTCATTTCCATTTTAAACAGGAACAAAGTAATTTTAAGCCCACTTTATATCCAAACTGATGGGTCCTCAATCCAGCTTTGCCGCTTGCAGTACCACATGAACGCAGGACAACATGAATGATGGCATGGACGAACAGAGAAGGATATCTGTGCACGTTTCAGAATTACCATATTGAATGCTTGATTCCAAGGCCATTGCATGTTAATATAAGGCCTTTGTAGCGGTTAAGGTACTCCTGCACTCCCAACAAGGATTAAGGTCAATTAAACCAAGCTTAAGTGAAAGGGTATAAATTGTCAATGGAGTTTCATCACAAATGAAACAAGAAAGGAAAATAGGAGAAATTCTTACTATGATATCGTAATCATACATGTGCAGCATCCCTTTCTTGTCATATTCTCGCCTTTTGACAGGATCACTCAAAACTGTTAGAATAAAAAATAAGTTTGTTAAAGGAAATAGTACTTCTTTTTCACAGAAAGAAGAAGAAGAAAAAGATCTTTTCATCAATGGAGAAAACAAAAAAATTGGGATTAAAGCTTTAAAAAAATTCACCCATGACAGTCACTTCAGCATCTACTCAGCACAAAAGGATCCTCTTCCAAACCACACATTCCAAGCAAACAAAATATCTGCAGTATCCAACTCCAAATTCTTCTCATGGGAAATTAAAATTCCCATGCATACCCTTCCCTGAACCATAAATCAACTTCACCAACTTTGCATCATTTTTAGAATTCAGAAACATAATCTGAAAATTCAGCTTTCAAATGGAGTATTTCCACAAATATATCCCAATAGACACACTCATCCATCCATTTAAAATATGAAATAACTTTCTTGTAAAGACATCCATCAATTTTATGTTTTCAGTCCCCGTCTTTCCTACATCACTAACCTGAATCATTTCTTCAAACCTCTACAGAAGTTTCATTCAAAGGCACCCTATCCCTCAATCCAAACCCTCAACATAAACTTACCCAATAACTGCTATATATGATAAACACAAAGCAGATTTCTAAACCTGCACCTTCCTTGGTGCAAACTCAATCCCCATTTCAATTGTCCAGCCACCCCAAAACTACTAAAAATAAACATTGAAATTCTATGGAGGCAACACATAGTATACACGATTTATAAACCACTAACGAATTCAAGGCCTGAATAACCATAAATCACATTTATCAAGTTCAGCTTTATAATGTCAATATTTAACACTATACAAAGGTCAATGCATAACTTTGGAATTTAAAATGAAAGCGACAATTTTAACCCAAAAATGAAAAAAAAAACAAAATACTGACCCCGATAAGCCTCATTTATTTCTTGAAATCTTGAAGTAGCACTATCCTGAACTTTTTGCTTATCTGGGTGCCATTTCTGTGCAAACCAAGCCAATGAGTGAAAATTAAAAAAAAAAAAATGTCACAGCTAAGAAGTTGAATAAGATTATACGAATAAAGTAAAGTATGAACTCCTTAAACTAATGATAGAGCTTGATAAAATGGGTTTCTTGTTTTTACTGGTTTAGAAGTAGATTTAACAAATTAAGCAATGAAAGAATGCATTACTAAAATCCAGGGCAAAAATAAAATAGTACAAAATTTAATAAAAATAAAAAAGTGAGCAGTAAAGGGATGAAATGAAGACGAACCAATGCTAGACGGATATAGTTCGATCGAATGGCGTCCTCCGTAGCATCATAATCCACTTCCAGTATTCTATAATAATCCTACATATACAATTACAAAGCAAAACTTATAAATATGTAGATAGAGCTGGTGCATAAACCCTAATTTGTACGAAAAGAGCGTGAAAATTTGTAAGAAATTGACCTTGGTCTTGGAGAGAACAGAGACGAAATCGAAGTTCAGATAAGAGTCTTCTTGTTGTTGTTCTGAATCTTCGTTTTCTTGAGCATCGCCGTCTCGGTCCCATTCGTCCCACATCATGTTCGTTGCTTTTAGGGATTAACAGAGGTCGACAAGGAGAGCATGAAATAGAGACTTTTTAGCGTTTGGTAGCGGACAGTGATTGTAAGACTGGTCAGATAATTTCTTGTGAATCGGTGGCGCACCGGGAATTCTACTGTGATATAAGCCCAAAAATCCCCAGATTGGAGAAAATTCTATTTAAGACTCAAACAGAAATCAATTTTAATTTTTCATTTTAAATTCTAACCAAAGGTTTTCTTATTAAGAAAGCGTTACTTTTTTCGACTTTAGTATTTTTTTTAATTGTCGTGTTCTTTTATGCCATGTGTACTGAGTATATGTCGTAAAAATAAAATTAACAGGTAAAGCTGGAGTAGTTTTTTTTTTTTTGTTTTTAAATATAAAAAATGATTAATTCATTAGCAGCTTTCATAAGTCAAGTCCAAATACTCCATTAACTATGTTCTTTATAAAAAAAGCTCTCTCTGCAAAAGGGTTTGGCCTCTTATTAATTTTTAATAAAAAATTAAATCATTAGTTGTTCAGTGATTCTAAATTTACTGTTTAATGTATAGAGCTGAAGAGTGAGAGTTAAATTTTAGTTCCGACGCAAGTATGGTGAAGGTAAATAGTTGTATGAATCTACAACTTAGCATATGTTATACCCTTATCAACGTGTTGTTAGAATGTAGAGAAAAAACGTTCAAGACTTGTTATGTAAAGTAGAGTTATTTTAAATTATTGATTTGTCCCTTTTAATTTGCTTCTACAAAAATTTGATATTGGATAATTATTATTTTGGGCCTTCCTTTGTTTTCTTTATTGGATAATTTCACTCTTTTACTCTACAAAAGTTATATGAATTTAAAAATCTTTTATATATTTTTTCTTTTAAATACGTATGAAATTTGCTTCTGTTTTTTTTTTTAACTAGTAGTTTGGGGGAGTTGGGGGAAGAGGTAGTTGCCAAGATTCAAACCTCAATTCTCATTTGAGATTGCAACTACTTGCAGCACCTTAACAATTGAAGCTCAGCTCACTCGGCGATTGGCCCAGCCAATATGAAATTTGGGGGAAGTGAGGGAAAAGAAAGGAAAATTTAAAAAAAATTCTTCTTTTTTTCTTTCTAATTTGATTGTATCTAAGTGAAAAAGGGAAAAAAAAAAGAAAGAAAAAAAAGAGAAAAATTTTAAATTACTCTCTTCTTTCCTTTTACTTTTATTACAAAACTAAATGAAGAAGAAATTTTCCTTCATTTTTTCCCTTTTATTCCCTTCCTGACTTCCAAACAGAGGCTCTAAATGTTTCAAACCTTAACCTCCCCTCCGTTATCAACCAATTACCCGTATTTCCAACTCCTTTTTAATGTGTTTATGTAGAAAAATCACAGGGCAATCCATTGGAATCCCAAAATTAATTAATAAAGAAATAATCTGTGTGTTTTGGAGGTAGTTAGGACCAATTGAATATATCTTAAGGTCAATAATCACCAAACGGTGGTTGGTACCGTCTAACCGCTTAGTTTAGACTTTCAGACTTAGAATTGTTGCTGGAATTGGCAGATTTGAGAATGCTACCATGGAGATTCAACCATGGAGATTCAGTTGATGGGACCCATCAACTAGTTACTAATCTACCGGGTTTCATTAGTTGGTGATTGATCTACAACAACAATTGTGAGTAGCAGTCTACATGAAGGATTTGTGCTTTAAACTACTTGGTGAGTGTGTTCGACAAAAATGTTTGATGTTTGGTTGGGAGGGGTTGTTAAAGAAAACTGCTATTTTCTTAGGAAAAAAAATTACGAAAGTTTTTATTAGAATTATTTCATAATAACATTTTTTTTGTTGTAATTAATAGTCATTATATGTTGTATTTTTGTTTTCGAATGAAATATTTTTATTCAACCATATTATTTTCGTTATAAGTTTGTATGAATTTTTCATTGTATAGTAGGCTAATCAATAGGCAGGGAGGAACCAATATTATTGGACTAACCTATCCCTTCGTTATAGTGGGAAATAACGTCAAACATTTGAAATATGTAGGACAGCATATTGTTGGCAATTCTCCGATTGGCATGGGTTATGTAAAGAGAAGAAATAGTTGACAAGTGAAATTAATAATGGAAGTAAACAATTCTTCCCTCTCCTTATCTCAAATCTTCTCCTCACCACAACATGTATAGTGGATGAAGTGAAAGGTATTGAATTGGAACTTACAAGAACTGACTAACTTGAATGGAGATTAATAGACAAATTTATTGCTAAAATACAAAAACAAAAGCAAAAGCAAAAGCAAAAACAGTATAATACTTTTCAATTTAATATGCATGTTCATTTAGGAGAAACTTTACAAATTTAATTTAATTTTAAAAATATTAAATGGATCAATATATGCTAATAAAAATTGCAAAATTTGTGTGAGCCAACTCTGTATCCAGTCTAATTAAAACAATAGACAAAGTTCAACTTTCCCACATGTGCAGTATGATGGCGATAACGTGATACCGATTGGTGACCGGGGATCATTTCTTTCTTTTTTTTTGATTCTTTATATGAAAATAATTTCTGTATTACCTTTCACGCACGTGAATTTAAAAAACAGTAGAAAGAATATCCAAGGCATTTCCGTAATACCAGTTACAAAAGGGCCTTTTCGTAATCAAACATCACTCCCAGAGCCAATCAACGTGTGAATCATATAAACGCCCGGCGGCACAAGCACAGAGAATCAGGTGAGATCGAGACAATCAACAAAAGACACAGAAACCACGTGTGCAACTCGAAACCTTCCAAAAAGCTCTCGTCCTTTCGCTCCTCAACCAGAATCTAACCCACCAATGGCCTAAACCTCCTCCTCTTTCCCCTCGTTTTCATCGTTCTCTCTCTGCAATGGCGTCGATCTCAGGCCTCTGCTCTTCTTCTTCCACATTCAAACCGGAGAAATTCACTTCCAAGACGACACCGTCTTCATCATGTGGAAGAGAATCGATCACTGTCCCGAACCGATCGAAGTTCTTCGAGCGATGCTGTGATCGGGCTTCGACCGTGTCGGCACACTCAGTGGCTCGGGACATTCCGGCCAGCCTATTGAAGGGTAACGACGCGTTGCTGAAGGAGAAGAAGGGGCTGGAGAAGGATCCGAGGGAGCTGTGGCAGAGATACCTTGACTGGTTGTATCAGCACAAGGAGTTGGGGTTGTATTTGGACGTGAGTCGGATCGGGTTCACCGACGAGTTCGTGGAGGAGATGGAGCCCAAGTTTCAGATGGCGTTCCGAGCCATGGAGGAGCTCGATAAGGGCGCGATTGCGAATCCCGATGAGGGGCGAATGGTCGGGCATTATTGGCTTAGGAGCCCTAATCTCGCGCCGAAGTCGTTCCTGAGGTTGCAGATTGAGAACACGCTTGAAGCTGTGTGCAAGTTCGCGAACGACGTCGTCAGTGGTAAGGTCAGTTTTCAGATATTAAGCTGTAGAATTGGGCACTTTCTGTTCTGTTTTTGATGTCAATTGTAACAAATGATAGCTATGAGATGTAGGATTCAATTGAATGGTACACTCTTCAATCCAATATGAAGTTCATTTTGTGATGCAAATGTTTATAATTAATGGAGTGTGGTTGTTGGAGCATACTTTCCCTGTTGTAGTATTACTTAGTAATTTAGTAAAGGCGAGCGTGTGAGCAGACTAAGGCCCTGTTTGATAAAATTGAAAATTAAGTACTGAAAAATTAGAGTATAGTGCTGAAGTATTTAAGTACTAAATTTTTAAAAAGATAAACATGTTAGTTGATATTAAAATGAAAATTAACTTTAACCGAGTGTATTAAGCATTCCGTGATAAGTCAAGTCTCTTTGAACTTATTTTTACCCAATTTTCAGGGTTTAGTGGTTGGTTATTTTGTGTAATCAAAAGCACTTAACTATGAAATTATTTCACAGGTTCAATTATAATTGCTTGATTGTGTTATTATCTAGCGCCTAAGGTGTGTCGTGGGATATCATAAGAACAAGTTGGGGTGATTTGTGTAGAATTCTCAAGATGCAAGTTCATCATTTCCTTTGACTTGTTTAATTTTGTCCTTTTGCCTTGGAATTAGACTTATTTCAAGTGCGATGGAAAGACAAATTTCTTCTTCAAATGGCTCATAGTACATAGCAGAGCACTTCATATCAATGGGATGTTCATGCATGCATTCATTTTGTCATGATTGAATTCCATTTGCAAAGTAAAAGAACACACTACCACTCTTTATTGAACCATTGACAGCTTCAATAATGTAAATTTCCTTTAAGAATGACGGAAAGCTCCCCAGAAAGTACTTTTAAGCTCCAATGCAATTATATGGCCGCTGTGAATGAGGCAGAAGAATTTAAAGGTTTTCTATTTGATGGAGTAGGTGATGATTAACTGCATCTTGATTAAAACTGATTGTGCTGATTCCTTCCTATGCTTTTAGTGTTCCTTAAATAGATGGAAGGAGGGATTTCCAGAAACATTTGTCCCGTTGACCAATTTGTGACTTCTTTGGAGGATGAAAAACTCAAATTTCCATAACACTGTATGTTATTAGCTTTGTGAGAAGTTCTATCATGAACCAATGACGCCCTTTTATTCTCTCAGAGGTTTCTTTTCTTTTCTTTTCTTTTTTTTTTTCTTGTTTGGTAGATTTTGGGTTACTCATTCAAGCAAAGAGAACTTGAGATTTTCTGAACTTGGTGTAATTCTTTTGCTTTACGTAGACTGGGGAGTACTAATAGTCTATTATGCATTTATTCCAAATAAATGACCTATGCAATGTTCACTTCTGGGTCCTCCATGTTTGTGCTATTATCTGACTCTCTTTCTATATATGGCATATATATGTATATATAATATACCCATTTATGCCTTTAGGTGGCCTAGTTCCTCTCTAATCCTTGATCCTTCTGCCCCATGTGATTTGTGGTGTAGATGTGTACTATTTCTTAAGTTCTCTAGCATGTTACTGTACTTTTTGCATGACATTTGGCAGGGCTCTAGCTTTAGCAGTTTGCATTGTGTTGTGTATGTGATATTTGACTCTAAAACCACAGATTAAGCCCCCAACCTCTCCAGCGGGTCGCTTTACACATGTTCTTTCTGTCGGAATTGGAGGTTCTGCCCTTGGACCACAGTTTGTTGCAGAGGCGTTGGCTCCTGATAATCCTCCTCTCAAGGTATGTAATGACCTTGTATTGGGAAATCATATTTACAATGAGGTTTTTAACATTTGTCATAATTGTTGTCCTTTCTGCAGATAAGGTTCATTGACAATACAGATCCAGCTGGCATTGATCATCAGATTGCACAGCTTGGCCCTGAGTTGGCTTCTACACTTGTCATAGTGATATCAAAGGTCTGCATGGAAGTCATTCTTTTTGTTGCCGTTGTTCTAGTAGTTGTTTTAGTTGTCTGAAGTTACAGTCTAAAGTCTGTTGCTAATATGTTCTTGGTTCCAATTCCACTCAGAGTGGAGGTACTCCGGAAACTAGAAATGGTTTGTTGGAAGTACAGAAAGCTTTCCGTGAAGCTGGCCTGGAGTTTGCAAAACAGGTTTTCATCTCAGGTTCTTGTTTCTGCTTTTATTTAGTTTTCTAAGCTTTTCAGACTATAAATGAAATATAATTTTTTTCTGGAAATTAGTAAATTTTTACAAGATACTGAAACTTGAGTAACCATCCAGGTATTGAATAATTTGCTTGTAATGATAGGGAATTTTTGCTCGCATATTCAACTTTGCGTGCTAACTTTTGGCTCTATCATAAGTTTTGGGTCCGGTTGTCCGCTATGGTCAAGTATCAGAGACACTTGTGCACAATGAACTTTGTTTTTATTTCCTACAGACTTTCTTATTTGTAATGCTACTTAGTTTTTGATTTATATGGACTAGAGTTTTTTCTTTTATTGTATTATAATTCATAAGACTGACTTATAAAATAAAAAAAGGCCATAAGAGTGGCTTGATTTCATTGAGTTTATTTTAGAGGATTGAAAGCACTCCTTTTTTTTTTTTATCACAAACTTTGGTGTTGAGCAGTTATATAACAATATATATATATTTTTGATTAGTAAATGTGTATTGAAAACGTATATATATACATAGTTACTCAATTCCTCGTCCAAGTAGTATTCATATACATGTATGTGTGGATATAGTTACTCGATTGCAGGCATTGCCTTGTTCTAAAGTTGCTGGACCCTTGGGGTTTGTTTAGGGTGTGTAGCTTTGCTATAATTGATCATTGTTGTACATGTTATTCTCGGAAACAAAGTCCAAATTTTTGGGCAAATTTGGCAAGTGTTAGAGAACTTGTTGGCTGGTCCATCCCCTTAACTTGTTGCACGTTCTCAACGATGTTCTTAGCATAATTAGCTGAATGGGCTTGAGTGGTGCTGCCATATGCGGATAATTTTTTTCTTTTTTTTTTGCTTATAGTTTGAGTTTTCTGATTGCAAAATTTGTGACTTTGTTGCTGCATATATTCTTGTTCAGGGTGTTGCTATTACACAAGAGAATTCATTATTAGACAACACTGCAAGAATTGAGGGTTGGTTAGCTAGATTTCCAATGTTTGACTGGGTGGGTGGTAGAACTTCAGAAATGTCTGCAGTTGGTCTACTCCCTGCAGCACTTCAGGTTATTTATCTTTATATGGAGAATTCAGTGTGTCATCCTTTTCTACTCTGGGAGGCACTTATTTGGAAGAAATTCTTATTTCAGGGAATTGACATTAAAGAGATGCTTGCTGGTGCATCATTGATGGATGAGGCAAATAGGACCACTGTGGTAAAGATTTGTTATTTGTTTTCTCTTATTGTTATTTCCATTATTTTTTGAGACATTGTTGTCTTTTGATAGTAGTTATGTTACTATAGCATCCAAACAAAGGGCTTTCTACAATTGTGGGAAATGTACTTTCATCTTCTCCACTTTCTTGATCTTCTCATTCTTCTCCTCTGCATTTCTTTTAGTGGCCTTACAAAGGATGGTCCTGCACCTTTTTTTGGTTATACAAGGGCAAAGGCATCGTTATAATGTGGATGTGTGTATCTCCAAAACTATAGTGTACCTCTCATGTAGTCTAATGATTTTTTTTTTATGACCAGGGGTATCCCCACCTTCGGTGGGACTAATCCCTAGGACCCCTGGGCATGCCCACCATGCTGAGGACAGGTAATCCGGGAATAAACCCGATGGGCTGGCCACCCATTGTCTGTTTGTGTGTGTGCATGGCGTGGGGGGATCAAATTTGTGACCATGTGCAACTAAGTGAGAGTCCCAAGTCGACTGTTTTACCCCCTGGGGGTCATGGTCTAATGACCCTGAATATCGTTTCCAAAAAAATGGGGAAGGATTTGGTCTATGTGCAAGGCTGCAAAGGTTATATTCTCTACACAGTCAATGTAATGGGAGTAGTTGGAAATGTTCATTGTACCAAAATTGCACAACCAACAAATCTGTCACCGAGCTATAACTCTTGTTTCTGGTTCCTCGGTATTCTTCCAGATGTCCAGAAAGTCAGTTACTTCCCAAGCAGTATGTCTTGGCAAGGCTCTCTTTTGGTTTAACTTTGTGCAATGCAGTTCATCATTTGGAATGTGTGTTATTCTGCTTTAATGTCTAAGGAGCATCCCATCCCCCTTCTCAATGGGCTGATAGACCAATAGCCACCAGCTATTAGCTTGAGTGGTATCTCCCGCCACTCCCAAGAGGGAGAAGTGAAGGGTCTAAGGCCCAGTTGGGGGCCTGGGCCTCATCTGTGTGTGCCTTTCTTATCATCAAAGAAGACAGAAAGTGAGAGAAATAAATGGATTGATAGATCTGCATATTTAATTTTAGTAAGGCTGCCAACTACTCCAGGAGTCCAGTTCTCTTTTGCTGGAAATACTTTGGTGCTATTATTAGAGGACTCAACTCTTGAATTGGTTTTCTTGTCTAGCATACCAGAATCACCAAAATAGGCTATTGGAATACAGTTTGAATTCCTACTTCCCATTTGAACAACAGATGTATATTCTATACACATATACATAATATACTTGGTGTGAGATTGCATGATTGAGTGTGAATGATTATTTATTTCAATGCTCATGCTTTCACTTCCTATTTCTATTTTCAAAACACTTCACCACCCACCAAAAAAAAAAAAAAAAGGAAGAAAAAATGGAGAAAACACAATTAGCAAAAAAGACGTTATGAGAACAGAATATCAAAAATCCCCTTTTTGACTTTTTTTTTTTTCCGTTTTTGTTTCAGGTGAGGAATAACCCTGCAGCGTTGCTAGCTTTATGCTGGTATTGGGCTTCCGATGGAGTAGGATCCAAGGTGTTGCTCAGTCTATCTTTTATTGCCCTCATGTCTAGCTATGATATGTTGCAGTTTCACTCATAAATAGCTATGCTTTGGTTTCTTTGGCTTTCCACAGGATATGGTTGTTCTTCCTTACAAGGACAGCCTATTATTATTTAGTAGGTATTTACAACAGCTGGTCATGGAATCACTTGGGAAGGAGTTTGACCTGGATGGTAATCGGGTATGTCCATCGACTCCAACCATCTCATGTCAACTCTTGATGTTTGTACAAGGACCAGATTCGATGACCTAAATATCATTATCTATTTAATTGGTATTAGTATTGTTTGCCATTGAAGCATTGTGACCCATCTCGTGAGGACAAAAAGGTGTGATTGTGAAATCAGCTGAATTATTGCAGATGGCCAATTTTTTCCCTAGCACTGTAGAGAGTCAACTTGGCCATGGTTCAGGAAACAGCCGAATGGAGTAGGAACTTACATATTGGTTTTTAGGAAGGACTTTCATAATGTGTTTAGCATTGCCATATCTAGTTAGGTAGGTGTCATGTATTAACATTACGACAATTTTCTAGCGACTTTGTACTTTATATCTTGTTCTTAGCTCTGACTATATGTTGACTTCTCTCAGTAAACCACATTGTTCATTTAATACCTATTTTTCTTCAATTTCTTCCTTACTAGAAACCAGAAGTTGAAGATTGGTGCCTTTTTGTTAATATGTTGACTTCCATTTCTTCCTTACTAGAAACCCTCATATCCTTTTCTCATACCCATTCAATAAGAAAGTGGAATGATTAGATGTGATTTCCTATGTGTTAAAATGGCATTTGATCCTGCGTTTCAAATGTTCGGACATTTTGATGGTGCACCTTTATCATTAACCCACTTCTGTTAACTAGATTTTCTGATCTAAGACATGGCTACCCATCCACAATAGGCAAGACACATTTCTTGTCAGACATGATGTTATGTACGACAAAACAGCCTTAATTTTATGTCGATAGCCCTCTGGTAATCATGGTAGAAGAAAATTTAGGTTGTTTTTTCTTTGGCTTTGAAGCTTTTAAGGAGCTGTTAAAGCTTTAAGAGTTAATTGAGGATGGTATTTAAAATGCCATGACTAGCCTAGCCAAGGATATGTTGGTTGCCCATACCGCCTAGGCTGTTATGTTCCCCCCCAAGAAGTTACTTTGCATTTTCGTATGTTCTTGTCCTCTGTGAAAATAGGCTTTAAATAAGATGTTTCAGGCCCCGTTTTTTCATGTTGATGTTGCCTTTACTTATGCAAGCCCTTTTTTCTTTATTCTTTGCTTCAACAGGTGAATCAGGGACTTAGTGTTTATGGAAATAAAGGGAGCACAGATCAGCATGCGTGAGCATTTGTTCTTATATAGTAACTTAGGTCATAGGTCTGTTGATGTAAACTATAATTAAGCCTTCCATTGCCCTTTCCTACAGCTACATCCAACAACTGAGGGAGGGCGTGCATAATTTCTTTGCGACATTCATTGAAGTCCTACGTGATAGACCCTCTGGCCATGATTGGGAGCTTGAACCAGGGGTCACTTGCGGTGACTACCTGTTTGGTATGTTACAGGTTAGTTTTCTGACCTATCTATTAGTTTGATATGTCAATATTGGATATGTGCTGTGTAAGTGTCCCAACCTACAGCTTCTTTCTCCAGCAGCTATTTCCCAAGGCTTGGTTCGGTTTGCTGGAAAGAATTTCTCACCCGTCTTTGTACGGAAAGTTGGTTTTTATCCCTACAAGCCCAGGTTCTAGGCGTAGAGGTAGAAGGGGCTTCGCTTTCTTTAGTATAGAACTGGATCACCTTTGCCCGACCTAGAGGTGAGGTAAGGTGCCGACAACACAAGCCAAGGCTTTGCAAACAAGTGAAAAACCTGTGCAGATAATGGCCAAATGACCACATTTATAATCTTTGGTATGCTATTTAGGAAGGGGAAAGCTAAAGTTTGTCCTTCTTGCTGTAGGCTTCACTTCATTATTAGTTTTGAGGGCGACTTGTGAAACCTCTTTTGTGGCTCTGAATATAATCTTCACTATCCACTAGGATACTGATATAAGACTGACCTCCCTACAGGTTTTTTATTGACTAAATCTCGTTTCACTTTTCACTTTGGCTATGATCACAGGTTGTTGGCTACTGGTTAGCTCCTAAAGGTTTAAATGAGCTTTATGATGAATATGCAACAACCCACGATAAAATATGAAAGCATAAGCTAGAACCATTGGTTGTTGTGTATACTGAATGTCTGACGATGTATGGCAGTGAGAATCTACCATACCGTTTGTTGTTAGGCATACTAACATCTGATGCATGTAAAACAGTGAACCTACCATTTCATTCGTTCAGTATAGTGGACTCTGATGCATGTATATCAAAGAGAACCACCATGCTAGATGCTATAATGGCATCTTGGTTTTATAACTTTTTGAACAATTTGGATTGGAGACTGACTGAATCATTTTTTCAGCAAAAATTGTGCTCTCTTAGCTATTAATATATAATTACTATTGATTCTGTTATTCTTCTCCGAAGTATTTGAGTCTCTTTCTTTTTCCTTTGCTCATGGATCTATATCTTCAGATAAATTGGACCACCATTGTTGTCTTGTCTCTATGAGTCTTGACCTACATTCTTTGTCGCTTTCTTCTAGTTCTTGTTATATTTTCAACCAGAATCTAATGCCAACTTGCTTCTGCATTTGAAACTCTTTGCATAAAACTGAACCACCCTAGCAAAGTTGCTTATTCTGTCCTCTATTGGTGCCACTTTCAAGCAACTTTTGGTTTTTCATATCAGACCTTGAAAACACAATTATGATCAGCTGATTCCTCTGACATTGGTCAGAAAAAACTTGTGATATTTATACCATTTCAGTGCAAGGAATGTAGTTTTATACATGGATATGTCCAATTATCAAACAGTTTGTTGTGTGTGTATGTGTGTTGTTGTTGATTTTTTTTTTATGAATGCTTGTACTCTTGGGCTAAAATTTTGGCATCAATGCTATACCACATGAGGGTACGTGTGAACGATGATTGTGCATGGATAAGTAACGTCACCTTACGATTCAAATAGCATATAACATATCGAAATTGTTGAGGGCCCATCTGAATGCACTTTGAAACTTGGCTGTAGGACTTCTACTTCGAGAAATTGTAAGGAAAAATAAATAAAATGTTCTGAGAAAATGCTTTGTTGCATTCAAATCCTTGAAAAACAAAATGAAACCACGGGGCAAGGAAATGAAATAGTCCAAAACAACACCAACTGAGAAAAGCAAATGCTACCAAGCAGTCCCTACATTTGCAAAAAAAATAGTTCATGCTAACCATTGATTCTTGCACCAGTATACTACTGTTGCTGTGGGTCCGACTCCCCCTTCAATGAGGCCTGCAAGTTTCACATTTAAGTAATCTACCCTATTCCCATTCCTTAGTGGAATTTATTTGTTTCTTGAAGAACACATCACATGGAAGAGCCAGTTATGCATCACTATCAGATAGCTCCAGAAGACCAGAACTATATATTAGAAGTCAAATTTATCATTGAACAAGTAGTACGAGATTAGTTTCTTGCTCTTTGATTTTTTTTGTTTAAATTCTCCTACCCAAAACTTATTTGGACTTCTTGCAGGGGACAAGGTCAGCTTTGTATGCCAATGAGCGGGAGTCCATTACAGTCACTGTGGAAGAAGTGACACCTAGATCAGTGGGGGCACTAATAGCACTGTATGAGCGAGCAGTTGGGATTTATGCCTCACTGGTCAACATTAATGCTTACCATCAACCTGGTAGATACTTGTTTCTTTTGCCGTCCCCTAGAAATTTGGGTTTGGAACTGCGGACCTAAATGTTCTTCCAGCTGAATCAATGCCTTTGGCACAAAGTTGTGTGTTGAGAAAGATGACTTGTGCATACAGGAACATCTTGTTTTTGGTGATGCTTCTTTTTTTACCTATTCTTCCGGTACACATGCTATATTATTATTTTAATGTTATCTCAGGTGTGGAAGCTGGGAAAAAAGCAGCAGGCGAAGTACTAGCTCTACAGAAGCGGGTTCTTGCAGTACTCAATGAGGCCAGGTATATTGACAACTTTGCAAGATTGTGACAATCCAGGATGTTTTGTGCATTTGTTTTGAAATGAAAAGGTCTTTATCCTGTATTTTATGATGTCATAAATATCGTATGTGTAATTTATATGGTTGAAGGGGGCCCACTGAGCGTGCAAGTATGTGACAGTGCTAAAAAGTAAGTTGGATGTTTTGGCTAAAGGAGCTGTCATCTCTTAGGTGACAGCTATTGATTACATTATTTCTGGTTGTGCATCATCTGATTTTCTTTGATGAGAATTTTCCTTGCCCCATAGCAGTTATTATCATTATTATTATCATTGTGATTTCTAGTCACAATGAACGAATATTTACAGCCTTTGGTTTTTCAGCTCCACATATACAACATTGCATATTTGTATAAGATCTTAGATCTGTGGGATAAGTTTTTACTCCTCGTCTCGCATCAAATCCCCATGAGCTCGCTTTCATTCCTCACTGAATATTGCTAAAAGGAATATCCTTACCGGGGAGCATATAGTCTGACCATTTTTTCCCTGCAATCCCAACATTCAAGTTCTCTAGTGCTCTATATTCGTCACACATCAATTTCCAAATTTGAATTACTGAGGAAATGGCCCAACTTTGGCAAATGCAATCCCTTTCTGTGCATTTCATCATTTTGCCTTGTTGGACACCGATCACTAGTTTTGTGCTTTTATGTTTCTTTCCCAGCTGTAAAGAGCCTGTTGAACCATTAACACTCGATGAAGTAGCTGATCGCTGCCACGCTCCCGAAGATGTATGTGCCATCTCCCTCTAAGAACTCTGTATCCAAGTATCTCATCTTCTAATGTAGCGAAGGCTTTGCTAACCGTTCTTTATGGCATCGTGGCAGATCGAGATGATTTACAAGATTATCGCCCACATGGCTGCCAATGATAGAGCACTTATTGCTGAAGGCAGCTGTGGTTCACCTCGTAGCATCAAAGTTTTCCTCGGGGAGTGTAATGTCGATGGATTGTATGCATAACTCGCATCCCGCAGAATCACATTTCATAAGTTGTTCATGTGTCTGAGTTGACAGAAAGAGGCTCCAGTCAACTGGGTTTTTGACATTTGGATCTTTTTGTTTAGATTTGAGAATAATGGATTGGAATTGTTTGGGAAAGAAATCTTGTTTTGAGTTTGTCCCCATTTCCACATTGCTTGAGAATGTTAGATGTATATATATGCCTCGTCACTGCAAGAAGTTCATTCGATAGGAGAGCTGCCATGGCAGATTCAATAAACTTAAAAGTAATGCTATGGCTGTTCTTCTTCTTTCGGTTCAAATCAAAATACCCACCATTGTGACACGTGATTTTTTAAAATACCACCGCCATTTCATTTTAGAGAAGTTTCCTGTATAAAAATTCTATAAAAATTTAATTTTCCACAAATTTATAGCTGCGCGTTGCATTGGATGATCAGTATGGTCCAATTGAATAATGATAGATACCTATGTATATATATATTGTATATAAGAGACTATGAGCTGTAATAGAGAGTATACAAGAAAACGATAGCCAGTTTCACTTATCCAGAGAATCCATTTAGTTCATTTTCGCTGATCCCTTGATTAATGCAATAATGATGTTAGGTACCATTTTAATTAAGGCTGACCTAACTCCTTGAAAAACTTCATCATATATAGTTGGCCTGTACTTGCTTGTCTACGAGTGAAATGAATTGCTTAGCGAGAGAGATACACCTTACCGGAAAAGAAATAAATGAATTTAGTACTCTTTGATCTTTTTTTTGATACTTTTTATACTCCATTTGAAACTCGAATTTTCAGTGAAAAAAAAAATGTGAAAGAGAATATAATGAAATAAAAAAGTATTTTTATTATCTTTTCTCTTATAATATTTTTTTTCGTACTAAAAATTTAAGTTTCAAATGAAGCGTTAATCTTTATACTTGTAAAAGAGAAAAAAATGGACACAAAAGAAGAGGGAGAATTGACGTATTGAGAATAGGAGACTTGAAAAAATGAAGGTCAATCATGCCCTTCAAATGTTTTTGTCAAGTATGTCAATTTTACTATTCCCTATAAACATTATCATTTTTTTTTAAGTATGCAATTAAAGGTGTTTGAATCGGCTTACAAGCACCTCAATTAGTTCCTTTCTAAGTCTAATGAAAGGTAAATTATTTATATAATCACCTATCTTGAGTTCAAATTTTTATAGCCGTTTAATAAGGTTAAATTTACTCTTTAATGTTCAAAGTATAATATCTAAATTTCGACCCTAATATAAGAGTGATAGAGTCATTTGTAAATGACTATGGTGCTAAGAGGTAATGTTCGTAACTATTTGCATATCTATTTTTTTTACCCAAAAAATATTTCAGCTTTGCCTGTTTGCTTTATGGTGGTGGCAAGGCCATGATTGGGCTGGTGGGTAGTTGGCTCAATAGCTTACACAATCCAGTAGCCTCCTCAATGTTAAAAATCAAAGATCTTCCAGCTTTTTAAGCCGTCTAATTTAGGGTGGTGGGCTGGTGGGCTGGTGGGGTTGCCCTTGACTGAGCCGAGCTGGTGGGTGATTTCGCTGAATAAAATATAAACTCGTTGTGTTTAGATTAAAAATTTAATATTGTAACAAAAAAAGTGAAAAAAATAAAAATTTTGCTGATGAAAAAATAAATAAGTAAATAAAAGTAAAAAAAAATTATCTTCTATTTTGTTTTATTTTTTTTATATTTTTCTTTATCTTTGCGTTTAGCTGATAAATTTAAATTCTAAACATTTAAAAAATTTCAAATTGAAGTACCTATTAGTAAACAGCTGTGAAAATGGAATCATGAGCTGGACATAAAACAAAGCATATAAAAGCCCAGAATTACACGTGTCCACACAACTTTCCTCCATCACTCCATCGACGACGACCACTCCCCCTTCTTCATCAAGCAATAGACGGTGATTAAGCTGGCTGTGATTTTGTATCTCGCTAATGCTACGTGACTTTTATCTCCTCCTCTATTTTAAAATCCTTTCGTCCAAAGCACCGCTGTGGCATGTTATGGGCATTTTGGGTATTCTACACGCTACAAAATTCAAAGAAAAGACGACCAGCACGTCAAACACTAGAGACTAGAGAGAGAGAGCATGGGCGGGCCCACCACGCCATGTGACTAGCGGGAAATGGTAAGGGCTGTGTGTTCCCACTACAACGTTCGACTCATGCCACGTCGGCCTCAACCACATATGGCGGCGTCGTGCGGTTTGCTATCGGATTTTTCGGTCGCCAAGCGTCGAAGGTTTAAATTCTCTCTTCTGAGCACTTTTTACTACGTCCAAGGAAAGCCGACGTCGTATTAGGTGCACATAGTCGACCCCGGCATCGTTTCCGTACGGAAAATCCACCGAATAGATAATTTTTTATGGTTTAATTGTTATTTTGAACAAAAGAATCTCCCAAAAAAGGAAAAGAATTGAGTTTTAGAGAGAGAGAAAAACCCATATTCCAGCAGAGCTTTGGGTTATCATCGGGTACACTCTTCTTAGTTCTCTCAGAGCTGAACCAAGAAAAAGGGTGGTTTCTGGGGATTCGCAAACCTTTTTCTTTCCTCTGAATCTCCAATCTGCTCTTATTGATTGTCTTCCAAAGTTTATATAATTTCTTTCTCTCTCTAGATCAGACTCAACACCACCATCTCTCTCTTGAACTTTCTGTTGTCCCGCTCTTATTTTCTCTACATTGCTCCGATTCGGTTTTTCTGCGTGGATTGGTTTGAAAAGGGGATTAAAAGTCTCTGAAGTGGAATTTAGTTCTATTTAATAGAAGAATTTCATGGTTTTCATTACTTACAGTGTTTGGGATTTTACTTTCTCAGCGTAGGTGATAGAGATACCAAACCCTAAGCAAAATGTTCACCGAAGGACTTGACAACAATGCCCTTCGGTGGGTCACAGAGGTTAGCTTCTTTCACGTACTCAATTGTTCACATTCTTCTTTCACTTTCATGTGTGTGTGTATATATATGTGTGTGTGTGTGTGTGTGTCTGCGAATCAGTGAAATGGGTATTGGTTGATTTGCCTGCATTATAGTGTGGTAATTCTACGAAGTTTAATTGTTCATTGTGTACTGTAGAATTTTGTTTGTTGATTTATAGCATTTCATGAACATTGAAAGTTCTAAACTATAATGGAAATTCAGGGTTCTGTTAATCAGAAGAAGGAAGTTCCTTACTCAGTTTCGAACCTACGACCTCTAATAGATCCTTATCCGAAAATCCGAAGTGGTGGTGGTCGAGATTTTGGACTGCCTCCGCCCTCAAAGTTCCGAAGTGGGCACTTATCTGGTCTGATTCCTGTTTCAAGAACCATAGCTGGTGATGTGGATGATAGTGGGTCTGCATCCGACAATGATCTAACCACTGATTCGGAGGAGGAGGTTTATGGGGGAAGATACTCACTTGATTCATCCCCGCAAGACGATAGAGTTCCCAACAATATTGCTGCTCAAAGATACTACAATTCTGGCCAGAGGCAACCCCGTTATGCCAGTGATTCTGTGTACTCAGATGATGTTAGCTCATCGAGGGAAACAATAGGGAGAGGGCGTGGAAACGTGGCAGAGAGACTGATGAGTGGAGCCAATAGATACCCAATTGGAAGGAATGGTTACACTGAGGATGATTCCTCTGATTCTGCAGCGAGCTCTGAATTTTCAAGCACGCAGGTGGGGAGCAACAATGGAGCTGGACCACCTCGTGTAAGAGCGTTTGTCAAGGAGAGTGTTCCTTCCCAGGTTAATGCGGAAAGTGCCGCATTGAAGGTCTGCTATGCTTTAAGTCTACTTCTATTTATCTTTAAGTGCTGATTGATAAGCAGCTGTGAAGATGTTGTGTGCGTATGTGGAATCTAGAATTGCATCATGAATTATTTTTTAGAAAATCTGGCAATTAAAACGATGATCTAAAGGGTTCTTTTGTGCCTATATTGTGCAGGCTTCATAATTTCGTGTATTGTTTATGGTGCTTTAGGCTTTAGGCTCTGTTTGTTTCACCGGAAAATAAATTCCTAATATTTGGCAGTAAAAAAATTATCTTTCCTTATTTTTCATTTGTTCGGTGGGCACTAGGAAATTTTTTTAGTGGAATTAATTTTCACCTAGTTGTTATTTGGACAACCTACAAGAGTAAATAAATTTTAATATAACTAAATAATTGATTCAGACATTAAGAGAGAGGGAGAGATTGTAAAAAGTTTGAACTCTTTTTATAAAGTAAAATCATAGGGGATTAGGGCATTGATAGAGAGAGGGAGAGTTTGAGAGAAATTTGAACTCTTTTTAAATATATGACCCAAATTCTTTCGTTCTCCCTCACAGAAAACAACTTCCGGGATAAAATATCGGATGTTATTTTCCAATGATTTGGAATATGTTTTCCTAAAATTTAATAATTTTCAAACAAACAAATAACCAAACTTTCTTAAATTCCCAAAAAATAATTTTTTCCCGATATTCTCCTGTGAAACAAACGAAAGCCTTAGGTATAAGTATAAATGCGTTGTGGAAGTATTCAGCTTTCGTTTATGCCTAAGCATGCAGGGTACAAGTTAGGCTTCCATTCTAATGAACATGTATTGAGCAATATTGTGAGAGTCGTTCATGGAAGTATGGAACCATGAAATGATAAACTGAAGACATTAGTACATATGGAATCATTTTGGGATAATGCATCTCTAATATGGGGTTATCTTTGCAAAATGAGCAGTAATTTTACACAGTGAAGAGATTGAATGTAGTTTTTAAGGGGAAGTTTGGTTTATGATGATTATCAATTTTGGTGCTTGGACTCAGGTGCTACAAATTGTGTGTTAACTGTTAAGTTCCTTCCTTTTCATGGCCTAATGGTTGAAATTTTATTCCCATTCATTAGTGCAGATATACTATTCCTATGTTCTTGAAATTCAAATGCAAAGTCATGTGAGAAGAAGTAGTGCTGGAACTTGTACGTTTGGTGGTGTACCCTTGACTGTTGGAGCTGAGATGAACTGACCTAGTGGTTGATTGTGGGGCTTTGGTTTGATATTTCTATTTGTTCAATTTCGAGTTGGATGAACAGATTGATGCGTCCTCGTCATGTCTTTCAGCACCCATATATTCTCAAGTATATGCTTGTTAAAAAGTAATGGATTTTTTGGTGCTTCAGAACTATCCGTCTGGACCAGCTAATCATTTTTACAAGTGGAGCTAGAAATGTAGCCTTTTGTCACTTATTACCACTTAGGTAACCAATGAATTTACCAGAATGACCAAGTCAATTAGGCACCCGTTGGATATGGTCTATCTTGACTCTAATAATGCTCTTGATGCCTAAATAAAGTCATCCAAAGCATTTAGAATGGGACGGAAGGCCTCTGTATTAATATAATGTCCACATTGGAGAAGAGGAATGAGTTCAACAGATACGTATGTCTTGTTCAAGATGGCTAAACAGATAACTTACCCTACCCGCTTCCACCCCCCACCCCAACACACACGAAAAAAGGCCTGTCTTGAGTGCTAGTCTCTCTCTAACATGCAGCTTCTCTAGTGCTAGGATTTCATTCATTTTTAGATAAAAATGTGTACATATTATGCTATAAGTGTCCACTTGATGGGCATGTTTGATACATATTCGTCTTTATACCCATTTCCTGTCATGTCTTATAAATGTACTTCGTTCATTTGAAAGTGTCCATGGAACATAGTAATTTGCTAATGGAGCATATATTTGACTAATGGTCTTTTGTGTACTCCTACAGCTTCAATCAGCCATATATTCATCCATGAGATTATACCTGTTTACTCTATCATAGAAGTATTGTTACAAATTTTCGTTTTGCGATTCACTATCCACGGCCCTGAATTCCTGTATTCACTTCAAATTTGGCTAATGTTTTCTAATCCAATTACAAATTTGCAGGATTCACGTGCAAGAAACTTGCAGAATGAAAAGCTTTCTGATGATGATATTCCCAGTGCACCTCCATTTTGTGGTTCTGCCAAAGAAATCAAGCAAGATGCTGAACAACTTCCAAGTGCTAGAGCACATTACACACCCACTGTAGCAGATTCGCGTGATTTTTCAGTTAAAAAGGGCCCAGTTACTTCAGAAAGCATTTCTCCTCTGGTTAAACCACAGGATAGTACTGGACAGAAGATGTCTGACCAGTCCATGAGGTTTGTAAAATGTTTTTCTGGTTTTTCTTGCTATTGGTGCGATATTTTAATGCCAAAGTTATTATGGTTGTGTTACAGGAATGCTATTGGTATAGAAAGTGGTGCGCCCTCAGGTTCAGTCCCAGCTCGCCTCCCAACATTTCATGCCAGGTATTTTTTGCTGACAATTGATGAATTTCACCTGAATTTTTTTTTTGTATGTGGAATTTTTAATTGTTTTGCTTTTGATAACTGACTTATATTCTCCCTTAATCAAATTCAGTGCACAAGGACCATGGCATGCTGTGATTGCATATGATGCTTGTGTTCGGCTATGCCTTCAAAACAATGCATGGAAGCTCCCATATTTTTGGAAAATGAATGTGCTGTATTGCGCAATGCATTTCGGTGAGTTCAAATTTTTCTTTTTTTTTCTTTTCCACAACGCTATCGTTTCAATTGGCTTCCTGTTGCATTTTCTATTGATGTCTGGAAAAAGATACTTGTTTCAAGGCATTACAAAGAAGGTTTAAGGGAGCATCACAATAACATAAATAGTAGCTCTTACTGGAGCTGAATTACTGCTTGAAGTAATTGTATGGAACCAAAAGATTATAATTTGTACGAGCTGATGGAAGGGTAGCAAAATGCATAGGACTTGGTGGGATATATTCTAAAGTTTCACCAAGATTGCAACTCTTTTGGAGAAAAAAATTATACTTGATGTAATTCGCTAGTGTAAAAGATATTCTGTCTTACCTCGGCTATAGGTGCTCAGTAGCTGGAGTCATGTGGCATCTCTTACTGGCATTTCATTAGTTATCATAAAAGCTCCTTTTTTGTTGGGTAATAGTAAAAACTCTCTTTTTTTGCTTGTTTATCTATTGTTTGTATGCATCTTCTTCTTCTTTCTCCCTTTTTTGTTTTTTTTGTTTTTTTTTTAATTTTTCACTTTACAAGTTTTGCTTCAAAGGGCTATCTCAATGCTGCCTGACATGTTTACCACATGGGTGAAGAAGTTAAATTTGTCAAAGTTTTTGACCGCGCTGTAAAATTCCAATTTGTGTGAACATATTACAATTTAAAGCAGTTTAGCACTGAAATTCATGTGCATGCTTGTGAGTTTTTTCAGTGCTGTCACATTTGTTTGGTGCTTATTCTTAAACAATGTATAATGTGGTGGACACTATCTTGAATCTTAGATTGTAAGAATTATTCCAACTTCAGCGTCTCAATATCCTGCATTTGCACTGCAGGTTGCAGCAAGTGCTATTACAATCGGAGGAGGAACTACTGGCAAGACGCTCTTCTGAGGTTGCTAGTGAGGGAACTGCCCCAAAACCAAAGAAAATGGTTGGGAAAATGAAGGTGCAAGGTAGTATTTCATTTCCAGACTTGGATATTCTCACTGGTTAAAAAATATTAGTAGACCATTCAGACGTTTTGTTTATTATGCAGTTCGTAAGGTGAAAATGGCTCTGGACCCACCCACCGGCTGCAGTTGTTCATCCCTTAGGACACCAAAGATAAAAATGGAGGCTGTCCGGTATCGCTTTTCCAGTATACAATCATCACTTTCTTCTGGGTGGCAAGCACTTCGAAAAATTCGTTTTGTTCCTCGAGTACCTCCAAACGGTTCTTTCTCCCGCCATAGCTTGGCATATGTGCAGGCCAGCGCTCAGTATGTGAAACAGGTCTCTGGACTCCTGAAAATTGGAGTAACAACCCTGCGCAGCAGTTCATCTTCTTATGAAGTTGTGCAAGGTATGTGGATCCCATGCTTCATTAGAAGTCAACAAAAATTGTACTGTTTTGTATAACGCAGTTGTTAGTCATCCAATCGATATCAATTTGGGCTTTGTTGGACCTATTTTTCAGTTGATGAAATTCCATGTATTACAAATTTGTTTATCCTATTTTTTAGTCGGCGCTTGAATTTGTATAGTTTTGAAACCAGGTGCTCATCTTAATATAACACTCCTAGACAAAGAATTAGGCACCTAATGTTGGTATTGATTAACCACTTAAAAGTTGGTTTGCTGTAGTCAACTGCTTTTTGTTTGGATTCTTGGCATTTTGAGCCATTTGAACGCTAATAACTCTATATTGCTATGCCTCTCTAACCAAAGGCGATTCTACTAAAATGTCATCAGAAACATACTCTTGTTTGTTACGACTGAAAAGTTCAAGTGAAGAGGATGCTATCCGAATGCAACCTGGATCTGGTGAAACCCACGTATTGTATGTGCTTTTGCTATTCTGCATCTTGTTTTATGCATTGATCAGTTTGGGGAAGTTATTGACAACTTTACAGCTTACCAGATAGCCTAGGAGATGATCTAATCGTTGAAGTCCAGGATTCCAAGGGGAAGCAATATGGTCGTGTCCTTGCACAAGTAGCTGCTATCACTGAAGATCCAGTAAAGCTCTCCAAATCTTTACTTTATTCCAAAGCTTGCTGGTAATGCAGATTGTTTTAGTATGAGAATTATATTTTAAGATCACTGCAGGGTGACAAGCTACGATGGTGGTCTATTTATCGTGAACCAGAGCATGAGCTTATTGGCAGACTACAGCTCTACATAAATTACTCAACAAGTTTAGATGAAAATAGTCATCTTAAGGTGGGCTACCTTTTCCCTATAAAATAACATGTCACTAAATGATTCATTTTGTAATGACCACTTTCTATAAGCCGGTGGTTTCATAGTTGTGTCAAAGTCTGAGTTCATGTATGAAGCATCCTCATTCTTAAGATGTTTTCTAGTTATGGTTTTTCGAGTGTAGCACAAGATTGTTATATGTGTCATATCATATGGCTCAGGAGTTCGGATTCTAGGTTTTAATGGATGAATAGGTGATTTTGTGACGACTTACTGTAACAAACTTTTGAAGGTGTGATGTATACATCCATACCGGCTCATTTTCAAACCACCCATTTAAATTCTCCAATGGAGGAGTTAGCTCAACAGGATTCAGAGGTATTGAGTATGATGTAGTGCTTTAAATACTTAAATTTGAGTAGTAAGTAGGTTTGATTTTGTTCACTGTTGACTCTGAAGAATTAAAGATATTGCTTCTTGTAAGATAGACCTACCATCGCATTTCAAAGGTGCCTAGGATATACTAATATCATTTTGGTGCTGATCTTATTTTTATACCAGTAACAGAGTTTTTGTTAATGTCTATCTTTTGTTTTTTGAGTGGAACAGTTGTTTTATGATTCTTAACTTGTTCTAATTTGGAAATATTGAACGTCTTCCAAATTAATTTATGGTTTGATAACATTGAATGTCTTCCAAAATAATTAATGATTTGGTCTGTTCTCTTTTGGTCTGTAGTGTGGCTCTGTTGCAGAAACGGTGGCATATGACCTGGTATTAGAAGTTGCAATGAAAGTTCAGCATTTTCAACAAAGAAATTTACTGCTGCATGGGTCATGGAAATGGTTGCTAACTGAATTTGCTTCCTATTACGGGGTTTCAGACGCATACACCAGGCTAAGGTATTGGCAACTTCTTTCAGCCAAAGTGATGTAGCTATGTAATGTATAATCTCACAACCACATTTTGATAACAATTTCCTTCTCTAATGATACTTCTCTGATACTTGTTCCTAGATATCTTTCCTATGTCATGGATGTGGCGACTCCAACAGCAGATTGTCTCATGCTGGTATATGATCTGTTATGCCCTGTAGTTATGAAGGGCCAAACTAAGAGCACATTGAGTCATCAAGAGGTACAACTGTACTTTCAGTCTGAAATTGTATTTTTGTTGTTAATACTAACTAGTGTTACTACTGCTGCTTCTACTACCACTAAATATTATTGTTAGCGTGCATGGCACTTCTTCATTCCTTATTTTCCAACTTGCTATGGTTCTGTACTGAATGCTTCCTGCTACTTATATCTCTGCTAACTTTATTCATGTTCTTATCTGCTTCTCTAGAACCGAATCTTGGGAGAAATTGAGGATCAAATTAACCAGATTCTTGCTCTCATTTTCGAGAACTATAAATCTTTGGATGAGTCGGCGCCATCAGGATTAGTGGAGGTTTTTAGGCCTGCAACTGGGCTTGCAGCACCTGTGTTGGAGCCTGCTGTGAACTTATTTACCCTTCTGCATGACATATTGTCTCCTGAGGCACAGAATAAACTGTACAGCTATTTTCAGGTTTTTGAAACTGATATTGGTATAATAACACTAGTTCAAAAATTTTACCTTCTTCTTTTTGTAACAAGTTGTGCATTCCCAGGCTGCTGCAAAAAAGAGATCAAGAAGGCACTTGACTGAGACAGATGAGTTTATTACTAGCAATAATGAAGGCATTTTGATCGATGCTGTTACCTTTTCTACTGCTTATCAAAAGATGAAATCCTTGTGTTTGAACATCAAAAATGAAATTTTCATGGATAGAGAGATCCACAATCAACATGTACTCCCTAGGTAAATTTTGTCATCTTATTGTCATGTGAACACTATATGAACCTTAAGCAAAACTTATCCAAAAAATAAATTGAAGCTTAAGGAAAAGTTCATTTGTGCATTCACATTTTGGTGCTTGACCTTCTATTGGAAATTTCATTTGTTATATCCATATATTATTTTTTCTGTTCAAGGAGTTGACTTATAACGTATTTCAATGATGAAAGATAGATTGAAATAATTGAATTTTTATTCCTATTTGTTTGAGTTTCATGTGTTTTGTGCATCAGTAGGATTAGGGACCTCTGCCACCAAAAGATTGTAACTGTAATATTATGCGTTGTGTACTGAAATATTTCATATTTTAAAGTTGCACTGAAACGTATCATAATATTCTAGAAGTTGGTTTGGAAACAAGAACATGCACTCCGATGATGAATAACACTTCATGCTCTGTTGCACGAACAACTGATTGTGTCCATCATATATTAAGCTTTTTTAACAAGGGAACACCATAATAGTGGCTAGCAAAATTATGACAAATACACTCTTATATACTTGTCCAAAAAAAAAAAAATGCAGACACCCTCCACAAAATCAAAAACCTCTACATAATCAAAGCTACAGAAGGAGAAGTGATGTGGATCATTCAAGAAACGAAGTCGTTTTGCTTTGTAAAAAGAATATATCAATGAAATTCTATGAAAGGTTCCACGGTCCATCCAACAACTTCAATCCAGTTTTTTTCTTGATATGCCTTCTCCTTAATCTAACAGAGCCACTACGAAGGGTGCCTTGATCAGTATGAAAAATAACCTAGACATAAGTAGAGGTACTGTTCTTGACTGCATGCAATATCTGTACTGTTTAGATGTTGGCTGTTTACACTTTTTTTTTTTTGGGGCTGCTTACTGGTTATCTAATTACAGAAATGCATACTTCTAATCTTTAGTTAAGTTATTTTTTATGTTTTATTTTTTTTACAGTTTCATAGATCTTCCCAATCTTTCCTCGGCAATATACAGTGCCGAACTTTGCAGTAGATTGCGTGCATTCCTTATTGCATGCCCTCCAACAGGCCCGTCACCTCCTGTAGCAGAACTTGTCATTGCAACTGCAGATTTTCAAAGGGATCTTGCCAGCTGGAATATTAAGTAAGAAAATTGTCATGATTCTACTACTTGTTGGTAATGCTATTACGTTACTTATTACTTTTCCTGAGTTTTGCTGACTTTGTATTCTTTCTTAGTCCTGTCAAAGGTGGAGTTGATGCAAAAGAATTGTTCCATTTGTATATTATGCTATGGATTCAAGATAAGCGCCTTTCTTTGCTGGAGTCATGCAAATTAGATAAGGTATAATTGCTATGCAATGCAAATATTTATGTGATGTATGTATCCTTACTAAAGCAATTTCAAAACTTCTAGTTTAGATTGTTGCAACATTTGTAATTGCCCAGCTACCTGAACATTCATGTCCAATTTCTCTCACATTCATATCCTTAAACATTAATGCCTATGTTACTTGGACTCTTCTAAATTTGTGAAATACCCATGTTGAACACTCGACACTTAGACAAGGGTGTAGGATGTGTCCGATATAGTCAGTTGGACATGCATCTAGCAATTATGTATAAGTAATTCAGTTTACTATAAAACTAAGCATAGGACTTCCATTTTATGCACGAAATGCTATGTTTTAGTTTATAAATATCATTTGATGTTGAAAAAGCAAAAAAAACATTTAAGAAATATGAAATCTAGGCATGTCCGATTGTCCTTGGACATGAAAATTAGATGAATCTAATACTTGGACATATACCCGCACCCGACACCCATACCCTAGTCCAGGTAGCATCGATTAATGCTATGTTTGGACTTGGATTTGTGAAGGGAAAGGAAAAAGATAAGAAAACAAAATGAAGTAAAAGAAGCTAAATTTATTTCTTTTTGGGGTTGGGTTCAAAAAATGAGAATAAAATGAATAGGTTCCCTTTCATTTTCCTTTCCCTTGACAAATCCAATTCCAAACATAGCATAAAGAGAAGGAGGGCATAACCCTATTCTTGTAGGATTTAAAGTCATACTTAATCATGAGCATATGGTGGAGCCAGTGGAATGGTAAATATAAACTGCTGTACCTTTGTGCTATCCAGAAACCATGGGGAAGCTTTGTTTAGGTTTTCCATAAATGCTTCTACAAAGAGCACATTGGTACTATTTGTACAAATGGGCAAGCCTTAACCTTCTTCTTTTTTGCCTTTTTTTTTTTTTGTTTTTAAAGAATGAAAATCTGTCGAGGATAAATTGAAGGAAGCTTTAGAAATTTTCGACATCTTACAGAATATTGCAAACACATGTTTGTAATTGACTGCCCTGATGCTTCAAGGATTGTATTTACTTGCAGGTTAAATGGTCAGGAGTCAGGACACAACACTCAACAACGCCCTTTGTTGATGAGATGTATGAACGCCTGAAAGAAACATTAAATGATTATGAAGTTATCATCTGTCGCTGGCCAGAATACACCTTTGTTTTGGAGAATGTATGTCCAGACTGGCTACTTCATCCGTCATCCTTATTTCCTTATCTTCCTTTTTTTTTTTCCTCCTTTAATGTTTTGCGGGATCATGTCTAAAACATATACAAAGTACCGTTCTTTCCTGCTTTGTAGCTTGTTTCTTACCTAGAATATCCTTGTTTTATAGAGGTGTGGTTGGGATCCAACTTAAAGGTTGAGTGGTCAAGGAATCATACTAAGTTTTATCCTTGTTTTTAATGGAAGGTTTTAACAGCCCTGGAAATACTGTTTTGGGGCATTTCAGGATTTCCACTTATGATGACTGGAAAAACAAAATGAAAAAAAAAAGAAAAGAAAAGAAAAGAAAAAAGAAAAAGTGATTTAATATGTTGTCTAGATGGGCTCTTGTTGTCATTTGTTTATGTAACTTTTTCTTTCTGTAATGTTACAATGTTGGTTATAACTTGAATTGTGTTGTTTTGGACTATGTATCTACAATAAGGCTATTGCTGACGTAGAAAAGGCAATTGTGGAGGCCCTAGACAAGCAGTATGCAGATGTCTTGTCACCATTGAAGGAAAACTTGACACCCAAGAAATTTGGTCTGAAATATGTCCAGAAGCTTGCAAAACGATCCATGTGCCCCTATCTAGTCCCTGATGAGGTGTGTTTTACCTGTCAAGTTCTCATTTTTTTTTTAATATCAATGTTCTTTGGTCTGAAATATGGTTTTGCTTTCAGCTGGGAATTTTTTTGAATTCTGTGAAGAGGATGCTCGATGTCTTACGCCCCAAGATAGAACATAAGTTGAAGTCATGGGGTTCTTGCATTCCTGATGGGGGCAACACAGCCCCTGGAGAGTGCCTCAGTGAAGTAACTGTGATGCTTAGAACCAAGTTCAGAAATTACCTGCAAGCAGTTGTGGAGAAGCTAACTGAAAATGTGAGTATCATTACGAAGTTTGATGGATAATTCATGCCTAATATAACTTTTATCATTTGTAGATCATGATAGAAATTGCAATGTACCTCATTCTTTTTTTTTTAATTGATTAGAACCACACAATGACGTTATTAAATGTACAGGCCTATATGTACATACATCCTAAGAATTTAACTTGGTGAGGTTTGAATCCCATGTTTAACTTGGGAGGCCCGGGGGTGCCACTTGATCTCAAGCCTGTGTAAATGCTAAGGAAAGATTAATGATTGAAACAAAGATGTGTGCGCATGAACTTCTAGAAATAAAATGGATGTTTTTATGTCCTGGTGAGTAAATATGGATTTGGAAAACAGTAGTCAGTAGCCAAGTTTTGCTATGTAGAAGTATGTTTACATATGATTTTTGTTGTTAAGCTATCTCGGAGATTAAGCTCGTGAACCTGATCTCATATTATGATTATTGTGTTAGCCAGTTAGTGTTGGTCTTCCAGGTATTGCCATTTGTATTTTCCATATGTATGCATGTCCCTGTCGGGAGTTTATTTTCCACAATGTCTGAATTTTGCTTTTCATGGCGTACCTCTGTAATGGAGGTATTTTAGAGTCCAATTGGAGGACTGCACTGGTAGTGCACTATAATAAAAGAAACAATGTTTTGAGTGGTTGCACTGCAAAAAAACTCCTTTGGTGGATGGATTTTACCTATTTGTTCAGTGTGCTGTTGCACGTAACATTTGTGTGATGTGCTGGACACCAAGTTTCTTGTTCTTCCATCTGATATAGGTATCTATCTTTTTTCAGTTTGAAAGCCAATTTTGATTTGTTTGATATATTTTAATAGTTTCCTTTTTCTGTTGCAGACAAGATTACAAAATTCTACAAAATTGAAGAAAATTCTTCAAGATTCGAAGGAAAGTGTGGTAGAATCGGATGTAAGAAGTCGAATACAACCATTGAAGGACCAGCTGACAAGTACAATAAGTCACCTTCATACTATCTTTGAGAGCCATGTTTTCATTTCGATCTGTCGGGGCTACTGGGATCGGATGGGACAGGTTAGTTAATTGCCTCTGGACATTATTAGTATACTCCAGCTGAACTAAACAGTCTCACCAATCTTGAATTTTTCTTATTTTGCCACAGGATGTTCTGAGTTTCTTGGAGAACAGGAAAGAGAATAGGTCATGGTACAAAGGTTCACGAATTGCTGTCTCTGTAAGTACTGCAACTTATGGAGCGAGCCCAACCCTTATTTTTTCCTTTTTTCATATGTATTTATGCATTTCTGTATCTTGCAGATTTTGGATGATACCTTTGCATCACAGATGCAGCAGCTGCTGGGGAATGCCCTTCAAGAGAAGGACTTGGAGCCCCCAAAAACTATAGTTGAAGTTCGGTCGATGCTGTGTAAAGATGCTCCAAGTCACAAGGGGAACACATACTACTATTAAACTCAATTTTGTTTGTAGATATAAGCGAGAAGAAGACAGCACTTGAGGGAGAGAGAGAGAAGGAGGAGGAGGAGGAGGAGGAGGGGGGCATAGGACAAATATCCAATTTGTATAGAGATTAAGCGTCTTGGGTGTTCCAGGTTGACCATCCACCCTCGGATGGTTTCTTCATGTGTAATGATTTTGAAAAAGAGAGAATTAGTTGTAAGCTGATACTCATTTTTAATCTATATAATCTCTATGTTCAGAATTTATAGCTTTGCCTTCACAGCTTTGTTCAACCATTCTGAGTATTCTGAGGTCACTGACCTATGAAATGGAGGAGACGACAAGATTACAGAAGTGCACGATTAAGCTTGTTTTGCTTGTATTCACAAATGAACAAGGAAATGAAATCCTGCAGAAGACATGTTTGATATGTTTAACTTATTTTTCGATTTGAAAGCTTTTATGTAAAACTTCCCATTTCTTGGTGATGCCACACAAAATTATTTTCTGTATTTAAGGTCGTCAAATAGTTTAAACATATATGGCAATCTTGTGGTGTTTCCATTATTGAGTGATTAGCATTTCGCAAAGCACATTTTGGTGAGCTAAAACAGAAGAATTTTCCTCTTTTGAAAGCATTTGTTTACTGAGCAATATCATGAGCAGCTAAAAAGGTTTCCTTCCCCAATCATCAATTTCTAAATTACTGATGACAGAAACCTGATCAAAGCTACATAATTCTGGGAATCGTTGCACAAAGATGACTTGCTTAAATCTTAAACAGCACAGGGATATGCTTTCAACTGAAGAATATTTACAAGATTAAATTATGTTGGAGCAATCAATAGAGCTGAAGCGCAGAATGAATGGCTATTATGTTACAGAATCATATGGAACACCACGCCCCTTCGGTAGCACAAGCACAAATACAACACTTAAAAAGAGTCCCAAGCATCAGAACTTTGTCCAAGAAGCTGTTAGAAAAGCTTTGATATGACATGACAAGAAGTCCAAAAAGCTGTTGAGGCGGCCCTAAGAAGTGCGGGGTTCTGGTAAATCCTGTTTAGACAAACACAGAAAAGATTAAAATCAGAACCATACGTACTGACCAAAATCCAACCAGAGTTCTATGACCTTTGATGATCATGAGGCCATAGCCGCTCAGTTGAATTTTAAGTGAAAAAAAAGTACAAAGATACATAATAGATGAAAAAGCAGTATCTAGTGAGGCATCTATATCTGGTTTCCCACGACTGAGGCTTCCCATCTCTCAGATGTATACATCTGCTGCAGGTAGATGGGTTTTACCTCTTTCCTTCTGCTTTTATTCTATTCCTTGCTATTTTCCAAACATGAATGAGATACTGGTTGCTGAGAACAAAGCTTAGATCAAGCTAAGATGATACTGTGGAGTTGGCTATTTCAGCACCAGTATGAGTTCAAGCCAACTCCAGGCAGTTCAAGGACTGGAGGTATTGTGTTAAAAGAAGGTTATTAACTTCTTATGAGGAAATTATCAAAGGAAGGGAAAAACACAGCAGGAATATTTTCTACAGTTTTCATAGGCTGATATTGAAGCACGTTTTCAAAGGTCTACAAGGCAGCACCTCAACAAAGAGCCAAAATGCATGAAAAAGTATGTGAAGGTGACACATGACAAGCTGTGTTGGGTGAAGATGACTAGGTGACTTCAGCTTAAGGTATGTGTTGTAGACCAGACCTTGAATTTAATAAATTAGCACCTCTGCCTTTTACCCTCTCTCTTACAGTCAGTATATTTTTGTTGTAAGTTACAGTCAGTATATGGCACCTCTAATTACCATATTAGCAAGTTGAGTTAAAATGTTAGACGTGATACTCTGTCCAGTCCTCAAATGTATTACTGCAGGATGGATTCATAGTGGAACTGATGTTGCAATTATCTGTTCATGCTTAAGCTTATGTGAAGATGAACAGATGAAGGAACAAATTAAATAGAAGTACAGCGAAGTGATAAGTCATGGTGTCTATTGCCCACACTGAAACCACAATCTCATAGTTTAAATAGTAGAAAAAGAATGAAACCCTTGTCAGCCAATTAATTTAAATAACCTACCCGATGGCCGTTGCCCCCCAAGATGCTACGTTATAGATGACTTTGCTCCCATCCCATGCCTTTTGAAGCTTTCCCTTCTTCTTCTTTGCAGAGAATGTCTTACTCAGGGCTGGAAGATAACCAAGAGAATGTCAGACTTTTTTTCCTATTCTCCGACAGACAAATCCAATGAAGTTCATAAAATGTAGATGGGATGGAAAACATAATGCCATTTCGATATATACATATATATATATATTATTTTTACTTTACATTCCAACTTCACAATAAGAAGCAATCAAACTCACCTTCTTGAAGTTGATTAGGGGTCAAATCCTGCAAAACAAAAAGCATCAAATCAATCCCAAAGATGAGATACTTAAAATATATAAAATAATTTCACAGAAACATTATTTCAAAAATAATTTTCACAGATATTTAAGGGCAAGTGAACTGTCCACTTTGAGAGTAAATTCTGGTCAGTTCCCAATATGTTAGGATAGATAAGACAACCCTAAGACTCTAAGAAAAGATTTCACTTTAACAAACCTTGTCAAGAAGGCAAATAAGTATATCCATGAGTATTTGAGGAACATAAGCATTGGCACAAAAACTACAAGGACTGAGAAACAAGACATTTTCCCACTTTTTTTTTTCCAATAACCAGGGATATCCCCACCTTCAGGGAGACTAATCTCCTCAGACATCTGAGCATGCCTACCACACCCAAGTGTCAGGCAATCACGAAATAAACCTGATGGGTTGGCAAACCATGGGGAATCATACTCACAATTACTCACACCTAAGCGAAGGTCTCACTTTTCTTTATGGCTGGCTATGTGCAACCTATCACTCAACAATCATAACACTAACCAGAACTTAAGACTAGGGATCGTGGAATTATGTTCACTGATAGCCATCAACATTTATAGTAGAGCATAATCATTCAAGTAGAGCAAAATAAATTCCAATAAAAATACTAAACCCTTTTCTCTATTTCAAACAAAGTGAGAATTTTCACATACCTTAGTCTGTTTAAGAGATAACAGGTAGGCGGCCATGAAGCATGCAATACCCTCCACTATATCTTCTTGCCTAACTAAAACATAATCTTCTTGGTCCAGCTCAGTACTTCCACCTTCCCACAGATCATTTTCACTGACCATGTCCCAAGAACTACCTTCTTCTGCTATCACACATGGATTGTATTAGCAATCACTGCAAACATCAACTTAATTTGAAGGCAAGATGACTATATAGAATCATCTAGAGAATTAAGCGTTAGTGGTTATACCAAAGAACGAGTTTGTCCAAAGTTATTAAATTTGAAATGCAAGGAAAAGAATCTTTAGTAGTATGCAATGTCAAAAAGTATCATAAGCTATAAACTTCTCAGAGCAACAGCCTTTAGATGCGTACCAGTCATGTTTTGCGGAATTGATGCCTGGGCACTCTCTAGCTTTTCGAGGAAATCAGGGCATTCAACTCTAGATTTTAGAAGATCGCACAACTGCAAGAAAGCAAAAAATAATGCAAATAACCACTAAAAGTCGGTTGATAACTTGTTAAAATGAAACAACTACCATCTTCTAACCATGTCATTCATATTCATTCAAGTGCATCTATATTTGTAACTAAGCGTGAAAGGAAATCATTGGATTATATAGCAAGAGCTCCAAGACTGCAAGGATGATCAATGATTCCACATGTATCTTTCAAACAAGTTATGCAACCATTTTGTAACCCACAAGAATACGTAGACAATCCACATTAAATTATGAGCAGGGGTGCATGATAATTACCACAGGGTATTCGAATATCTATTTTGCTTAATATAAACACATTGTCAGACCAACACTGAAACAGAGACCGTAAATTGTGGTGCATTGTCAGGTGCTGAATTGGAATATCTTGATTTGATAGATTATTACCATAAGCTTTGTGTGTGTGGTGTGTACATAAAATAGCATTCATTAAAACAGTAAATTGATAAAGAAAATTTGGCCCAAAAGTCAAAAAATGGAATCCAACAATTTGGGTTTATTTCTACTGTAGGATGATCAAACATTTCAATATAATCCAATTCAATCGACCCAACCAGGATCAAACAAACACATCACGAACAGAGCACCGCAATTCAGTATAATCAAAACCTAGATACGACCCACAACCTAAATTCACAAAAATTCCCTCACCTCCTCCGTCTCCTTATCGCAGCACAGCCCCGACGAACCCTCGCCCTCCTCCCCGTCCTCCGGCGCTGCACCGTCAGCATCACCGTCGCTGCAGTCGTCGTTATCGACACCACCCGTGTCACTAAGCAATTCGAGAGCTCTCTGGCATTGCTGAAGCACTGCCTCCAAGGTCTTCTTCTTCACGCGAAGCCGATCCTTCTCCGAGTCGGCCCTATCGATTCGACCGCCAATGGGGTTCCACCCAGACTCCTCGGCCTCCATAACCCTAACAAAAACACACAATTACAGTGCTGTGCCTGGCTTTGCGCTGCCGTGAGCTGCCTGAGTTTCGTTTACATGATTGTGATGAGATCATACCCTCATGCTGTGGATTGGAATTTCCTCTTCCACACCTACACGGAATATGTCAATCTGTCGGCTTCGTGAATGCTTTTCCGTTTTGCTTTCCAATAATTTTCCTTTTATTGATTTTTATTATTTGGTAAACTCATTTATTAATGTCTTCACAAATAAACCCAAGGGGCAAAAATAGAAAGAAAGATTGGAAAAAGCGCCTTAGACCTAATTATTTCGTGCCACTGTAGACACGAATCATCTCAATTTCATGCATTGAATTACGTAAATAAAATAATTATACTCTATTCTAGGGTAACTTAAGTCAAAATCATGTAATTTCTTTTAATTTAAAAGTGTAGTTTGAATTTATATGTAAAATAAATAAAAACCGTTAAGATTTAACAAAAATTTTGTTATAAATATATTTTTATCATTTTATATCTTCAAATTAAAAAATTAAAAAGACGATTTGACACTTTTATGTCAAAATAAATGATTGTCTTTGAATTTTTTTTATTATTTTACCAAATCAACTTTTTTATGTTATAAATTAGAGATATAAACTAATAAAAATACTTTTATAATATAATTTTTGTTAAATCTAATTATTTTGATATATTTTATAAATCAATTTAAATCACAAAAGTGTCGTCTAATTTTGACTCAAATTTTATTTTTAAATTCATTACGACCGGTCACAAAGATGTGAAAAGGAATCGAACAAGTATGAGGACAAATTGGTCACTTAAGTCACTTATCGTGGGTAACTTCACTCACTGTAGGGTAAACAATCTTTATTGCCGAAACTAGAATAGTAAAATATTCATTATTCTGTTGTACCTCGTATTCATATTTAAGTTTAAGAGTAAAAGAATAATCAAACACAAAAAAGGAAAAAAAAAATAAAACATAGGTAGAATGGCCATTTTGGAAGTGGAAGTAATGAGTAATTGTTTAAAGGAGTTAAAAAAGTTTATATTTCTCACCCAAAAAAAAGAAAGGTCGCACATTGACAAAATAAATGTTTGTTTTTTAACTTTGCAGAATATATCCTGAATTAACTGTGACTGGCCCCACACCCGTAAATCTGCATACAACAGGAGTTGAACTTAGGTGGTATATATTCGAGAGCCCGATAGGCTCGCTAATAAATTACAAGGCTTTGAAAATTTTTAAATTCGACTGGTTTAATGGTCAGACCTTAAATATATATAAAATAATATATTTTTATATTTTAATATATATGTAATGGAATTTTATATTATTTAATATTATTTTTAGTGAAGAAAATTATTTATTAAATAATTTTTAAGTTAAATGGAAGGATTTGAATGGACTTATGAATGTAATTAGTTTAATTAAACGGATTTTGAATTTAATTTTAAACTTGATGAAATTTATTTCTGTAATAGGTCAGGCCCACCTAACATTCATCCCTACTTGAACCTGAGGGGAGTCGGGGTGATATCGTCCGCCTAAACAGGCAGATGGTAATGAATTTAAATATGTTCTAAGAGTCGTTAGATAATAAAATAATAAACGATGCGTTTAAAGAGTCGTCATCTCTCTTAAATTGTGAACTATTGTTTCTATAAATAAATAAACAAAGAAGGTTGTGAACTCAGTAATTTTAGTTGCAGTAATTGAAAAACTAACGGAATCTATCCGAGATCACATAATTCGATTGAAATGGGATCACATGGAAGTTACGTATAAAATATATATTTTTTTATTAAAGGCATCTTTGGAACTCGAAGAAGGAAAGAAAAAATTATTTTTACTTCACTATTTAGTTTTGTAAATAAAATAAAAAAAAATAGAAGAAAATAAGAGATTTGTTCCCTCCCTCTTCTCTCAAATTTTCTTCCCTTTCTTCTATCTTCCCTTTCCTTCATTTTCCTCCTCCAAGTTCCAAACAAGCTATTATGGTTTTCTGTGTCTAAAACTAGTGGCGGAGGGATGCGTGTTCAGAGGTGCTTGCCCTCCTCAAATTTTAAAAATTATATTTTTATCTATAGTTTTTAAAATTATTTTTAATTTAGCCCTTAAAAATTTAAAAATGCTCTCTCTCAAATTTTCAGATATTTAATTTTTTTATCTACAATGTTAAGAAATACTTTCAATTTTCTCCTGTAAAATTTTTTAAATGCCCCCAAGTTTTCAAATATTTTATTTTTACCTATAATTAAGCAATATTTTTTAATTTTTACCTACTAAAACTTTATAAATACTCTCTTAAATAGTTATTTTACTTTAAAGACTCATATAAATATATATATTAATATATATTATACATAAGTATGAAAGTCAAGTATTCATAAAAATATTATGCTGTAAAAATGGTTTTAGTATACACTAGGACACGTGGAATAATTAAATGCGATGCATCAAATACCAAAAGTGACCTTCCACAAAATTTCCCTCCAATTATGTACGTCGGAAGAGAGACGTAAACAGGGGGTTCGATGTGTAAACTGACGCTGTACATCATCAACCAGAGGCCTCGTTCAAAATGGGGTTTGCATTTGCTTGACCTTCGGGTTTCCGGTGGGGGAAGTCTGGAGACGTGAGCGACAGACCAGAAAGAGAGAAAAAGAAGAAAGAACTTGTCTCTCGTTTTTCTTTTCTTCATTCGCATTCCTTCTTACTTCCCAATTCGAATTATCATTATCGTTAAAATTATAATCTGTTTGTACAGTTTTTCTACAGAGGCACGCATCGAATCTTCGTTTGCGATCCGCTTTTTTCAATATATTAACGCATTACGAACCCTAGCTTCGATTTTTGGTTTTGTTGAGTGTTTGTGGTTGGGTCGCATTGCGATCGATCGGATTGAATCGGATCAACGGGAATGGAGGTTATCGGCGAGAGGTTTTGATCTCGCTTGATATTCTTCTGGTAATGTCATTCTGGATCACACAATGACCAATCGAAACACGGATTCTTCAGGAAAGGTACCACTCAGCTATTTTAATAAAATTTTACCTCGCACTGTACTAATGCATGTATACACACACACACAGAGTATGTATGTGGGCATGCGGATTTTGTAAATATTGGATTCCATGGATAGGTTAAAGTGTACTTAGTGTTGGCTGTCTGTGGTTCAGGGAGAGGGTGGTAATCATCCAGGATCCCCGCCTCCGCCCAGGCCGCCTGATCACCTGCATTCTCGTGGTGGCAATAAGGTAATTGTCACTCCTCTCGAATAGGTGGAAGGTTCATCACTTGTTAGAAGTATTGTTAAATCTAACTCAAAAAACAGGGGCATTTGTGGGTTCAATGCGAAAATTGTTATGGATTAAATTATAAGAAATTTTTTAAGTCAAAAATGAATTTGTGAGTTGATCTCTGCGTAGCTAGGGTTATGCTAGCTTCACTGTTTTGTTCCTGACATGATGGGATGGAACTCACAAGCATTAAAGCCAAGGAGCAAGGTTGAACGAGATTTGCTTTGGTTTTTATTTTGAATTCATACTGTGATCACTAAATTTGATCTTGGTCTTTTGTGGCTCACTAGTGAATTGAAAGTTGATCTATCTCTCTCTCTCTCTGTATAAATGTTGTTGGCTGTATTGTGGTCAGGCTTATCTAGTTTTCTGAGGTAGATTCTATTCACATAGAGTGATTTGCCTGCTTCTTTCGTGGTTACCCTGTTATGTATGGGATTGAAGTTTTTATGATGTTATGTATATGAGATTGATGATGGGGTTATTTGCTGGATTTCAAATTGATATAACTATCCACTAAACACGTGTATGGAAGAAAGCTTAAGCCTATACATTTAACATAAAGTTTGCCATGACAGACAAAAACATTTATATCTGGAAAGAGGGCAGAACTTTTTTTTTGCATTATTATTACTTGATTGCAGAATTTGTTGTGCTACCAAAATATGCAGTGTTTTCTGTCATGCAAAATTTGCCCCTCTTGTACTGTTTTATAGAAATAAAAGAGCTTATGTTCCGAAATTTACACTGCCTCGCAGGTTTTCAAGAGTGGGCCTCTATTTTTATCATCCAAAGGTGTGTTTGGCTACCTCATTAGGCTGCTCAATTGCTGATAAAAATGATAAACTGCAAGATGGAATGCTGGCACATAAATTTTTTCTCTCCTAAACGTTTAGCTTTTTTTTTTTTTCTTTTTCTTTTGGATTTTAATCCTTTTTATTTTGTGTGTTTATTATTCAAATTAAAAATTGCTAGATGCTATTTTTATGTGCTTGAATGTTTTAGTTACAAATTGCTAGTTTTGCACCCTTCTGAGCAGAACAGGGTGCAGCAGCAATGTGGCCAAGGGGCAACACGACCTCTAGCCATTTTTAATATTATTATTTATTACAACAAAGGCCTCATCCTAAAGTTCTCTAATGCCCCCCCCCCCCACCCCAAAAAAAAAAAAAAAAAAAAAAAAACTAAAACCAATCTGTGAATAAAAGGATTTTTGTATCATTTGCTTTATAGTCCCAATATGTAAGGTTTATTTGGCAGATGCAGCCCTATGATACAGTTACCAAAACTATTGGAAAACTTCTATTAAAATTTTTTGTTGAAAAAATATCCATTCCTACATGGCTCCATTTTTATTATCTTACAGTATAAATTTCTTTAGTAGCAAAAAATCCTATAGAAATAAACAAGTTAAAAAGCTTACTATTATTATCATTTCTTACCAAATAATGGAACATTTTTTTGAGTCCACTGTCCCATTCCCATTTTTGTACTCGCTATTTCTATTAAGTATGGTGTGTCATGGATAATCCCGTACTATTTGTTCAATTAGTCATTAGTTAAAATAAAATAAAATTTATTTTAAACGTTAAAAAAGAGCTAAAACTAACATTATGAACTAATTTTTTTTACAAAAAGGAGAAAAAGTCAGAACAATGTTTATATTTTTGAAATTTGGATTTTAGATTTCTTTAAAAAGTATCTTATTCCCATATTCATTTCGTTCTTGGTTTGTTTGTGTTCTCTTTGGTTTTTTGTGACATGTTTAATTGAATCCTCTTACATATCACTTGGTCAAAAAGAAAAAAAGAACAAGAAAAGAAAACTAATATGCAAGTAAATGACAATTTTGATACTTCTCATTCATAATAGAAATTAAACATTTTTTCATTTGAAAATAGATACAGCTCCATCCCTCTAGAAAGTGGAGGTTCTACATTGTATGAGGAACAAATCATGCACAAAGTTTTTAATAGAATGACAGTTATTTTTCGAGTGTGCAAGCTTTGCAAAGTCTAAACTTTTTGTTAGAGCAATGACAAGGTGAAAATTCATTGTTGGTTTTTTCTATGTTTTGAAAATCTTTTAATAAGTCTTACGTCATATTAGTAATAAGTTAAATTTGTTCTGGTGATGATATAGGAACCATATAGACTTCCCCTTAGACCAAAAAGCTTTTCAACTGGTGTGGTGCCCATATTCCTAGTTTTAGGCTTCTAAGGTGAAGCAGTCAAATTCCAAGAAGCTGTTCATGTACAAGGATGATACCATTACATTATTTACTAATCCAACAAACAAAACAATTGCTATTCGTTTTTCTTCAAGATCCTCCTCTCTCTCTCCCCATCTCCCCTTCTCTGTTTACGTTTTCTATTTTCCTTCTTTGTTCTTTTTGGTGGCTTGTAAGAAATATATTTTAGCAAGCATTCTTTTGCAGGATTTTAAGGCGAGATTAGATTGTTACTGGTTTCAAAGTGATTGTGTTTCTTTGCCTCAATACAACTGTAGACACTAGACAGTAACATTAGAAACAGAAATGGAGTGAATTTGAGTTGGCTTTAACTTCAGAACATTTCCAAATTGCTTAGTTAGTGGTAAATTGCATACTCATTCTTATGAGAAAATAACTCTATATGTTCTTGAAAATTTTTATTGCTTATTTGAAATGCTCTAGAATATTTGGGAAACGAGAAATATAACGGGTGGGTGTGAATTTGTTGATGAAGTTCAAAATCAAACTCATTCGATTCAAATGTGCCTGTTTATTTGGCGTTTTCCAGTGACACAAGTTTAATCTAAATATACATCAGTTTATGTAGGGTTGGGATCTTATGAATAAATTGCTTTTTCATTCTCTGTGTGTGTGTGTTGGCTCAGCTAATTTTTCTTATTTATTTTACGGGATTGAGCTCTTTTGAAACTGGATTATCCCATATACAACTCAATTTAAATATATATGTTTTTATTAACTTGTATTAAGTTAAGTATAACAATTTTTAAATGGATGAAGTTTCAAGATTATTTTTAATTATTACTGCAATATCTATCTTAATTTCATGTTGAGGAGTTTTAATATGAATTTCCTGACTAGTTGAATATAGCATACAGTACTAGTTTGGGATCCACCAAATTAAATTCAACACAGTAAATACTTAGTTCGGTTGACTAGTCAAATATAGCACAGTAATCCTTACTTTTATTATGTGCTGTAAATTTTCAACATAAACTCTGAGTTTAAGTGTTTATTTCCTTAACAAATTGAGAGGGTTGAAAAGAATTGTGGTTTAAGAAATGTAATCTTGTATGTAATAACTCAAACTCACAAAGTATGTGTTTGATTAATAAAAAGGGCAGCCCAGTACACGAGGCTTCTACCATTGCTTGGTCTCGGGATGGTTAGATGTACCCTTACTCCCATTTTTTTGGGGGGGGGGGGGACGGGGCCGCAGGCCCCCCAAAATTTTCAAATTCCCCTTAGGCCATTATAGAATTTTGTATATTTAGAAAAAATATAGTGCAATGGCCCGCCCAAAATTTAAAATTTTTTACTTTACCCACCTTTGAATAATTTTTTTTTACCTTGGCCCCCCCTCAAGTAAAATCCTAGGTCCGCCACTACTTACTTCTGCGTGCAAAGATGCTATTTTTGTGTTTTGAACCCGTGACACTTAGGTTGCAATGGAGCAACCTTACCACTGCCCAACCTGATAGTTAGTTGTACAAATTAAGCATTGAAATTATAAATTTGGTAAATAAGGGACTTAAAAAATCATAGAGATTAAAAATCCTTGATTCCCGGAACCTTGCGAGTTAGTTAAGAACATAATTGCAGATTCTGGTGACAAGAAGGCACATTGCTGTAAGTTCTATGTAAGCCCACGTGAAAAATTGCCCTTGTTCCTTGTTCATTCAAACTTTTGGCATGGATCAATACTTGGAAAAGATTTTTCGTTCTAAGCTTGATCATCCATGTGTCCAATTTGATCCAAGCTACTGCTCCAGAACATGAACCAGGACACGATTCAGATTCTGTTAGTCTTAGTGCTAAGTATATCGCGTAGGATTTGCAGGCCCCAGAACCTCTTCTCAGTCTGATAGAGAAGAATTGTTTTTCTTTTTTTAGATGTTATTGTAATATCCATTATCAGGTTCTTATTATACATTCTGAGGTACATCAATCATCATTATGGTGAAATTTATTACTTCTATCATCATGCAATTCTTCTTATGTAGGAATTGGATGGACATCCTGGAAGAAAAGGTGGTTTATTTTAACACGCACCTCTTTGGTCTTTTTCAGAAGTGATCCGGTAAGTTTCATGTGCCATTGCCCTTGTGTTATGTTATACAGTAATGTTCTATATCTTAAGTAGCTATGCCAAAGTTGGATTTTTAATGTTTATATCTTATGCAAGGAACAAAATTTCTATTTGTTTCCGTTGAAATGGCCGAAATATTTCCGTTTCCTAAGAGACCGAAATAAAACACTAGTGAAATAACGAAACTCTAAGGTTTCCATCAAAACACTCCAGAACTTAGAAATATGCACCAAAACCCAACGCTAAACCAAAATAATAAATTTTGTCAACTCAAGTTTACATCTTGTCATAAATGTTGTACAATTTTGATTGAGATTTTTTATATTAATATTTTTCACTTTTGAGATGTTTCTGAAACATCCCAAAACATTTCAAAAATGTTTCCGACCTGTTTCCATTTTTGAGCCAACCGAAACAACCTATCAAAACAAAATTTTGATCCTTGATCTGATGTAGCTTTTTCATCACTTCGTCTTGAGTTGTTGGAAAATTATATACACTCCTTTCCTTTTATCAGATTGCAATGGTTTAAGGCGGTATGAGGTCCAACTTGATCCTCTCTTTTTCAAATTTGTGGAGTTATGGGAGGTGACTTTAATTTATTTTTGATGTTTATGTGCTGGCATCATTCTGCCTCTGACCAGAAGAATCTGGTTCGCAAGTCTCATAATCTCTTTGTCATATTTGGAGTGGGTAGAATCTTTATCAAACTGGAAATGTTTCATGGAAAGCAAAGCTGTTGTCTAGTCCAATCAGTACTTTGAGCTGCTGACTGTTAAGTTTGAGATTGCCCAATGCATGATGAATATTGTGATTCTTGTCTTGTCGATGATAATAGTGATACTGAAGAGAGGCCAATATTCGGAGAACAAGATCACTAGTTTCTATGTTTGTCCTGTTGTGGTTCTAGATTAGTCCATGTCTCTTTTCTATACGGGTTCTAAAGTAAGACCCGCATCGATTTGTCACTTTTGATAATTTGATTAGGAGTTGAGTGATGGATAGTATTATATGAAAAATGCACTGATATTAATGCTTGGAAAGAAAGCCATACTAATGGATTCATAAACATACGCTTGGAATAAGATGTGGTGTGGTCTGCCATAGTTGTAACCCGTAATCGTATGGACTGGACTGCTACTGTAGAGAAACAATAAGTTTTATTAATGCAGAGCAATTGTGAGTACATTGAGTAGGAAATGCGAGCGTTCATTCGCCAACTAGGTTTATTCAGTAGAAACACCTTTGAAGTTTCAACTAGCTAGAAACTTTCTGGGTAACATCTGAGGTGATCAAATCAGAGCAGCAGATGTAGATGGTTTAAGAAAAGTATTTTCTATGTTAATAATTTTGTTAGCCTCGATGGGGCCATGCTTGAAATAACTTCTTGCTTTGAGTTGCTAGTGTCCGTTTCCCCCTTTTTAATGTGTTATATTTTGCTTATCATCTCAATTCTAAAAGATTGTGATACTGAAAAGGGAATTTTTTCTTGTCAAGGGGTTAGAGGGGATAAAAATATGTACTGTTGGATGAGGATGTACGCTTATTGAAATTCAAAATTGTAGTGCCATGACCATGTAAATTGTATGTGGGTGTGCACGGTTTTTCAATGTTATGATTTTAAAATGTTTCATCTCCCATGGTTTTACTTCTCAGAGTGCTGTTCCTCAGAAGGGGAGTCAGGTGAATCTGACCCTTGGTGGTATTGACCTCAACAATTCAGGCAGGTTGGCTTGTCTTCTTTTGATTTGATTGGTCTATCATGTTGTCTTTCTGCATATGTTGCTTGTTATGATGGTTATTGGAATAGTTTACTCACCCTTCTATAATTATTTTTTGATAAACTTGTAGCGTGGATGTCAAAGCAGATAAAAAGCTTTTAACTGTGCTCTTTCCTGATGGTCATGACGGGCAAGCTTTCACACTCAAGGTGCCATTTTATTTGTGTTGGGTTTTAGTTAAAATGTTCCAGCACTTGTTTTCCTCTATTTCTACTTCTTTCTTCAATGTTTTCCAATTCTAATTTTCTTCTATTTATTTTCGCTTCTTTAGCTCTGCTTCTGTGGAATTGGTTGATTTTTGAATTCATTTCCAGTTGCTTGTGAGCTGGAATCATGACTAATTTGAATTTCATCCATACAACATTCAGATGTGTGAATATTCAATATTAATCACCTCTTATTGATTAAATTTTATACTTCGAAACAATGTGGGTTTCTTGTGAGCTTTGACAACAATAGAAGACAGTATACTTGGACACACTGCTCATTACAAAGAAAGTGTTTCACAGCTTCCGTTTTAACTGAGAGATATCTGAACAAGAATTTGTGAAGACAGATGATGTGGCATTGCAAAATGGACAGATGTGCTCTTGGTGCGGTGGAATGATGAAACACTAATTGTGCTTCCAACCTCAGTTTAGATCTGGGATAAGGATCCATTGTTGCCGCTTGAGGTCATGGATATTAGAATTTATAGCTTTCTATTATATGTTTTGACGGTAGGTACATAGCTAATCTAACTTATAGTAGAATATACTGAGCATGGATTTCAAGAACTAGTACATGATTGTCTTTGGTTAACTGACCATAGAGCCCGATTGGAGAAGAACAGACCCCTGAAGCTGATCACAAAGTAATTTGGATAAAGGCTTGTTGAGTTGATTATCATTGCTGAAAGATTGTAATTCATCAGTGTTAACAGCCAAAGGACCAAGGCTGCTTGCTGCCTCTGCCTTCACTCATATTTGGGATGAATAATAACAGAAAAATATAAAAATATATGGTATTTTTCAGTAGGCTAAAAAAATTTGATGTTTAGTTCATGTAGTAAATCTGAGCTGATTTTATGAATTAGCCAAAAGCTTAAAACGATTTTAAGCATAAGGCTCTTGAGCCTGTCGGTGCTGAAGCCAACATTGTAGACCATGAACCTAGCAAACATATCTAGATTTTCTTGACTTATCTTGTTAAGGGTCTTATAAATTTACCCCCTTTAAATGAACCCTTGCAGAGATTGTGAAACTTGGTTGGATATGGTGATAGAATTTTCAGTGTACATATTTCCATTTGTAGGAGTTTTAGTGACTTCTCTCTTGATCTCGATCTCTACAGATTACTTTCCTGTATGTGTTTGCATAGGTTTTCCATTCTGATTTAGTAGTAAAGATGACTCACATCCTTTGAATTACAAGTCAGATGACAATGGTGACTTACAAATCACTACATATTAACTCCAAAAATTTCATAGCATGAGCAAAGTGGACAGCGATGAGTGATGGCTTCCTAATGAATCATGTTTTTTCATAACACGTATCTTGAATCCCCATTTTGTGATACCATTTTTGGTTCCATCCCCCAATATGGCTTGGTGTAAATTAGTGAAAATATACATAGCATGTATTTTCAAGCATAATACAATGTGTACTAATTTGTCTTAACTGGATGGCTGAAATAGAGACATGTTCGGTGGTGAAGGATCTTTCCAATATAAGAAATAGAGAGAAGGTAAGCAGTGATAAATTTGGGGGGGGGCGCGCGCTGTTGACATTTTATACTAGCGGCCCCAGTTCATTTAGAAGATGTGGGATAACCCGTTGAAATTGGAAGCCTCAGCACAATCTACTACCCTGTATTAAGTCTGTACCTTAGGGATAAAGCATTAAAAACACTTATATCTGATAGCCGCATTTCACATCAATTAAACAATTTTCCACCACCATAACTACTCCCAAAATTTCTTTTTATAATTTGAAGTTCACTATCTCTCAACCATATAAACTCAACCAGAAAAGCCACCAACAGACACTAAAATGTTAAAAACTTAAAATAAAATTCATAGAATTGCAAGCTCACTACATTTGGCCTCTGTTCTAGGAGTAAGCATAGGGGCTTGTGGACTTCATATAAGAGAATGTGAGGGGTTCACTTTGACTGGGGGTCTTAGTGAGAGCTGAGTGGATCTAGATATAATTTTTTCAAAGTAGGATAACATTGAGCAGTGGTGGAGAAAACTTGGTATAAAGTTAAATACACTTGGGGCAAAGTGAAAACAAAGGATTGTCAAGGGGGAATGATGTTTTCTCTTTATCATTATTGTTATTATCATCAGTAACATGAGCAGACTTATAAATTTTGCTCCTGCTGTTGTGTTGTGCTTATTATTGGCTTTTTGTGTTGCAGTCTGAAACTTTGGAGGATTTATATGAGTGGAAGGCTGCACTTGAGGAAGCTTTGACACAAGCACCAAGTGCCACTCTTGTGATGGGGCAAAATGGCATGTTCAGGAATGATCAGGCTGATGCAGTTGATGGTTCTGTAGAACTGTGTATGCTCTAAATGTTATGGTCATGTATAACAGTTTTTTACTTGATTTACCTTCTATATCTAGGTCTTCTTCAGTTAAGTAATTGTGTTCAATTGATGGCTTAGTTTCTTAAAGCAGTCCCTGAGTAATATTATATGTTGTATAACCTTAGATTTGATTGGATTCTAGACCATTATTCTGGTCTATATAGGTCATGTATGCCAATTTTTTCCTTTGTTTCTTCAATTTTTTACTAACACATCAGGTCCTGCTTTTATTTTTTCTGGCATTGAAACTTCTAAAATTTTGAACACAAACTTGATTACTGCTTAAGTTCAGAAGAAATTTCTTATAACTGTTCCCGATAGTATGTGAAATTTGATGCCATTTTTCCTTTTTTTTTTGTTTTGGTTCACCAGTTGTGATTTTCTGTTAATCTGCTCTGCTAATGACATTGCCTTGTTTGATGGACATGAACTAGCACATCAATGATTTTTTCTTTTCTTTTCCTAATATGTTGATGTGTCATTGCTCTGATCTCAGAACTAGCGTAACTTGACTCTTTGCATCGATCTCAACTCTCTTGAAAAACTAATTTCTTTCTCTTTCTCCTTTTCTTTTTATTCTCTGTAGTGAAGGATAGACAGCCAGTGAAATCTTTAGTCATTGGTCGTCCAATTTTACTTGCTTTGGAAGATATAGATGGAACCCCATCTTTCCTGGAAAAAGCCCTTAGGTTTGTAGAAGAGTATGGTGAGATATCTCTTTTTAGTGTTTTTGAAGGTTATAATGCAATGTCACTTCTATGATCTATCAGGTTTCAAGCATGTAAAGATGTGAATTTTAATTATAGTTTCTTTAAAGAAAAATGGAAAAAAAGAAGAAGAAGAGATGCAATTTCTTAATTCCGTAACTGACTATTTTATGGCCGATGGCTCACCTTATCTGTATCAAACGATATTCTTTGTTCCATGATTGTACGAGGCAGTAGACATGAGAAGTTCCTTCCTGTTCCATTATTTATGGACATATCTTCATCTGATTATAGTATTGGTAGCTCATAGGCAGCCTTGTAATATAGGAACCATTGCAAAGTAATTGTAAATGTTCTGTTTCCAGTAGAAGTCATGATATTATGATAAGAGGTGCAGGGAGATTTTAGTAAATTTTTTGCAACATGGTTTATGATTTTATTGCAATCTACAAATTTTCGTATGATTCATACTGGGTTGTTCATACTATATATAGTTTCTTCATAGAATTGCAACAATGAGATTGGAAAATTTGGATGGGTAACACCTATTGAATATGGATTTTGTACCGGGAAAGGCTCACCAGCAAGTGGCAAAGAACATGTCCTACCTCCCAAAAGAATAAAGAAACCATATCCTAATCGTCTTGGACATTTACATGGAAATTTCCTTGCTTCTATTTTTTGTTCGGCATTAGTTACCTTTGCAGGGCCTATTATAACTCATCAGTATTTTAGCTGTAGTTTTTTCGATTTTGTCTTCTATCCTTCCTGTATTTGGCCTCAAAATTTATTAAGATAAAACCTTTAGTGAAGGCTATGTTTGTATCCACTAGTACCAACTCGTAAATGCTCCTCCCATAGAAGTTTTGACTTAGAAATGTCTACTTATTTGCATGTATGTTTACATGTCTGGTTGTTTGTATCTAATCATTTGACAGTAATGTTCCAGGAGTCAAAGTAGAGGGGATATTGCGGCAAGCTGCTGATGTTGATGATGTTGAACATCGCATTCGAGAATATGAGCAGGGTTGGTTTGCTTGGATCACTGGTTTTGATTATTGAAAGTCTATGTTTTAATCATTATTAACAACTATTTTGGTAGTGTCTTTTAGTAGTGGGTTCTGTATGCAAGGTAGTTATTTTGTTAACAGATTGCTGCCTGTTTGGTATCATTTGCACAAAAGTGATTTTGAAAATGAAAATTATCAAAAAATTTGAAGTCCAACTATTTTTAGACCGTTTTCAGGATAATTTTCATAATTTTTGTTTTTTGGGCGTCAAAAAAGGCCTTTCAAATGTGTTTCTACATGCACTGTTTATTTTCCAACTTTTGGGAATAAGAAACTCTGGAAGAAATGACTCTGAATGGGACCTTCTTTCTGCCTTTTTTGCTTATTGAAAGTTTTGTGCTCATTTTGTGACGCTGTGAATGAATTTTCTGTTACCAATCTTGAGGGCTGTGGGTAATGTATGGTCAGTGATCGGTAGATTTTCTGTTTCCATAAGGAATTTGTAGCATTTCTTTAAATTTACTGTCATATACTCCAATTATGTCCCTTTAATACATGCATAGTACGCACACATATGTACTTCTTGTTATTTTCTTCTGAATGAGATGTGTGTTTATATTATATGAATCAGGGATAGTGCAATATTGTTGAAATAGTAAAACAATGGTAAAGAAAGGACAGAGTGTATTGAGTGATTTATATCGCAAAGGAGCCCAAATATGTTTTGTACTATATATATGTGTGTATATATATTTGTTGTTAGTTATCCATCATGGTTAAATTGTTTTGGTTCTGTTCTATAATTCAGGAAAGATTGACTTTTCTTCAGAGGAGGATGCACACGTTATTGCTGATTGTGTCAAGGTATCTCATTTAAGCAGAAGAAAATACAAAAGTTTTCACAGGTGGCAAATCTTAGGACCCCATGTTATTTTATTTACTGTTTCCTCTCTGCATGGTTTCAGTATGTTCTTCGGGAGTTACCATCATCTCCAGTACCTGCATCTTGCTGCAATGCACTGCTGGAAGCATTTCGTAAGTTTTCAATCAGGGTTTGCTTCAATTGGATATGTTTTTTGTATTATTTTCTGAGATGCTTTTGAGAAATGTATGGTCCTCTGCATTACAGAATCTGTTTTCAAATTAGGCTTCTCTCACCAATAATCTAGTTTCTATCTTTTCTGCTCCATAGAACCCGCACCACTATTCAATTTTCAGATGAATTATCCTTATCAAATTTGATCGCAACCCTTTTCTTCTGGAAGGGTAAATTAAGGAGGTTCATGGTAATCCAGTTTTTGTGTTTCGGAGTGTTATGTACTCAATGAACAAATTTTGCAGAAGTTCCTTTATTTGTCAAGCCAACCATAGTTTGGCAATCTACCACTACCAATTTTTATAGCATCTAGTTTATAGCATTTAGCATCAACTTAATAAAATTACGTAAATTTGTTTTTTGATAAGTAAATCTTATATAAATAGAAGGGCACCAAAGGGGTGCAAGCTGTATACAAAAAGAAAGACTAACTCAGAACAACTCAACTCGAAGATTGAGTTCCCCTATGAAATCCACAAAGGCAAAAGAAGATTCACAAAAGTTCCCTTTACGCCAAAAAAGGAAGCTATACAAAAGATTTATTTTTAAGCTATGTACTGAAGACACAGTGTCCCCAAAGGTGTGTCTATTCCTCTCTCTCCACAAGCACCACATGATACATAAAGGAGCTACCCGCCATGCTTTTTTCTTCCTCTTCTTTCAGCAACTTGAATCCCAACAGCTAAGAAAAAGTAGATTTGATTGTGGCATCACCCACTGAACCCTGAAAATATTAAGCACCAAAGACCACAAATCATGAGCCACATCACAATGAATCAATAGGTGCTCCACCTTCTCCTCTGATTGAGTTAGGTTAGAATATCTCTAGGGCCTTTAGGAGTCTCACTTAGAGGAGGTTAATGAAGTGTCAGTGTTAAAAAAGATTGCAACAATCTCTAGATCATTTTTACAGATCAAACTTGAGTTTTTTATGGAAGGCTTGCTTGTGTAGAAGCATAGTTTATTTCTTCGGTCTTTTTTTATCCCAATGTGATGTGTAGAAGCATCCTAAAGTAAGTGAGAATTAACTAATTCCAAACAACAAGAGGACTTTGCAAAACTATGACCAAACATTTTGGTAACCTACTCATCAAAGGGAAATAAAATTACCCCTAATTATAAAACTACAATAATAGTCATGTGTAGAGATTTAAAAGACAATCAAGTCATGGTAAAAGATTTCTTTTGTGTGTCATTAATCCAAATGTAGATGTACATAAGTGTGCACTTGTATATATTTATTTATTATTGTTCTTATTCCTATTTTTGTCATGTTAGAGCTCTAGACTTGAGATGTGATCTATAAAAACTATTACTAGGCTTGTGGCATCGTTGTTATTAAGTTGTGGATTCCTCTTCCCAAGTGACCAAAATTTGATATTTAAATGTCAGTCCAATATCCAAAAGATGATACAAATATGAATACGTATCATTACAAATTTGTGAGAGCTTCTGTGATTGATCCTATAAAGTGTTTGGATATTAGGCAGAAGTTTGTTTTTGTTTAACAGGCTGCTTCTAGCTCAAAAAATTAGTTTCACTGCAGGTAAGGTGGTAATTTCCAACCACTTTCAAGACATTTACTTCTCATTTTTCTTTCCATTTGGCTAAGGTGAGATTTTCAATAATTCGACAAAATGGAACCAAATTGCCTAATTAAATAAATCCATTTTTGCGGAGTTCTTTGTTTGGTTGAACTCATTTTAATTGGATGGCAAGCCATGTGCCACGTATAGTCAATACAAGGATCATATAGGCTTTTGATTACGTTGACCTAAATATGGAGGTTATCTTTCATGCCCTTTTCAATTTATGTATATTTTGGGGTCCTTTGACATGTTATGGTCCTTGGGTATTTAAGAAGCCATTGGTTTTGAATTTTGGAGAAGTTATATGGAGCCTTTATGCTTAAAGTCAAGTAGCGAAAATCCTTAAGAATTTATTGTCTTCACCGCTTGTTGGGCGTTGTTGAGAGATAGTCTTAAATAGTTTTGAAACTTTACTATTATAGGCTAATAATGTGAATTTTTGTGTATCATATACATGTAGCACTGTGTTCTACATTGGACTCAACCCAATCATTCATTCATTTTCTTATGCCTTAACATGTGTATATTTTGGGTTTTCTTTCATCGTATGTGCCATATCTAGCTCAAATTAGTCATCATTGCCGATGATATTTTTTTCTTTGTTGCTCAAGATTGCAAGGTCATACCGGACTTCCCTACAATTTAATGCAATTTGCACAATCTAAAATTTCTTATGGTTCACTATCTTAACATTTGAATCTCGGTATACTAATTTCCAAGACGTTGGTATCCTAATTGAATGCAGATAATGTTATCGATTAAGGGTTTTCTTTCTTAAGAACTAAATTTCGAATTGACACTTTGAAAGGTACCCTATTAATGCTCTTTACTTATTTTATTTCTGTCTTTTCCTTTTTTAGTGCGAGGTGTTAGGAAGGCGTTTAAATGCTATTTGATTTGGATGTTATGTTCCATGCACTCCTTTGAAGACTTGGTGGGAGGGGGTGTTGATTATAGAGAGGCTCAAGGATGGCTGAGCTGTCTTTGTGGGAAATAATGGGAAGTTTTTATGGGTATATGTGATTTGAAGTGATAATGTGTGGAGAGGAGTGGAGTGGTGGGAGAGAAATATGGTATTGAGAGAGGTGGTTGAATAGTGAAACAAAGATCTTTCTATGGTAGGGCTTTGGAAGGGATAAGAAAGCAGTGAGGGGTCTCTCAAAATTGTTGTCTATATTGTTTGAGATGGTCAATGTGTTTTGGCATGGTAATTGGTTTAGGAAGGTTACACTCAAGATAGATTTTCGGTATATAAAAATATAACAAATCTTATTGTTTCAGGATCTCTGGGACTCAAGTGATTTGGGAGCCTTGTTTCATGAGGCCAATATAGTATTGGAAGCTGGAGGCAATGGATATCTTCTTTAAGGTGCCTCATGGAGATATGTTATGGAAGATTAGGAGGATGCTATGTGGTGGGATGGTGCTAGTAATAGCAAGTTTGGATTGGAAAGGCATATAGCAAGAATACGGACAGTTCAATACCTCTTCCCCCTCCGCCTATGCATGCACCCAACCCCCTCCCCTAGTCTTTATCCTATTTGGTTAATAGCCCTAGAAGTGATAGCGATAATTGATAATGGGAAATTCTCCCAACTGGTGTTGCATGTGAATGGTGGCAGTGGGGATCACAAACTAGTTACTCTTGCAATTATTGTATTTAGCGGATTATGCCAAGATTGGTTAACAAGTGACTTGGGAGTTAGTAGGGGTTTGTCTAGCGAGAGAGCCAAGCATGCTTGGAAAGCCACATCCCTATGTCTTTTGTTGAGTGTTTGAAATAATCGTCATGGGCATAGGAAGTGCACATGTTTATGTTGGGGTTGAAAAACATGATGTTGAGCTTTCTTCTTTGGCTTTGGTTGATGTTCCTTGACTTGCCGTTATTTTTAATTGCGAATTAGATTTTGTAGGTGATTTGAGTTGGTAAACTGTTCTGGCCTCACCACTTCTGGTGTTAATATCAGACATTTGCTTTACCTATATGGACACACACACACACACCCCTATATATATATGCATAATTCCTGACGGGCTCATTTGATTTATTAATGTTATATGAAAATAAAAAAAAGCTCTTTCTATACTTATAAGTAAGGTTTTAGGATGTTGTGGCATAATCTAGGTGAGTTTTGTACATCTTGTTTTTTGATGTTGTTTTTGTATATTAGATCAATTGAATTAACATTCTTGTAAGGTTATGGACTTTTCATTTCATAACTGGGCTATTCCATTGTGATTCAGGAACTGATCGTGGTAAGAGAGTAAGTGCTATCCGTGAGGCTATATGTGAAACATTCCCAGAGCCAAATCGCCAGTTATTACAGAGGTAGTTGATGACAACTTTTATTTATTGGAGTTGTCTTTTTTTTTTTTTCTTTTATATCAAGATAGGGTAGTGTATTGTTTATGTTTGCTTTGGTGGTTAGTATATCATTGCTTTTTATGTGTTTTCGTTTTAATAGGCTATTTGTTATTTTTTTTTAATATGTCATCATTGCCATGCTTAGTATCAAGCTTGAACTTTTGCACTAAGTATTATGTTTGTATAGATGATATACTCTAAAAAGCACAAACACTTCTAAGAAGGTGTCATGTTCTTGTCAGACACGAACACTTGTCGGACACTTCTGAACACTTGTTGGACAACGAGTCCAAACGTATCCTAAAATTTTTCTTCAATGTTTTAGAATCAGACATACTTTGGAAACATGGTATACACACGTGTCCATCACTTAGACACACATGAAACATATTTCAAGTTTGAAAAAAATAACTTGAAATTCAAATGATAAACTAAAAAAATGTGAATTTATACCTAGTAATCCCTTCTCCTTTTGACTTTTTGATTTTAAGAATTCTAAGCCCCCCAAACTTCTAGTTTGCTTATGAATAGGGCTTTCTAATATAGATATTAGGACTTATTATTCACACTTATTTTCCAATATGTAGAATGTGAAAAATGATTATTTACTATTTTGATGTAATAAAATATAAATTATTTAGAATGTAATGTTAGAAGAAATAGTTATTATTCTCAAGTATACATATAATGACATATATATTTATTAATTAATGTGTCCCGGCCATGTCGTGTCGTGATTTTTTTACAATTGCTATAATGCCATCTCAGTAAGCCCATATAGTGTCATATCCATGCCCGTGTTTGTATTTGTGCTTAGAAATGTGTATCTTGAAGAAAGTTTTGTTTTTTTGTTTTTTTGTTTTATGGCGGTCTTACTAAAACAATAGGAGTATCAAAGTTATCTTTAGGTTTCATTTTGGAATGGAAATTTAAACTATGGAAAACTAGATAAAGAAAGAATGGGGAATATTTTAGGACCTTTAATGTGTAACATACTAATTGGAAAAAAAAAAAAAAAACACTTCCACATGTGATATATGAGCTAATAGCTTGAGAGATTAGTTCATCCATTTATCTTCCAATGGGTTTTTGTGGCTTTTGAGATTTACTTGCTGGGTTATTGTTGGGCTCAAAATGTAGTCTTCATTTTACGTCTAGCTAGTCTCCTAATAAACAGAAATGTTAAGCAGTTGTCGAAGTGGTCTATTCTTAGTTTAAGCGGGTTCTTTGGGTGTGTGTTTATAAGCTTAACCAAAATATAATATCTTAGTTTAGAATAGATATTACTAGTTCATGAGTTCCAAATTTGTATTTCTAGGCATATCCTATTTATGCCTTGGCCCATGATACATATGCCTCATGTGAGTGGTTGTTTTGTTTTTTATATTGTTGAGTCACCAACCTTGCTTCATTTGTTATTTTTGGTTTTTAAAGTTTCCCTGAATTATATCTCGATGACTTATTTCATTTTCCTTAATTCAAATATGCTGTGTGTGTGTGTTATTTCAATAGATATGATTCATATAAATTAACCAGTGATTGGAGATTTTTCACTGTTAATTATGCTATTATGCTTCTAGTACCTGTGAAACATGTTCATAAATATTTTTAATACACTTTTGTTTATTACTTCCTCCTGCTATGTAATATAAGGACCTACATATATTTCTTTCTTCTGACTTCATCAGCCAAAATCCTGTAAAATTGTGCTGTATGCCTTGACACTCATCCTCACCTCGAAGGTGTTAAAATGCCTAGCCTCTTCCTCTTACTTTTAAAAGCTTTAGTTAATCTAAGCTCTCAATCAGGAAAAAAACAAGAGTTTTGTTCTTATAAGTTTTTTCCTATTTAAGGATTGGTTAGAACAAGAGTGATGTGTTGAAGCCGTCTATAGTTGCATTGTTAAGTTATTTTTTGTTGTTGTTGCTGTTTTCTTGTTTTGCTGAATGTTCTATGATACCTTCTAGTACATTCAGCTTTCCTTTTGCCAAGAAGTTCTATATTTTATCACATTCACATCCTAGTAATGGCATGTCGAAAGTTGTGTGTATCTTGATGGTAGACTCTTACTGCTGATCAAGAAGAAAAATAAAAAATGGTGGCAGTGTGAGAACCCGATAGTGATCGCGTAACATACTCCTCCGTTGAACAAGAAGACAAAATATATATATTCTTGATGTTGATACCTAAATGAGCTCCTCTTTGAAGAAGGTGCCGAAGAAACTCTTCAGTGTTCAGTTTCTGCAGGCCTATTCTGAAGAATTGATCAGTCGCACCATGGCATAATCCAATCATAAAATAATGTGGACACATTTGCTATACTTTATATTTCTTCTTTTTATTTCTATTTGTGGGAATTTATTATTCGTCTGAAGAAGAAAATAAAGTTAATACATAAATAAGTAGCAAAATTTGTGAGTAGTCAAAGCTGTTGAAAGAACAGGAGCACTACATGCCACCCCATTTCCAACCCCACCCTCACCCAACTTAAGACTAGTTAATGGCTAGATGCTGGATGCTCTCAGTTCTCACTAATTCAGTTAATTTTCTTTTGTTAAGGCCTTATTTGGATGGAGAACCACTTTTGGGAAAATATGTCATGTCTTTCTTTAAAACAATGGTTTTTCTTCCTCCGCCTTTCTTTAGTTGCTTTGGGATCTAGTTTCTCAGATTAAAACTAATTCTTTTTACTTTTGTTTCTCAGAATTCTTATCATGATGAAAACTGTGGCTTCTCACAAGGCTGAGAATCGAATGAGCTCTTCAGCTGTGGCAGCTTGCATGTCACCCTTACTTCTTCGTCCCCTTCTAGCTGGTGACTGTGAGCTTGAAACCAACTTTGATATGGGTGGTGTTGGTGATGGTTCAATTCAACTTCTGCAAGCAGCTGCCGCAGCTAACCATGCTCAAGCCATTGTTATAACTCTATTAGAGGAGTACGAGAAGATATTTGGGGTATGCTTTAATTACTGCCAAAACTTTTTAATATGTAAATTCCTTTATAGAGCCTCTACATATATATATATATATTAAGTATAAAACTGCATTTCTATCCACATACTGCGGTAGCTTTGCTGTAAGATCATCGAACTTCATTGGATAGCCAAACGCTGCTCTGATTACATCCATGACAATCCTCTTTCTCAAACTATTCTTCCAAAAATGTTTTGATTAAAAGCCGGAGTTTTTAAACGCCCAACCTGCTCCTTTTAAGTTTTTAACCGAGGAGCAAACCTCATTCCACTCCACTAAGTGGCACTTAAGCTCATGCGTACGCAAGCCCCCCGGAGCTTCTCTGGCCTTTATTTTTAATATAAGCTGGAATTGGAGAATGGACAAAGTTAAGTTGGAAGGCCTGATAGGTTAACCAGTTGAGAATTTTACCTCTTCTAACTGGCCAACACCCTCTCAAACCTTTTTAACACGAAGTTCCAAGTCAACTTGGCTATGAAAGGAGATCCCAAAAGTGATCTTAAGTATGTCTCAGAAAGAAGCCTACCCTACATCTAAGCACAACTAACGAGCTCTCCACCATCACCACCTTAACAACCAGAATCAACTCACTCTTCCTGGATTCACCTTAAGCTCAGAAATCGCTGCAAACCGAAAATAACCACCTCAAACATTTCAACTGCACCTGCTGTGCCTCATGGAAAACGATGGTATTGTTGAGACTGAACAAGGGGCTCTGCTTCCTGCAACTACCTCAAACCCACTGACCATACCTCCCTCTTCAGTTTTTGTAGCACAGTGGTAGGTGCAAGGATCAAAATTTTGTTTCGATAGCTCGTCTCGGTTGGCTCAGACACGGAAACGGTTCGGAAATGTTTCGGAAATGTTTTAGGATGTTTCAGAAACATCTCAGAAGTGAAAAATATTAATATAAAAAATTTCAATCAAAATTGTACAACATTTATGACAAGATGTAAACTTGAGTTGACAAAATTTATTGTTTTGGTTTAGCGTTGGGTTTTGGTGAATATTTCTTTGTTCTGGAGTGTTTTGATCTATTTCTTTGTTTCACTAGTGTTTCGTTTCGGTCTCTTAGAAAACGAAAACATTTCGGCCGTTTCAATAGAAACAAATGAAAATTTTGTTCCTTGGGTCAGTGACAAATAGATCAAAGGCAACTGATGCTTGAATGAATCCCCAAAAGTGGCCAACAGTGAAAGCTTATGACCAAAGATGTGGGATTAGTTAGGGAAATTAGCTGTCCAGAAATTAGTCAAGGTTGGTCATTGCACGTAGTATACATTTTTTATACCAATCATCCTTATTTGTTGTAGACATTACATAAAGACACTCAGACGAAGACTTACACTTACAACAATCTCCATTAGGCCAATACCCCTAGGTAACTGCAACTTCCCCAATAATAAATAATAAAAAAAACTGCAACTCTCAAGGTAGTCAAAACATTATTTCTTTTTGAATTTTTATTACAAAAGCTGTTGTAAGACAGTGGTACAAATGCTGTCACGGTATCTTGAAAAGGAGGGATTTGGATCGTGTTCCAATCGTGTGGTGGATTAAAAAAAGCAAAAGGATAAATGTAGATGTTCTGGGCTTCTCTAGAATGTTTTGACTTACTACTTGTGTTCACAGAACATACTAAAAAAATAGTAAGAACTCTACCACTTGTAAGATTCTCATGGCAACCACGTGTTAGTCCACCATGCTTTTACATGAGGGAGACTTAAAAGAATAGTTAATACTAGAAAAGATATTATTACCAAGGATTTGACAGAGGAGAATAATTGGCTTGTGGTGAGTTAAATATCCTCCGAATACCTATTGAATAGATAATCATATGTGTGGTAAAGACTCCAGCCCTTATAACTTACAAGCTCATTTTCAGGTGATTGCTACTTAACCAGCCCTAATCCCAAATACATGGAGCCAGAATTGTGGATCCATCTTCTCTAGTTGGTTCTAAACATACTTTAAAGCCATATCCTTTGGTCATATTATTTCCTCTTTAGCCATCCTTAGCTCATGTTGTCTTTGGCCATCCTTATCCTTTCTGAACTTCTAACTTGGATGAAGTCAGTACTCCTCACTCCTCCTCAGTGGTAATATTGTACAGAACGTCAACAAAATGACAAAGATGGACAGATATTACCATATGTTATCTGTATTACTGATGGACAAGAACTATGCCAACAGTTCTTTTGTATGCTTATTGTTTATTACTGCCGGTTTAATGGGTTTCTATTTTTTCTTTGTGCTTTTATGCTCAATTTGATTCTAGCCCAACTGTAGCTTGTTTTGTAAGAAAAATTTTCATTCCTGGAATTTTTTTTGTTTGTTATCTTCTTTTATAACTATTTCTATCTGATTAATGAGCAAAATTTTTTGCAGGAAGGTTCTTTATCCCCTGAACTATACACCGAGACAGAAGAGAGTGGAAGTGAGAGTGAGGAGATAACTGACGATGATGAGACCATTGAAGATAATGGAGATGAAGATGTAACAGAGGGCTCTGATTCAGACATAGATGAAGATTTTGAACATGCATCAAGTGAAACTGAAAGTGAGACTGGTGACATTCGAGATGATGATCTTTATGATGATAAGGCTAGTTCTTGCACTTATTGAGCATTTATGAACACACGTACATGCATTAAGATGATGGTAAAATCTGAGTAATATCTCAATCTTCCCAGTCCCGGCCTCTTTTTGTGATCAACATGATATCAAGTGATAGAGTGCTTGTTTGCTAGCTTGTTGAATTAGTGTGATGAACAATTGTGCCATGCCCCATGCCCCATGCCCCATGCCCAGTCACCTTTCCTTTAACTTTTTTCCATGAAATTCATATACCAATTATGCTGTTGGTAGCATTTTTTCTTTTTCTTCCTTTTCTTTCTTCTCCTGTTACCTTGTAGCTGGTGTATCTTTAACTTTCCTTTGTTGCTCTCTTTTCTGTATCATTTCCCCATGCGAAATTATTCCATTTATTGACAATTGTCAAGAGCGTTGTTTATGACACTGCTACTTTCTCATGTTAAGTCTTAATATGCACGTATAGAGCTTTAAGTCTTATATTGATCCTTGTTCTATCTTGGAAATATTTTGTTAGTTATCTCTGACACACTGGTTTCTTCTGTTTACCTTTGCTCTATCGGTCTTCTTAAATTGTCATGGTGTCAGCTGTAAGTTCAGTCCTATGTGTGCTATTTATATGTTGTTTTGTTTCATGGTTTATCTTGAGCATATTTGATATTTTTTTGTCATTTTTTATTTCCCCAACCCCCTCTCCTTCTCTCTCTTCCTTTCCCCCAATTAGCATACATATACTAACAGTCTAAAAAATGCAGGGTTCTAATGGTCCTAGCTTGGGTTCCAATTCCAATCAATCAGATGATGATCATAAAGCCAATAAGAAGTTGTCATCAAACTCTCCCCAAAGTTCATCAGCCCAACGTGATAATGTAAAAAGAAGTGAGAACTTTCCAACTCGAAGTGACAATAGTTCATCAATGCAGGCTGACGAGTCTGGTGAAATTTTAGGAGATGATCCTGCAAGGACGAGTTCAGTACATAGGTTAACAGATAAGAGGTCATCTTCCTGCTTTCAAAATTCTACATCCACATCAAATGGATCAATGTCGGGTGCACGACGCCCTGCTGTTTGGGGATGTGCCACTGTGAGTATAACTATGTTCTCTAGATTCATGGTGTGGCTTTCTACTTTGTTTATGGTATTATAACTACATTTTCTAGCTATTCACACAGGGGACATACCATTGTGAGTACAAGTATGTGGCTGGTTTTTATTTTAGTCTTCATGAAATTTATTAGCTGTAAAATTTGTCCTTGTTGGAATTGCCGATTAATTTATCAACATTATCAATTAAGCTCTTTGAATTCTTTAGTTTTGGTCAAAATAACATTCTATTTTTTTGGTATTGTAAATTTGATATTTTATCACATTCGTATTCAGGCAAAGAAGAACCTTTCAATGGAATCCATTGATCTTCCCTCTGAAGATGAGTAAGTGATACATCTCTTATCCATTTAAAATTTGGAGTACGAATCTAGTCACATATGTTTGTTATAATTTTTTGTAGTGATTGCTTTTGTGTAGGTGTCATTGTAATCAGATACTACCACCTCTATTCCCGTTTCATTCATTTGACTTCAGTTGATAATGTGGTATGGAGACAAAAGTTTAAACAGGATACAAAATGTGCCATTGCTACAAGTCAAAGGGTCATTTTTTTTCTTATCACACTTCTAGGATTGGGTTCTTGATCTAAGACGAATGTAAATACATAAATAGTCCTAGCAATTATGATGTTGAAAGGCATGTTGCAGTGAAAATGTGCCAACTAGTAGACCAAGAAATATTATGTACCTGTAGAGACTGACTGAAAAATAGTAGTAATTTCTCAGAACAAAGTTTTTGGAAAAGAAATAAATTAGGATTGGTCTATATCTTTCCTTCGAAGCTGAACTAAAAGACTATAATATAGGACTAATTTAAAGGACTGCACTCGCATTACTCTTTTCAGGACTTCCTAGGGCTACTAGAGTCCTCAACAGTGGTTTGCTTTAAACATTTGGATATCAGATCGTAAGACTTTTCTGCTTAAATTCATGTCTCCTCTCTTGTTCCCAAGTATGAAGTTTATTTTTTCAAGTTCTACTGTTATTATTTGGTTGAAGCTGCACTGCCAGCTAATAAAGTGCAATAGACTCCAACGAGCAGAAAATCAAAGCTAAATGCAATTAGATCTTACCCTAATTGTGTTACATTGTGTCTTTGATTAAAATGCATAAAATCCCATCATTAGTCATGTTCTACCCACCTTTTGATGGCATTAATTCTTTTCCTTGAGGTTTGGCCCCAATCTGACGATCTGTAGCTTGCTCTACAATGTATTTCCAACTTGCTTGACATTTAAGATATTTTACCCTTTTTCAATGGTTCCAAATGTTCAATCAATCTGATTTTTTGACCCATCAATAGGGCTGAGATTGAAAGGCTTGAGGTCACCAAAATTGACCTGCAAAAAAGAATTGCAAAAGAGGTAAGCACTTCAATTTTGTTCTTATTATGAACTATCCTTTTGCTAAATTCTTTGGGTATATTAAATCTTCATACTTTTTTTTCCTGTTATTACAGGTTAAAGGGAATGCAGTTCTACAAGCAAGTCTGGAGAGACGAAAGAATACTTTGCATGAGCTTCGTTTGGCTCTTGAGCAAGATGTATTTGTTTCCTATCATTTATTCCCTTTAAATCTCTTTTATCATATGATCTTCAAAATTTCACACTTATTTGGCTTGGAGTTATGTGCACATTATGATCTTGAGTTGGTCTTCTTGTATATTTTTTAGCATCATAATCCAAATTCTTGCTTTTCCCTTGTTCAATACTAGATAAAAATTACCCAAAATCCAGACTCATTCCCTTAATAATCATGCTTGTTTTCAACAAGAAATGACATGAATGGGTGTAGGTCTTAGGTATGTGCTCCATTCTTTTGTTACATTGTGTGAATACTTACATTCAGGGAAATATAGTAGGCATCAACAAGTAATCTTGAACAAATCTATTTTCCTTTTATAGCTTTAGAACATCGTCACTTGTGGACTTCCTTGTATCATGATTGTTATTAATTCTTTGCTATATGGGGATGTTTTGTGTATGGGATACAAAATATGAAATGTGCATAATTAATTACATAAAATTAATATAAGACTGACTGCTTTTTGGTATGAAATGCTGGCTGGATAAGAATATGCCCAGAAGCTGTGTTACCTGGACTCTTCACTTTGGAGGGGAGTACCCGTGTCAACACGACATGACATGGGTTTGAATTTGTGTCGGATGTAGCTCTTTTCTCTCGTACACTGCACTCTTTCTAGGCTATTTGCCCCAAATTGGTCCAAAACTACTACATCTAACACATAAAAAACAAAAGTTAATGGAAGATTGCATCATCGTGACATCAAACTCCACTAGAAGAAGCAAGCAGTTTGAAAAGTAAAAAATGGATTGATTTTTGCCACCATTGCCTTCTGTAGGCTGATATGCAGAGTCTCCACTAGAGGAGACTATCAAAGCTTTCTGACATCATTGTTAACCTAATATCAGCAATGATGTCACTCTTGGAAACCAATCTAAAGTTACTACACGATCCCACAAATGAAAAACATTCCAGCGGCTCTTGATGGTGTCTGCAGCAACATACATCCACGTACACACACACACATATATATACCCTGTACATAAAAATGGACACTCATTAGCAGAGTTCCTGTACCCATATCCAATTTTTGGACACTCTTTAGCTGAGTCCCCGTGTCCTGTAATAGGAGAAATAGGCGAATTTGACCTCTAGACACTTACACGTATCCGATGCCCGTACCCAAGTCCAGGTAACATAGCTCAGAAGGATAAATAATTGCATTTCTTAAAAGTTAGAAGCAGCAATACCTGGGATATAAATTTACTTTTGAAAGCTTGGTTGTGTAAATTGAAGAATGACTGTAGAAGTGAGTGTGTTTTGGGTTTGAACACATTGAAAGTTGAGTTAGTGGTGGTAGACATGTTGGCTAGCTTTAGATAAAGTAGGATGGTTGAACAAGGTTTGTGAATCGATCCCCAATGGTAGGAATGAGACTTTTGATTTGAGCTTAGTAGATGTATGATAGTGAACCTGTTTGATGCCAATGAAACATTTGATGCATATGCATGTATGTACAACTTGGTTCGCACACCTAACGTCCTTTACTTTCTAACGTCAACATGTTCAACATACTAAACAAATGTAACTTTGACAACAATTCTTGAGTTCTTGAAACAATAGTGCGAAGAGGTGGCTGAGGAGTCAAAATTGTGGCCCCAAGTATCTGAACCTCTACATAATACCCCAAGTATCTGATCCTCTACATAATACATGGTTAAGAGCTAGTAACTTGTGGAATCTGAAACTAGATATGCCTTGGACATAAATGAAACTTGAATAGTAGCTTCAAGGGAGCACGAGCCTAGACAAGTACAGTGAACCTATTTTTGAAGAATTTGTATGAAGTCTCCCATTTCTCCTTAAACATAGAGCTTGCCACAAAATTAAAATGGTCCATCTCTTCCAGAAAGTTTAAAGATGGAAGCTAAAGAAATCTCCCAATTAGAAACACAGATGAACAGAGGTCTCAAGAGATACTCTTGGAGAAATATTTACAAATAGGAAGTTTACTTGGTGGATGCTTCTATAATAGTCTACAAAATACACACCTGAACAAGATTTTGCCTATGATTGAAGTTTCCCTTATTTTAAATTTAGGTCACAATTATCAGTCCCACTGATTAGCTCTATAAAGAAAGTAGAGTTAGAAATTCTCACTCAAGTTATCATACGTAGCTACTATGCTATTTGTATCTATCTCTGTATACCAATAAAAAAATAAAAGAAAAATATTTTTGGTATCTAGTGCAACTGAGAAGTAGAAACTCCAACTGATCCAAAATTTCTTTTGCTGTTTTGGAATCAATTGAAAATTTCTTTTGTTGTTTTGGAGTCCTAACAAGTTCACAATAATGTAATGAGGCAACAATGGATAATTATAAATAACTAATTAGTTTATTCTCTTTTACTTAAGAATTGAAAACTTCCTTGAATTTTGTTTTCCTCTTGAAGTTCTCCTACTTTTTTTTCTCAAAATTTCATTGTTAGTGTTTTTCATAGTACTATTTGCGCTAACTCAATGGGACTCTAATCTATAGGGGTTTATCAGTGCACAGAAGAAGAATGTTGAAGGATATGGGTTTCAGAATATTGAAAGACTAGGACCTATTAGTATTGGCAATTTGTTGACACTCATTTGAGGTGGTGGGCCACCAAACTGGACATTCAAGGACTTTTTGAATACCTTTAGTGTCCTAAGGTTTGACATGTTGGGAGGTCAGAAACTTAGAACACATCCTGCACCCAATTCTCATACCCATGTCCATGAAGCATAGTTCAAAGATGATCTTGAGTCCTTTAGTAATTGAAAGAGATCTAACAGTTGATAATGGTGAACAGGGATAAAGGAGGCCTTGGAAATTATCTGATATTCTGAATTGCATTATATTAGTAGCTAGATGTTCAGGGATTATTTTCATCCTATTGGAGATATTGGAATATCTGAACACAACAAACCAAAAAATGTCAAGGAAGATGGATGTTCCTGTATTCCTTACTCCATGATTGGGATCATGAGCTTGCAATGACTCCAGATATGAACCAAGATTGCTCCAGTTGCTTGTCATTCTTCATTACGTGTAAACATAATAAGCTTGTTTCGTTAAAGTTGATTCATTTTTTAGTTATTACCTCTGAACTAAAAAATTTCCTTTCTTTTTGTCTTGATACTTCAATCTTAGTAGGTGCATTTACATTCTCATTCCACTTACTGCTTCTAACCTTGGCAATGAGGGCTTTATTGACAAGAGGCATTGATTGAACTTCCAGGTGGCAAGACTACAGGAAGAATTGCAGAAAGAGAGAGAGTTGAGAATTGAACAGGAAGCTGGACTTAAAATGCCTGAAGGATCCTGTCTTGTCTCAGCCACTATGGATGAAAAGGTCTGTTTACCTTGCAGTCACTGATATGAGTAGTTTGATCATGCACTAAACTATCAACGGTGAATGTGCTGAAGACAAAGGCAGAGCTTCAGGAAATTGCTCAAGCGGAGGCAGATGTAATGAATTTGAAGCAGAAGGCTGATGACCTTGGACTGCAGGTTAATGAACAACGTGAACAAAACTCTGCTTTTGCACATGGTTCATGCAATCAACCCCAACAGACTCCAAATAATCAAGCAAAACTGTAAGGCCTCGTTTGGTAACGTTTACTGTTTTTGTTTTTTGTTTTTTTTTCCAGAAAAAACAAAAAACGGTGTTTGTTTAAATTTTTTTTTTTAGTTTTTTTACAAAATTCAAAAAAAGGAAACTAAAAACACTAAAAAGAGTGTATTTTCTCTTACAAAAACATTGGTCTAGTATTATTGGCACAACGAGAACCTATAAACGCTCATCATCAAACAACAAAAAACACACAGCAAAAACACAAAACAAAAACACACAGCAAAAAACAACAATTGGCAGCGTTACCAAACGCTTTCTTTTTGGTTTTATGAGTGTATCTTCATCCCTTTTTTTGCTACCCTCAATATAGAAAGTTTTTACTTGCTCAGAAATAGATAAATTGTATACTGGGTGCTCATCCCTTGTGTTCAGTTTATTTACTCATGCTTTTTATGCTCGTAATTTGGGTACAGAAAGGAGAAAGAGAAGGACATTGAAATTACAGCTAATCTACGTATTCCTGAGAGATCAAGAAGAAGTAAGGTATAAGCTCACACTGGTCTGTAACTCATTATTTACAGATACTGCGACTTTATTATTGGTCAAGAAGTATTGAGTTTGTGTTTTTTTTACAGGTAGGAATTTGTTTTGTTAGGGGACGGGGGATGGGCTGTTGGGTTTGAACACCAGACCATGGGCTTGGCCGTACAAGGCCCCAACCACTGGGGCAAGCCACTTGCTCAAGAAGTATTGAGTTTGTACTCATAGAAATTAGATGCATTTATATATTTACTGAAGCCAGATTCTGACCTGAAATCTCTGGATTCCCACTGGAAATTTGGAACTCTGGGGTTTTGGATGGATCTAACTGATGGATAATCAATGCATCATAAGAGCATTGAAACTAGGCCATTTCTAGCATCATAAAGAGCATCAGGAACAGCCAACTTTTGTCTAAAGCTCATTAAGTTTTAACTTGGGTGTGTAGACTTGGAGTGTTAGCATAATCAATGCACTTCTCTCGTAACCATTACACAGAAAAACATTGCATCCAATCAAAGTGGACATAAACTCGGTTTGTTTCATAGAATTTAAACCATCTGACATGTACACCTTTTCTTGTTATTGTTCTGAGAATGTCTTTTAGTTATTATACCTTAATTTGAACAGAAATCAAATAGCTAAAGAGATGGGACTTATGCTTTCGGTTTGGCTGGCTAGTTTTATTGGTTGCCAGATCTGAATAGGGTTTTTGAAAGGGGAGCCAAACTCGTTTTAATTGATGCCTCCATCCTGCAAACTAATCAGTTAGTCCAAGTTCTTCTCTATGTATATGGCATGTGTGTGGGCTGGGTTGGAAATAGCATTGGTGACATAAGCTTGGTCAGGAAATTAATACAGCAGTCTTACCCTTCTAGTTTACCCATATAAATGAGCTATAATGTCACTCTACAGAAGGTTATTAAAATTTTTTGACATCTCACTGGAATATATAATGCTTTTCAAGGTTCCTTTTGTATGCCTTAAAGTAAGTTTTTGTATGTTACCAGAAGCTGCACAATTCTTATTTCTACTTGTAAGCTTAAGCTGGGTAATTGAGCTTCAAACTCAAACTTGAACTTTGACTTCATAGGCTGGTGAACAAGCATAGATGGGCTTAACGAGCCTGAGCTGGTCAACCAATTTAATTTCTGCGTAGGTTTCAGTTCTTAGTATTTATGAGCAGCTTACATATTCTACATAGGGGTGTTAACAGTTCCCAAAATTGGACATAGAATGTGTTTTTGTTGGTATTTAGTAAGATCAATACAATTTTCGTTTCATTTATTGACATTGAATGAGTTCCTACTATGTTTCATGTGACCAATGTAATTCTTGGGAAGAATAAACTTCTATAGTTGGCAGGATCCTCACTTGGATAAGGCAGACGGTGACAAAGAGGTGAAACCGGACCATTTTTTGGCCAATAAACATTTACCTCAGAACCAGCAGTGGGATACGGTGCACTTTTCCAAATCTGTTGGGGTTCCAGCTGCTTCATCTGCCACGGAACCGGTAACAAGCAGGCCAGCTCCTACCAATTCAAAGTTTGGTCCACGGGGTGAGGTAGGCTTCATTATCCTTGCCTATGCTTGATTCCTGTATTCTTCCTATACTCCTGAAGAAGACATATCCAACACTATTAGAAGTATGTGAGAGTTGAGGGGTCTTCCAGAAACTACATAATGAGAGGGCTGTCCCATTTCTTTTAACTATTTTGAATTATATAGGCTGGTTTCCAGGAAAGAAGGGGCAAGGTTGGGGTGGAGATTTCATTCTGAAAAATCATTTACAACTTTTCGATCTTACCTCATGAAACACAAAGTGCAAAGAGTCTCTTATATTCATAGTTGCAACACAAATAATTTACATTGCTTATTTGCTCAAGTGCCTAGACCCTGGATTGGCTAAAGAGCCCCATCATTATCTCCAGAAAAGTTGGATAGGACCATTGAATGTTAACAACTCCTCATTTGTGCATTGCAGGGAGCTAATTCTACTTCCTCCGCACTGTCAAAGCTATCAAACAGACTCAACTTCTTGAAGGAACGACGCAGCCAGATTGCAAACGAGCTCCAAAATTTGGACAAAGGATGGAGTGCAGATCCACCTGTGCAAAGCTTTGGAAGAAGTAGAGGATCAGAATCACGCCAGTCAGTCCAAAACCTAGACAAGTTGGAGAAGGAACATGGTCAACCGGTCTATAACTCAGAAAAGGGCTTAGGAATGGGCGGCAGCCAATCTCTCCAGAATGTAGAAATAGGGGTAGCAACAGGGGGCCTGTCAGTTGGAAACATGGAAAAACTTTGGAAAGCAGATAGTCGATCACTCCAGAACCGCGATAAAGGAAGATTGGAAGGGCAATCAGGTATAAACCTAGAAAGAGGAAAATCAGTAAGCTTTCCTAAAGTGGACAAAGGGCGAAGGTCAGAGGGCCATCCTCTTGCTCCTCCAAGGACGTATTCCAGATGATGATTGTCTTGTTTGCTTTTTCAGCATTGTTTTCTGCGTTATCGACGCAGCTTTTCTCTCACTAACAATTTTCTTGACAAGGATCGCAGTGTCGAGAAGATGAGCGAGCTTTTGGAATGAGGTATTTGTAGGGACCCCTAAAAAACTGAATTTTGATGCCCATGTTTAAGGGAGATGCTGCTAGAAGTTCAGACATCACCAGAGCCTCCTTGATGGAAGTTAAATTTCTTTGAAG